>JANHGO010000033.1:22748922-22807516 GCA_024606505.1 Aquila spilogaster | reverse complement strand
ATACCCCTTTGGCCAGTTTGGGTCAGCTGCCCTGGCTGTGTCCCCTCCCAACTTCTTGTGCCCCTCCAGCCTTCTCGTTGGCAGGGCATGAGAAGCTGAAAAGTCCTTGACTTAGTCTAAACACTGCTTAGCAACTAAAAATCAGTGCGTTATCAACATTCTTCTCATCTGAAATCCAAAACACACCACTATACCAGCTCTAAGAAGAAAATTAACTTTATTCCAGGCAAAACCAGGACAATTACGCATTGTCTTTAAGAAATAATAGTGACATTTGAATGGCTCTATTCCAGCTGAAACCAGGACATCATGTATAGCTGGTTTTTACTACAAGTATTAGTTTGTTTAGTTGGTTTTGTCCTCTTAACCCCCACCTTCTCCATGACAAACAATATTTAAGTTCAAAAGTTCTTCATGAGAATTAAGGGCAAATGATGATCTGTTCATGTTTACAACAAAGATTTATGGGCCACGTACTATTTCTTCTGTCCTTTATATTTGTTTTTCAAGTAAGTGTTGTCGATGTGATTGTCAATCAGATTAGACCTGTTGTGCACGGAGTTACATATTGCTGAAAAAAATCATAAAAATTGTATGTAGTACTTCACTTTGGCATGGCTTCATTTGCTCTTTCATGTTTTTAAGCCTCTTCCCTAAGAATGGATTGGTGACTAGAGTACCTAAACATGGAGGGGTACAGTGATAAATTCTCTATATACGATTTTGATAATAAGCCACCAAGTTGCTGAATCCTACAAAGATGGCAGGATTCATTACAGGATACATAAATTTTTACATCTAATCCTAGGTTTAACATGGAGACTTGGCATCTAACCTGCCATTATAACTAATTTAGTTCTAATCAATACAGTCAATGGAATTTGGAGTACATTTCAGTTCACCATCCAGGAGTCCATTTTAGTGGAATATAGTCAGACTCTGCAGACTGTATGGAATAGGACTAAATGATTAATAACAGCTTGAACAACTAGGTTAGATGTCTGGAAGTAGGCTCTGCAATTGCATACTGAATCTTCCCATTGCTGCCTATGGAAATAAGCTATTGAATTGATGATAAACTCTTTTGACTTCTGACATGAAACATGCAAGTGGTTGAGGATCTAATTTTTTTAACTAGGGTGTTTAAGTAACTCAATAATCCTTTCTCTTCACTTCTAAGTTAATTTGTGGATCTGCGTAAGAGTTTATATTAAAAAAATGGCAATAATATTTAATTATTTAGCATATTAAATGTCAGACAAAACAATTTTGCCTCTGTTTTGCAAATGATAAAATACTACATTTTTCAGTGTTCCACTACAAAATATATATTAATGTGCTTTTTTTTTAATTATTTAAGGAGAAGCCAATTACAGTGATTCCCTAAAGTTGCTAAAAAGTAAATACTCATAATTAGTTGAAACATTTTGACATGATTACTGCAATTGTGTAGTGTTGTACAAATTATATAGGTAATTACTTTGTAAGAAATATTACAATGGCATAACTGTGGGAATGCTATTTCAGTGCTGTTAAATGTAATATTTTAATTGTTTTTCTAACTTTGACCATTCTGCATGTTTCACTATGTAGTTTATATATATTAGTATTTAAGCATTGGTGAAAAATTAAGGCAATCAAGTTCTGAAGTATAAATGTGAGAATTTCTTATGCATATTTTGGAAAAAATTCAACTTGAGCTTGCTTTTCATTGGCACAGTGTTCACTTGGCAAGGAGGTTACTGCAGCTAGAAAAGCAAAACTCATTGCTTGTAAAAGATCTGGAACATCAGAAGGAACAAGTAACACAGATTTCACAAGAGGTAAATTACTGCTACAAAAAAAATCAAATCTGTAGAGACTATAAACATTGCAGAACAGCTGTTCATAAAATGAAATATTTTCTAAACAGTGTTTATTATCTATTTGATGTCAAAAAATTGCCTCATAATTAACCAGAACTCTATGTTAGATGTTTTCAAATAAGTTTATATTGTATTTTGAAACAAAGATGGAAAGTGGGATTACTTTACAGGCTAAACAAGAATGTAAGCCAGACAGACAACGTTCTGATTTCTGAACAGAAGACCAGCTAGCTGAACTAGTTTGTTCTGTTTGATAGTTAATTGTTCAATGAATACCTCATTACTTTTTACATAGCTCTTCTCTTAAATCACTTTTGAAGATACTTCTGTAAATTCTTTTCTACATTGTTCAGTTCTTGAGTCTTTTGAATATACAAATCTAGGGAATGTTTACCATAAGCTGCTTTTTAAAAAAGCTAAAATTAATCTTTTTTTTTTACTTTGCTACAATGAGTTTAATTTCATGATCTTTTAATATTCTGTATATAATACCTGAAATCACATATTACATTGACATGGAGAAAAAACACTAAACAAAACTCAGGTTGAAATCTCCCAGAATTAGGGCGAACTAATTTTTTGAAATATTTTAAGATTGTCTTCTAAGTTTTTCTCATAGGAACCAAAGAACTTCTAGATTTGCTATTAGATATTGCCACCATATGGAATTTCTAGGCTGTTTCAGGAATGTGGTTAACAGTTTGATTTTTTTAAAGCTATGGTAATTATAAATTAGGATAACTACACGCAAGTACTTCAAAGTGCAACTATTTGCATTTTCTACATATTTTAAAATTACATGAATTTTATATATTTTGTACGTGTAGATTTATGATTATATATACTATTTCAGCGAAAGATACATGAACGGTGAAGTTTTTGTATGTTTTTTTTTTTTAACCAATAATGCAATTTATTTGGATTCTTCTTAGGTAGTAATTTGTATTTGACTAAAACATATCTTTCAAATCTTCTTGAATTGAAGACATCAAGAGATTTGTGAATCTAATGTTAACCTTTGTATTTTTCTCTATCAGTATTCTTTCACTATTGTTAATAAAATCTATGCTTTATTTCCCACTTCAGTCTGTCTGGTTTCCACTTCAATACATTTCTTCTTACCCGCACTGGTTTTATATTTGCTTCTAGATCACTGATGAAAGGTTCAGTACCAGTGACCTTAGTTCAAATTCCTGCAAAATTCCACTAGAAGACCTTCACGTCAGTTTTGTTCTCCCATGAGATGTCATGTAGCCCTTTCTCGATCTTTTATCATATAATTGTATATTTTAAATCAGAATGTCATCCACTACTAAGTTAAATGTCTTGCAGATAGCTAACGCATAGCTACTAAGCCTGTTAACATCAAACTCATAAGGTTAAATAAAATCTTTGAAGACCTGCTTTCTATTAAACTCATGTCTGGCATTCAGGTCTGAATGCTTCATCAGATTTCTTTCTTCCTTTTTTTTTTTTTTTTTTAAATTTTTTTTAAATTTTGCATATGATTATAGGCCATTTTGTTTGATAACAATTACTTAAGCCATTCTGCTTGCCATCCTTCAATAAGTGCAAAAAGAGTTTACGCTTGTAATTAATGGACTGGAAAATAGTTCATCATTCTCATGTTATACAAACTGATCATCTGACTTCTTTTCAAACAGAGGGCAAAAAATTTTATTGAAAACTTCTGTGTTTTCTTCAGCATTATATACATTTTTACCGTATCTCTGCCATAATGGGTTCTACTGTTTCTAGGATTTATTGGCTCCCATCTTTTTCATTCTAAGAGTTCTATGCCTGCTAGTACCAATTTTCACTTTGAAGTTGTAGCTCCTGTTGTAAATTTTCTGTATTTCATGTTTTATACTGATTCCTATCTATTATCTTTCTTTATATAGTTAAAGTTCTTAAACTTCTGTTTGCTGTCTTTACTGCATCCCCTGAGCTAAGATAGTTACTCCAAACTGTTGTCTCTCTTGAATTTTTTTTTTTTTTTTTAAAGCAAAACAGAGATCCTGTAGACTACAGCATGCTCAGGTAGCCCATTATTATTCTTTTGATTGACAGTTTGTTCAGTCATCTAGATGAAATCTAGACATGGATTGAAAGTTGAAGCCAAAGTGAGTGGACTAACTTTTCTTTTGAACTTGGATTAAATACTGGTATTTCACTGCGGTATTTATGATACAATTTTTTTTAAAGCTCTTTGAAAGAGGGAGGAAAAGAAAAAGATTGCAATAACTACAATGGATGCTCTTTCTAAGATTCTTTTTTTGGACTATCCTCAACCAATTGCTGTTGAGCTTTATGGAAAGGAATCATATTGATCTTCTGGGAAAGTCCAGCATTACCAAGAAGAAAATACTGACTTCTCCATAATTTCATTCATTTGATGGAATTCTGATATAATGTGTCTCCTTGAAAGTTTGAACCCTATGGAAAAGCTCAGCTGCTGAAAAAATCTTGTCAGTCTTCAGTTAGTCCTATTATAGTTTGTCAGGCTTTATTTAACTGCAGGATCCTATCTATTTTCAGGTCGTGATACAGCATTAGAAAAGAATTTTCTCTTAAAGTCCTCTTTCTGTTGCTTTGTATAGCAGTGACCTGCAGTGTTAAAGTAGGTATTGAGACTTACTTCGTACTACAGGCTTGTTGACCATGTCTAGGACAAACAGAATAAAGGAATTCTCATGACCTGATCCAAGAAAGATCCTCAGCTAGTGATAATCAGTTTATTGCCTATGCAACTCACTTCATGTTACTCTCACTTTAAGTGAGTGGAAGGGTATATATCAGCTCCTGCAAAGTAGTGCAATTACTACATTTAGTGTCCAATCTAAATTTTGGAATGAATTCACTTTGCAGAGGTTTTGAACAATAGTGACAGAAATGATGGATAGACAGTGTCTTGTGTCTAGAAGGCCAATATGGTCTTTGGGTGACTTAAAAAGCAAATACTGCATCAGTATACAGTAAAAGTGATATCCTAAATAAAGAAATTTACGAAGCTGATATGTTTGGCTTGCTGCTGAATGACTTTTTTGAGCCTTCATTATGACATTGTATTTGTGCTTTTTGTATGCCTCAATTGAAACATTTTTATCAAAAGCAGGTTTACATCTCACTCTGAAAGACAGAGTATAGATCAAGCTGAACAACGATGAAATCCTTCAGCTTGGTAGAGAAGTCAATTCGGGGATAAATAATAAAAGTCCAATTGCAAGGTATTAGTTCTATCGCTTAAAAGAATGACACAGAAATACTTAAGTAAATCTTGTACATTAAGGCAGAAAGAAATCAAAGTTGCTTCCAAAAAATAAAGCTTTTGCTCAATGATAATGCTTAATTTATAATGTGTGTATATTAGTAAAATAGATCCATTAAATGCATTTAATGCTTAATTGATTATAGTTTAATGACAACCTCTTTTAAGTTTATAGAATCAAACAGGCAGCAAAGCACCACCATAGAGAGGGAAGGAATAGCCTTTTTTTGTAGCAGTAGCATGCTTTTTAGCTGGTAAAGTTAGCAAGTTAACAGATGACTTAGCAGCATCTAACCAAGCTTACAATGCTTCACTTGTCCTTTCCCACTGAAGTACTTTAATTCTTATCAGTGAGAACAATGAGGAACTTCACACAGTGGTGGATGACAGCATCCTTTGAAAGTTCTTAGGCTATCAAGAACAGGATTCCAAACAAGATCAGTTGGTAATTTTCTCCTGTAATGGCAGCCTCAAAGCTTTATACTGCAATTTTTAGACCATCCTAGAGATTAGTACTCCGTGTCTTGGAATTGCCTGTGTGTCATGACGCTCTATTGTCTACCTGAAAGAGATCTTTTTTTGATAGCTTGTACTTTTAGAAAAATAATAGCTTTTTTAATTGCTTATCAATTTATTGAAGATAATTAGTTTCTTCAAGAAGATGATTGCCTGGGGTATTTTACTTCGCTACAATAAACTTTGAATTTCACTGTGGACTAAAACAGGTATTTCCTGAAGGAACTAAAGTGTTTAAATAATACTTAAAGATTTGCATTAATTTGAAGAAGTGCAATGTTATTGTCTCTCATTTCACTTTTTAAAACATGAGGTGGAGTTAACTCCCCTTTCAGTAAGGCGAGCAAAGCTTTGTCTGTATTCTGTTTTCTAATAAATGTGAACCATTACATTATAAGTTCTTAGCACATTTGACAGACTGTAGAGGGCAGAAGTAAAACTACAAGAAAAATATAATGGAATCAGAGAAAGAAGGAAACACAGTCTCATGTTTTGAAAATTGTGAATAGGAGAAAAATCTGATTTTAGGAAAGTCCTGAAATAATATTTAAGTGGGCTAGTTCTATAGGAAGGGGTTTTTTTTTTCCCCTGCTTGTTTGGAACAACACAAAATAGGACAGCTGGCTCCTGAGTCTGATTTGGCAAATGCAGGTTGTTTAATCTATTGAGAAATTTTATAAACTAATTGGAAAGCTTAACCATTTTCCATTGAATTCATTCCATTAGACCTGTTTGTGTCTAAACTTTAAAATATTTTAATTCATTTTTTAAAGAATCTAGTTGGTATTCTTGACTTATATGTACACCAGCTGCTGAAACTGCTAAATCTTGATGTGTGATCTTAATTCTGTACGTATTTTAGTGAATGATCTTGTTATATTGCTGAAGATGCAAGCCACATCATGCAAGCTTTTTAAACATAGTGATCCTAATTTTTTCAGGGAATATGGCTAGAAAGGTTTATTTCCTATTTAGGGTATGACATTTTGTACTACTCTTTATTTACATTCAATTTCTGAGCTGAAAATTCCATTGTAGTAGGATACTGTTTTAAAAAAAGTCACTTGTGGTCAGTAAGGTGAACAAACAGAGGCCTTGTCTATACTAATCTTTTTCATCAATAGAAGCTGTTACATTAAAACTCTCGAAAATGCAGATTAGGAAAGTGCAGAGAGTGGTAGCATGATTGCAGTGAAAATACCGTATAATTAGAACAAAAAAGTGAGAGAATAATGTACTAGATAGTAATTTGAGGGTAGTTTGTTTCTTTTTTTTTGTGAAGTAACAGGTTTGGGGTTTATATTATTATGCAATTGGTAATAATAATATAATAATTCAATAATAATCAGGTAATTATGCTTTATAAATTATAAAATTTATAGTAGTAATACTTCTTTTTGTGGCAGCTTGACAGAGCAAATTCTTTGTTGAATCAAGTACAACAGCCATACAAATATCTCATTGAAACTGTGCAACAGAGAGATTCTCAAATAAGTCTACAGAAAGAACATATCGCACAACTTGAAAAAGATGTCAGGTAAGTAAAATGACTGTTTCTTTGTTTTAAACTGAAAGTAAAATCACTTATGTGTTTATCATTAGAAAACAATTGTTATTGGCCATGAAGTAGGAGATGTTGACACTCCATCATTGACTAAGTCCAGTCTTTATGCTGGAACTCTAGCATCTGTGATTTCTCTCATACTATTAAAAGAGAGGCTTTAGGTTTGGAAAAGCAGCAATGACAGTCAGGTTTAAAGTGAGTTTGGAGTTGAGAAGAGCTCTCATGAAGTAGAGGAAAGTTCAGAAGAGTAAAAGGAAAGATTGGCACACCAGAGGTACAAAAGTAAAAATAAAGAAATAAAGTCAGAGAAAAATTATAGACTAGTCCACCAGCAAAGAGTATTTTGGGCATAACTCGAGCAGACTTCCTCTAGCAGAGACTCTCTGATTTGGTGTTATATCCAGCTGTCAGAACTCTGGCCACTGAGCAACTTCCCACTATCATACAGCTTTATAAACTACGTTTAACATCTGGTTCACAAGTAAGCTGTTATAAAATAATCTGCCCCTTGATTTTCAAGGAAGTCGATAGCTGTGTCCCACTGCACTACAGAGGAATTAGCGTTTTAACTATTAGGTGTTTATGTGGTATCTTGGTTTAGGAAACATGTACAGTAACAATTATGAAGCATTGATGTGATTGTATTATGAAGCAATTACATGAAAAATACAGGTTTTTTCCAAAAAATCTGCTGAAGCAATGAAAATAGAAGAAGTAGGACTCACCATAGCTAAATACTTTATCCTACATACTGGCTTACATATGTATCTATTCAGAGTGTTTTGATGGTTTGTGATAGTATTTGTTATGTCTTGAGGAATACCTAAAACTTCTTATTATCCAAGTAAATCTATACATAAATCAATACTTTTATAAATAAACTGAAGTTTTCATTCGTACTTCCTGACAAGATGTCTTCCACTGGGCTTAACTTTGATTCAGTAAGAATAGGTATTTTTTTTATACCAGAATCAAGTGTTTTTAATATTTTCCTAGACTTGATATATTATAAGAAAAACTTCAAAGGTAAATTATATTTTTCCAGGAGCTGAAAAATCACAACTTTCGCTATATGCAGGATCTTACTTTCCAATTACGAAAAAAATCATCAAAGTATTGGTCACTAGCAAATTAAATTTTTAGATTACAATAACATGAAAACGCCTTTCATTATTCACATACTAGTCCAAAAGTTTCTCAAAAGCTAGGAAAAAAGGGAGTAAATAGGTGAGGTCATTTCTGAAAGTGTTTGCTTCATGCCTTTAAAATATATAACAACTTAAATGCATTATTAACATTGATTCTCTTGAGGTTTTATGGCTCATTACAAATAATCTGTATGCCCAGATATTCTTCCTAAATTTAGCCTACAACTTAATGCACCTAATTTAGGAACTTAGGCAGGTCAGCTTTCCTTAGTAGTTCATGGAGGAAGTGGCATCTTCAAAAAGCAATTCAGATTTTGGATGGAGTGAGTCATTTGCTAGAGATGCCTGTTACTTTCCTTTAACTATAAAGGGAATTTTTGGCATCTTAAAGTGCCTGAGGTTAAGGAAGAAAATGGATCTGCACCACAGTGCGAGCATTCATGGTAAACATACCAGCAGTACTCTACTGTGGTGAGCTGGGGTGTGCTCACCACTACTCCATGTTTCTGTAATGAAAGTGTGGTCTGACAAAAAAAATATTTTTATCCTTAATGGTTTTATAGCAAAAAAGTAACATTTACTTTGCACATCAAATGTTTTTGTAAGAAGATTTTTCCTGTAGTTGCCAATATTCCTTGTAAACTAAAAATAACTATTATTCCCTTATCACAGGTTTGCCTCAACTTTGCCGTAGTTTCATAGGCCAGTGAAATTCTTGGAAACAGCCTAATGTCTTAGGGCTTTTGGTACCTATCAGTAGTCTCCAATTTTGCTATTCCTAACTCTACATTTAAAAAAAAGTCCTAAATTGTTAGTTGATATTCCCTGGAGCACAGGAGAAATCATAATCTGGTATCAAATTGATAATGTTGGTCCTTTGCTTTCCCATAAGTGAGAGGAAGGTTAGAGGAAGGGATTTCTTACCAGAGGACCATTACATTCCAGCAATCTTTTGTTATGAGGATAGCCTTTTGGAATCTGCTGATGGCAGTTTTAAATTAAAATATCCCTTAGGTGATTTCAGATTACTTTGGGGACCAGTCTAGCTCCCAGCTATTCCAGAACTGAATCAGAATGGGATTTAAGTAAATTAATGATAATCCCTACCCAATATATGCCAAGTGAAGCTCTGCTGGATCAAAAGATTTAGACCACTATTCCTATCCGTCTTAGTTTATTAAACAGCATTTTGTTGGTTGGTTTGTGGAATATTTTTGAGAGGATCAGTTCAGAGAATTAATGTTCCTCAAGGAGGGCCCTAAATTCTGCAGATAATGTTGGTGCTCTTAGAAAAGTAATAGTGAATTCATGGTTTATGAAGCCTGGTTTCTCTGTATCTCAGAGCTAAGGGAAAAAGTTAATATTTGTAAAGCCATTTCAAAATGAATTTTTTTTTTTTTTTTCCAAACGTTACCTATACTTAATACTGCAGTTCTGCAGTAGCCTCTTTGAGGTTTAATTTATGCTAGAGTTACACAAAGTACATTATTCTTTTTTTAAAATTTTACATACAATACATGCATTAGTTTTATTTCTAAAAAGCAATATCACAAGTACCAGCTAGCAGAAAAATAATGTTCAAATTCTTGTTTTCAGGCAGACCTTTAAAAATACTAGTGGTTTTTTTAATATAATTTTTTTTAAATCTCATAGTTGAGTACCAGATTGTAGAAAAATTAACATAACGTTGATATCCCTGCACCCTGACAATCAAGACTGAGTACTTAGTTTTATCCTCACAGCTGCCCTGTGCTTGATCATGCTTTTCTTTCCTTTGTATTTAGTGTGCAGAATCTATGGTGGAGGAGTGTTCTTTTCGTGTTGCATTTTTATCTCACCTGCTCAAGAGAGATGGTTCTGTGTTATGTAAATCATGGATTCCCTAAGTAGAGCAGTCACATCTGTGTATCAGTGCCAGTGTTCTCTATCACCTCTCACTTAACTTGAGTGTGGATGGATCAGTGAGGACTAATTTGCAAGTGAATTTACTTTTTCGGACTTAATCCATAATTGGCTTCTGTGCACAGTGATGACGGCCAATAATCTTTTTAGAACGTACTCCTAGTGTGGTTAGGTTCCAGCAGACTTCCCAGGATGATGAATCAGTACTTTCTTGCAACCTTATAAATGTTTTGCAGCAACCTCCATTGCTTTGTATTTCCTTGTCTATTGAGAAGGCTATTGGTTGTTACTGGATGTGGGTTTGATTCTCTGATGAAGTAGACAGTCTTGATGAAATCAGCGCAAGAGGAAGGCAGCTATGAGGAAGGCTATCTATGACAGCAGTCTCCTTAGTTTGGGCTGTGGGTATTCTTGTGACATATTTTTATGGATTTTTCACAAAATGGCCTAAAGTGACTCCTAATGTGGTCCCTTGACAGGCAACAGGATTCTCCATACTGCATCATTCTATGAAAGTGTCATTTCTGACAGCAGTTATTTCCACAAGAGGAGTGGGACAGATTCAGGTAGATCATTTTGATACAGTACTCTTGAGAAGTCCTGCAGATCCATCTAAGTTTCCTTCCAATGTGGTCTTCAAAGTTCACTTTAACCAGAGCAGCTTACATGCCTTCATCTTTAAGTGTCATACCTCTGGAGCTAAGCCTGTCTTTCAGACCCTCCATATCAAAATGTCTTCCTCACTTGAAAGCACTATTGAAATAGTACTTAAGGTTGCTTGTGTCAGTAGCTGTCAAACTGAATCATAGAATGGTTTGGGTTGGAGGGGACCTTTAAAGATCCCCTAGTTCCAACCCCCCTGCCATGGGTAAGGACATCTTCCACTAGATTAGGTTGCTCAAAGCCTCATCCAACCTCTTCTTAAAAGGAGAGGAAAAGTCAAAATCGGTGCCAGACTAAATCAAGGCCTTTAAAGTAGTATATTCCACCAGAGCTGGAGATACTGCGGTGGCTTGCTGAGAAGTGTGTCTGTTCTGGACATCTTTCACACAGCTCTGTGGATCTTTAGCCATACTAAGAACTGCAAGAGCTTTTGTAGTTGGGGTAAATGCTTAGCTGACCAGCTATCATTGCTGTTAGTTATTTGCATGAACAACTTGGGGACCCATCTCCAGGTTATTACAGGTGTGTGACATTACTGCTTAGATTCAAGTGTGAAGGCACAAGTGTATTACCACTCAAAGATAAAAGGAGAGGTTGTTCAGGGGTAATCAAAGCTCTGTCAGATGTGGCCCACACGTATGTTCACTACCACTCTCCTTCCCATCCCCTTAGAATTCTCCCAGGCAGGCCGGGGCTGTGCCGGCACTTGGCCGTGGAGAGAACTGAGGTGGCCCTGGGAGCAGAACACTTCGTGTGCTTGTGCACTGAGTGATGCACCTGCAGATACGCTTCGGATACAAAACCTCTGGTCTTGAGTGACAGGGCATCTGCAGGGTGAATTTATAGGTGGTCCGCATATCTCAAAATATTCTGTTAAGTAACCTCTCATTTATGTTAGCCCACATAGCACTCTCGTTAATAAAAGTAAATAGTGATGGTTAATAAGAGCAGTGGTAGGTATGAGGATGACTCCTTCCTACTATAGAAATCTCTCTAGCATACAGCTCTTTAACCAGAAATTAAAACATCACATTTAGCACTCCTTTTGAAAAGAAATGCCTTGTAACTATGTCATGCTGTGGGAAAATAAATCTCTGAATTTCATTCTTATGTGTGTAGTGAAGTAATTGTAGTTTTAGTACATAATTTTCTGCTAAAAACATCTAGGTTTATAAATAACTGGAGACATTAAACAGGACTTCATTCATAAAGAGAGGGTATTTGTTTTAAATGCAGTTACTCAAATTTCTCAGCACCAGTGACTGGTTTTAAAAGTGGTTCACTTACCCAAAAGCACTCCTCAAAAGCCTAACTGTGTGGCAAATCTAGAAGGAGTACAAGGATTTTGCTCACTAAAGTTATGTACTGAAATGTTCCTTACCTAAACATTTTGGGTTCTCTAATTGCCATCCAGACATTATAAAGCTCAGCATGCAGTGTTAGCTGAGTTTTTCCCATCACAGAATGGGCAATGAGCTTTTTATGAGAACGTTACCATTCTGTGAAATATGCATCATCTATTCCAAAACTACTACAGTTTACCTGAGAAATGTTCCAAACAAGATTTGTAGAAATACATATTTCATTTTTTTTCTACAAATGAATGTTTTCTGACCTGTATTACAACTTCTAAAAAGTTGTTTGGGTTTTCTTTTTTTTTTTTTCTTTTTTTTTTTTTTCCTTTACAATTTGAAAAAGTAATTTCTTTTCAATTTGGACACTGCACAGATGAGTTTTTAAGACACCCGAAGCACTCCAATTAAAATCATTAAGCAAAACTCTCCTAAATGCCTTTAAAAATCTGATCTGTGGTTATTTAGCTGCACAATGAGAGATCACAATTTCTTCATGTATTCTCTCTTCTAAAGAACTTTTATTTGCAGAATTTTTTATACCTCTCTCTCTAACTACATGACTTAGAAAATTTGACTTAGACTTTAAAAATTAGCTGTCTGCTCTGAGCTATTCATCTGTAATTTGCAGAGAAGGGATAGATGCAGTATATGCTGATATTATATATTCAGTTTTATGTACAAAACCTTCACATATACTATTTCTGTGTTTGATTTTTTTGATGGTAATTTTTATGGTATATGAACATAACAGTTTTCAACTTCATCATGCTGTAATGTGAGATTAACAGAAAGGCAGAATCCTTATTTCTTAGCATTTGGGGTACACAGTTCACTGAAAAAGAAACCTACTTTTTTTCAAACTGAATAGAAGTAATAATGAAAACTAGTAACATATAAAACCATGTTTATTTAGTGAGTCCAGCATGAGCATATTATCCAGAACATCTAATAATAGAAGCTTCTGAACAGGATAGTAGCTAGTATAGTTAGACCAGAGTTTTAAAAGGTGGCTTAATTGCCCAAATTCAAAAGGCTTTAGAAGTCTGAGACTGGGAAATGTTAGTCTCCATTCTCCAGAAAAATCAAGTCACCTAAAAATATCTTACTTGTGATATCCAAGCTACCTTTGCTTTAGATCCTGAGTAAAGTGAAACAAAACAAGCCAGTGGTTGCTGTGAGCAATGTGTATGTATACGACAAGTGTATTCCATGGTAAGTCCTGCATTCCTGGTACCTGGATTCATACCTGGTTAGGTTTTGAAAGCATGATGGAATGAAACTGAATCTCCGCCCAGACATTTTGGTTTCTTCTGGAAACCCAGGCACACAGAAAAAGCAGGAGCTGCACTACTTTTCAGTTAATTCTCCAACCTGGACTTTTGGGGCCACAGTTATATGATGTATCACAAAGGGCACCTTCTCCACACTCAGGATGGAGCAATCAGTGACCAGGACTGTGGAGCACAGCATGATCTACACTTGCCCTGCAGTGTGAAAACAGTCATTTGTGCGTTAAGTAACTCCGGGGATATTAGGTCATTTCAACACAGTCCATTTCTCCCAAGCGTTCACATGTTTTCACCCCAGGACAAGTCACTGGAAGACTTCTTTTAATGTTTAGTACTGTAGTACTTTAATACATCTCTATATCATGAAAACTTAAAAGTATGCTTAGTTAAAGATGGTCAGGAAGATCCTGTCTCTTCAGATGAAAGTTATAAACCTTGAGCTTAGGTGTGAGAAGCTGGTTTGTCTAGACTCATAGATTGTGGTTTCAGAATCATAGTAAGACAGTTAAGGCACTCCGTCACCAAGTGGAGCAGTCTCATCCTTACCTTCAGCTGTGGGTTTCCACTGTACATGGAAGATTAAGTTGTTTTGGTGATCCACAAGAAAAATAGCCTTTAAAAAGACTCCAGCTTCCATCCAGTTCAGTGGAGTGACCTACTTATGTGGTCACAAATTTTCTAGTACCAGCACAAAGAGCAGGTTACCAGTAGCTGGTTAGGGAAGGATGATCTTTCAGCAACAGTTTTCACTTAGGTCAGCTGAAACAAACTGTAAAGCTGCTCTCTGTTTTGTTACACTGCTAATTAAAACTGGATTAGGTTAAACTACTGTTTGATGGAAGTGTAGGGTAGTTTAAAGCTAGAACCTCCTTGACTGCTGATATCCAACATGCCTGTTCAGAATGTTTTCATAACAGGGACTGAAATGGTCAGTCATCTTCCCAAAATTGAACTTGTGAAGGTATTTCTGCTTTACTTGGTCATTATAGGTGTGAAATTATTATCGTTGTGTCTAGTAACAGCTTTCTCGCTCTGTTAAATGTATATATGCCTCTTTTGCAGAATTCTTTCAGAAATATATTAATTATTTCCTTGTATTTGCAATGATGAAAAAGCGTAACTATTGCAAAACTACTAAATCTGAAGTCTGCATGTGCTTTGGTAATTCTGTATTCATATGTATGACAGAAAACACATCAAGTGCTACTGAATGATGTGGTAGTCTAATTCCTGTATTTGACCATAAACAAAGAAAATTAGAACTGCTCCACATGGATCAGTCGTGTCATATTGTTTCAGAAGGTATAACTAGAATAGGTTCTGTTCTGTAGATGAAATTGAACCTTGAACATGAATTTCTGGTTTAGTCATGAATGCTGATGTTTATGCTTATTCAGTACACTATTTAAGGCATAAAGGAACTTTTATTATTGCCTCTTTAATAAGTTTGTGAGTCATTCTCTAAAAGGATTGGTTTATGCTGTTAGAAAGTACAGAAATCCAAGAAAAAATGACATAAGTAAGTTACAACACATGAACCCAGGAAAAAAAATAGTACAGCAATTTCATCGTGATTAAAAATGTCACAGAAAGCAAAATTCTTGAAAATATTAAAATATCTTTGTAGTTTTTCATAAATGTTACTACTTTCCTTTTAAATAACTCAGACAACTAAGCAATTTGGCCAAAGCATACAATTTTTCTGAGAATTAATGAATGCCTAGAAGGAACTGACAGTCATAATTTACAGTACAGAGCTTGCAAGGAACTGCCAGAAAATCTCTGGGGCAAAGGATGATGTTGCTTATTTGAAACAAGCGGATGATACACAGCCAATTAAAGAAAAGGTTGATTTATTTGGTTGATCATTTCTGGATTAAATACTGGGAATATTAAATAATTTGTGTTTGCAACATATGTAATTACTCCATTCCATTTATAAAATTTTAATACATTTGCTTTTGAACTCCTGACCTGTATTCAGTATTACATATTTATACTCTATATGCAGAATTGCATTTTGCATAGTTGTTGATTTATGTTATAGTTTATATTGTTAAACCTATTTGGTTAAGTCATGATAATGACATATATAACATTGGTCTTCCAAGAAAATCTCTGTAGCTGTTTTAACAAACTAGTCTATATACTGGCATTATGCATTCATTAGTCTGAAGTTTATTGTTGGAAACTGATGTTGGGGCTAAATATGAAATTCCTTTAATTCTATTAGAATTACTGCCTGGAATCAGAATGCGTATGCTAAACATTTCAAATGTTCATATTCTATAACTAAAAAAACAAAGAACAATTAAAGTTAAACTTGACATTGTCCTATACAAGAATGCCTTCATGCTAAAACAGCCTTACTTGGTTCACAGGACAAACTTGATCCCATGCATTATCCTGGAATATAAAATAAAAAATGGCAAAAATACATTTACAATTTCTATAGAAACTACACAGTGAAAAGGGAGAGCTGGATGTTGTTTTTCCTTGTATTTGTTACTTTAAAAATTCCAAATACAGTAATATAAAAAGAGGTGATACTGAGAGAACAGTGTGTGCTGCTACTAGTGATGCATACAACAAAGAAATCCAAATTTTGATATGGAAGTTGAGATATAAGGAGCCTTACTTTGCTTATAAAATGAGCTCATTTTGCCTAGAAGAAATCAAGAGATATTAACAGAAGATTCTGATAATTTAAATTACCCTTCAGAGAATCAAAAAAAGCCTCCCCATATTTTATGAAGATTTTGAATAGCATTTCTGTTTGGCTAAAATAAGATTTTGTATGTATCGGTACATTCAGGCCCACTTATAAAAATTCCAATTCTTGAACATAGAGAAGGATCTTTTGATACAATTACTTGAGCAGATTTTCATTGTTGCCAGTATTTAGCTTTAGAAAATGCATGTTTCAGCCAGAATACAAGATTAAAAGAGATTATCTGTTGCTATTACTGCATTTCCTATCCTCTTTCTACCAGTCTTTTAAATAAAGAAAAGACAGCTTTGCTGCGTGTCAAGAATCAAATGGCAGCAGATTTGGAGAGACTTCTAAATCACCGTGAGGTAATCTTCCTGCTTTAGCATTCCTACCATAAGTGCGTTTTTTCTCTCCTCAGCCTCACCTCATGGGAAAAAATTGGTTTACTTTAGTTTGATTTGTTGGGGTTTTTGTCTGTGTCGTTTTCAGAAACACAGGTGATGGTGTCTGTCAGGCGCTAAGGAGGCTCTCAGTTGCTAAATTCTCTCTCATGACTTAGTCTCACTGTTCTTTCTTATGCATACAACAGACATGCCTTGCAAAGTGTTTAGCGTTTGCAAGCTTTTAACAAGTATTTAGATAAAGGTGATGAAATTGATACACATGTACACAAGGCCTGCATGTGCCACGGTATCTCTCCCTGCTCTCCAGTCATTGAGACTAAAAACCTGGACAAAGCATTGCACAATTCATTTCCATCTGAGTTTCTTTTTAAATCCAAAACAGGACAGTAGTCACACAGGTTTCCTCCAGACAAGAGTCAGGGTACTTCTTTATGTACTTACCCGAGTTTCATCCAAGCAAGGAGTCAGGGTGCTGCTGGAATACACTCTCAGATCTGAAAGTATGCAAAATCTTGCCATTTAGACATAAATGCTCTATATGGGGATTCCTAAAAGGCTTTTGTCAAGATTTCTCTCTAAACAATCTTAAGAGACTAACGTGTCACGGAGTATGAGAGAAAATCTTTCTGCAGATTAAATGTCTGAAACAAAGGATAGAAATAAATGAAGTTTACCGAAGGAGTCCTGTACACAAATGATCTGAAAAAGAGTGAATATTAATACGGAAAGTTTGCTGAAGCTACAGAATACTGAAGATATAAAACCAAAAGCTGACCTTGAGCAGCTGTTAAATGATCTCCCAGAGCTGCTGAATGATACAGCAAGGATTTGCAGAGAAAATATGTCATTAATGAATCAAAAATTATGAATGTGAGGAAAAACAACACAAGTTATATATATGCAGTGATGGGACCTAAATAGCCAGTTACCTGTTCAGAAAGATCATCACAGAGTCATTATATCAATAGTCCTCTGAAAATATCCTTTCAATTCTCTGACTGGGAGGAGAGAAGATGGGGAGATTCCTTTCAAGGAATCTACAATTCCCCTAAATTATCCTGTCTGAGATTGGATTATCACTCATTCTAATACCATTATTTCCACAGAAAACTGACTATCCATGTACCCCTTGAAGTCCTCTCATTCCACCTCCAAAATTGTTCTCCTCCATCTCCTTTCCTTGCTATTCCGCCAAATTCCCTTCTTAGATCAGTAAATCAAAACCCATGTCAGGAATTGGTCCAAACCAGTTTGTGTCTGCTGACGAGTTACAAACCCATTTTTTGTTAGAACCAAACCAAAACAATTTCACAGACAGCTGCGTCTAAGTGAGCCTCAACTTTAGTGAAAACTGTACTAATCCTGTTCCCTGAGTGTGCATCTCAAATGTGAAACACTCACCTTAAAAGTAAAAAGAAAACAAGTTCTTAAGCTGTTTACTTTCTATGCTGAATTGCACTGCATGTTTGTCTGATGCAATTTCCTCCTAGGATAGTTTTTGCATTTAACTCTCTGAACTGATTGTAGTGCTTGTGAAGTTCCATGCATAGAGATTAAAATAGTCTAATTACAGAAGAGAGTAATTGAACATGCTTCCCCAAACTGCAGGTGTCATTGATCTGGCAGGATCATCTGTAGGTGCATTAGAAGTAATCATTTGATAGCTCTTATTTCTGATGTCTGTACCCACAGCGTATATTTAAATTTCAAAGACTGAGATGAAGGCAAATATTCAGTTTGGGTTGTATTTGAGTTTGCTTTTTTTCTTTTGGGTTTTGGTGATTTTTTGTTTATAAGAGACCCACTGGTCTCTATTAATGTAATGGAAAACATTTAAAGCATTTCTAGATAATTTATAAGCCTTACCATTATATTAATGCATTATCATATCATTATGTTAATGATTTGAAAAATACTCTGAGGGAACGTGACTTAATTGTATAAACATGTAGTGAATTTTCTGAATTTCCAATATGATGTGCCCTTGGCAGGCTAATTTCAAATTAATTTCTTTCAAAATTTCCTGTTCCTACTCCTTCTCTCCCAAGTAGTGCTGCTGCCAAGTAGTTATGCTCTCAAAGTAGTTATGCCTTGGGTGCCTAGTTTTAGTAGTGTCATATCAACCAAGGTGCATTGCAGCTGATTAAAATCGGTAGGAAGTGATAAATGAAGGTAAAATTTAACAATGTTTTATAAGAAAACTACAAATTTTCTGCCTCAAAGCTAGGTGACATTGTTTACATCCAAACAACACTAGCCTCTGTGAGTAGCCTCATAAACTAATCCTGATATGCAGCAGTTTGCTGCTTTGTGTCATTTCACCACTTAAAATTTTCAAACTGTGGCAAACAATGCAAGCAAGGCTGAGTGAGGCAGGCTTTATAAAGAAGAAAGCAAATACTCGAGTCTGAAACAGACTTCGTCTTGAATGTTCCTCTTACCCTGGATGTTAGAAATAGAGCAAATATTTCCAAAATTGTTACTGTTTTGTTAAATTTCTTTTTATATCTGTTAAAAAATAGGCCATATTAGTCATATTGTTTTACCTAACAGTGATAATGCTTTTTTCAAGTTGCCTATGCAGAAAAGGATATAAATACTGAAAAAGAAACATTAGAAGTTGCGTGTTTGGGGGAAGAAAATTATGAAATGCCAGTACAACGCACAAAAAAACCCTAAGAAACACTAAAATAAGCTAAGTTGTTTTAGGAAAATGTGTGAAAATAACAAGTTGCTTTTGTGTGTGTGTGTGTATGTTTAACTTTTGTCATTTGTGTTTATTCCTAATGCAGCCTTTTATTTTTTTTACTTTTAATGCAGACTTCTTCCAGTAGTTTTACAGTTTATTGATTCCTCTAAAAGGCAATTTTCTCATGTATTGAAATCTTCGTACAGGATAGGACAACTTAGTTTACAGTGAGTTAGTCTTCAACTAAATTTTTTTGCCATCTTAATAAAAAAAGTTAAATATGCAGTATCATCACAATTTCACAGTAACTATCCCTGCTAATAGAAAAAAAACAATCCAAATTTTCTAATCTTGGGTTAGTAAAGACTTAACTTCATTTAGACAAGGTATGTGTTTTTAAATAAAAGTAACATGCAATGTGTAAATACAGATTTATGCAATTTGAAAAAATATGAATTACGGGTTTATGTGTTCTGTACGTGCTGTCATGTAGTATGATTACTATCAGTCTTGTTGAGTCATTGCACATACTAAACTGTCATGTCTTGTTAGGAATTACCTTGTTGCCCTCATGTTTGCAAGTAAAAACATTAGAATTCTTGAATAGATAAACCCAAGATATTCATAGTTAACATAAAATGGAGTTTAGGTATGTTAAAAGTACAAGCAAAATGCCAAAACAATGTTACTGCTGTCTTAAAGTGATGTGTTGCAATAAGTATACAGTTTTAACTTAAGGTATTCCAGCCTGTGTGGTCTCAGACTGTATTAACTCTTTTAAATGAAATGTTAGAGTTTTGAGGTGTTGTTTTTTTTTATTTTTATCTCCTTGTGATATCAGCTGGATTCATAATGCTTGCTTTGGAGGTAATTATAGCATTTTCTACACTTTTAAAAGAAAGAACTTACATTCATGCTTGATCTTACTTCCCTTTTCACATATTTTAATTCTGGAAGAAAAAAGTTAAATATTTAAGTCTGAATCTTGGAAGAATTTATATAGGGCTCTTACATGAGCTCTTTTATTACAGGAAAAAAATGCACTAGATATTCATGTAATGAAATAGTTCATTATTTCAAATTATGTAGACAGCTAATTTGGTGATGATTATTATATTTTGCTGTGGGAAATTAAAGTGAAAATTGATCATTTGACTATACACATTCTTAAAAGTTTGGGTCTACCCATGAAGGAGAAAAATTGAAGCTCTTTTTTGTTAGGCTATATTCTTGGCCCAGATTCTTAATTGTTTCTTGGCCCACTGTTTCCTTTTTTTTTCTGAAGTAATTAGCAAATGAATGTGGAAAACTTTTTAATCTAGCTTCTCATTTAGATCATTGAGAATTGGCTGCTGCAATAAAATTTCTTATCATCTTCATATGGATAAATGCAAACTTCACTATTTGAGAGGGAGTTCAATGGCATTATCGTGAATGATCAGTATCCAGGATCATGCTGAGCTTAGGTTCTTAGAGGTTCATAATAAAGCCTTCACAGTGCTGCTCCCCTCTTTGAGCTATCAGAAGGAACCGGGGTATCCAGTATTGTGATGCCATTTGTAAACCCCTCAGCACATGACAGCAAGTACAGTTAGTACAGCCAAATTTTTCAGCTGATTCAAGACTAAGAAATTTTATATGTTTTGTCAAGATAACCAATAGGGTTTTAATTGGTTTTCCAGATCCATCAGAAGAGCCTAAAACATTGTTTGGAGGAACAATGGGGTCTCTCATTAATAACCTTCTAGTAAACAGTGTTCTTTTTTTTTAAAAAAGGATATTTCAAATCCAGATTTTTTTTGCATTATTATTTGTAGTCTGTGTTCTGTTTTTAATCAGCTGAACTTTACACTTTTGACCCTCTATCTTTAACTGTGGATAACCAAACCACACACACAAAAAAAAAGACTTGTAGTCTTGATTCTTCCCACTCTAACTTCAGCACTTACCCCCAGATTGGGACCCTTCTTGCCCTAGTGTCTTCGTATAGTCAGGGGAGCACAAGTAAGAAGGATATTCCTTCAAAGCATAAATCAGGATGAAATTATACATTACACCTGAGTTGACCCAATAGCCATTAACACTGCCTTACCTCTTTGCTCCTAGTTCTCCTTCTCTCTCCTCCTCTTGCACCAGCTCTGGCACATCTCTAATGCTGCAGTGGGACCATGCAGATCACTAAACAGAAACCTAACCTGACCAAAAAAAGGAAACCACAAAAGTGAATTGCTGTCTGTTAGGTTAGCAGTTTGAATCACCTTTGGAAAGGGTCCAGCAAGGAAAAGAGCAAGTAAAAATATTTATATGTCAATATTACTTACCTGTGAAAAAGAGGGCATTTTGTGTCCGAAACTGTAGAGTATAGCACATGAAGCTTCTGTGCCATCCTTTATCTGCATCCAAACTTTATCCTTTTGTGCAGATAACGGGAATCTATAACTTAAAGGCACCAAAGAGCAGTTCTCTGTTAAGTGCTGAGGTTAAGTGGGATGAATCCACTAAATCTTTTTAGCTGAAGCTCTTGATCCGTGATTCCTTTTATCTGGTTTTTTTTTTCCTTCTCTTCCAACAGTCAGCCTTTGACTAAAAGAAATACTTACCGTGAGCTCTGTGATCTTGGCACTTCCATTGCCTTTCATGCTTGATGCAGTTGTTAGTATTTTGGAACATCAGAAGTGCAATTTTAGACTTTATCCATTGGCTTGCAAACTTCAGATGAAAACTTGGAAGGGCAGTCTGTCAGCACTCAGATGTTTGGCAAGAAGTTTTAGTAATCATTTTCTGAGGTTACATTTAAGAGGTTATAAATTTGCTATGCTTTGATGTATGGCATTGTACTATTTCTTCAGATATTTAAGATGCAGGCTTATCATAGTAAAGAAAACCAATAATGTGCACAATTAAATCTATTTATTTTAGCTTTTCCAATTCAAAGTGCAGAGTGTAGAAACTGACTTCTAAAATCTTGAAAATTAACAACCTTGTTAATATTTTTAATGTGGAGTTCATAATTCATTGTTTTGGGAGATAAAAAAAACAGAGCAAGTATAACAAGTGGAGGGGATCTTTTTATGTTTTAAATAGAAATATCCTAGGAGGCACGAATAGAAACAAAAATAAGACAGTGGTGTAAGAGACACCAATAGAAGGCTTTAAATAGGTATTCCTCTAAGTGCTAAGATCTGTTTCAGTTTATATGAGTATAAGGGAGTTAACTTAATTTACACTATCTTTTTTTTTTTTTAACTGCTTGAAATCACCTGTGTGCAATGCAGTCTGGCAATACAGTAATTTTGAATCTATGAAAGTAAAACTAATATTGTGAAACTATTGTAGTAAGAAATAAAAAATTATGACATAAATGGTGCAGATGAAGGCTGTTTATAATACTCATTAATTTCCTATAATGCAATTGTTTATGCAGACATGATTAGTTATCAGCACGTGAGTATTATATACATGTTAAAAAGATATGAAAACCTGATATTTTATCTCCTTTACACATCTGTGCACTTGTGGTACGTTAGCAGCTGTGCATACAAGTGATAGAATGTAAACTTGCTGAACTAGTCACCTGCCTTATTGACACATTCATGTGTTACTGTGCCAAAGCTCTTCAAGTGAAGTTAGCAACCAGAAACCAGGCTACGGCTATCTGTTATGGGACAAAGTAGAAAATGTGTCGTAGTAGTTTAAATAAACCTATTTGTTATCAATCAGTTAAATGGATACAGACACATGGGGTTTGACTGCTATTTGTTTACTTAAATCCAGTTAGCTTATGTCAGTAAATTGTTGTGTCACTCGAATTGAGTGCTAAATCTGTCTAAATATGTGTACGTGAATTGGTACGAATCTTCAACTAGACCGGGTTAAAAATTATTTAGGTTAGCCATTGCAAGCTCCTATTCTTTTTAAAATTTATAGTATAAGAAACTGTTATTGAGCTGTTCTTGCTGAGAATAGTCTACCAGGTTAATATTAAAATGCGAATTGCCTAAGTGACTGTTATGTTGAACTCATTTTTCAATTGGCAGGTCAGAAGCTTTCCAAATCTGATGTATAACTCACCATTTATGAGTAAACCTAATGTTTTTCTTTTACTACCATGTATCTCTTCCCCCTTTCCAGGTTTTCACGGTTTCTTAACAATATGTCAAAATAATCCTGCTTAGTAATTGAATATTTCTCTGGCCTTCACCACAGTAACTGAACACCTCACAAATATTATCCTCACAACTTAAAGCAGAAGGGTATCACTAGCCCTGTTTGGCTGAAGCAACAACCACAATGAAAGAAATGGTGGTTTGCCCAAAACTCCCCAGAGTTTGTGGTAGAGGTTAAGAGTTCATGTGTCCTAATGCAGTATCTTAATCACAGCCATTCTTCTTTCCTTACATGTTTCAGTTCAAAAGCCTAAAGAGAAAATCTCTTTAGTGTTTATTTTTCCTAACTAGAGACAAATTAACTCTTTTCTCTAAGTCATCTTCTTATAGATGAACTGATTGTAATTTGGAAGTAGTTTCCCAAGCAAATTACGTTTTCACTTTGTGTCGTTCAGAGAATTTACATTTACATTCATTTTTCAATCCAAGTCTCCTGAAAAAGGCCACTTTCCAAAGTCCTGTGGGTCTCTTAAAAATGAAATCTAATGATTTTTTTATTTGAACCATAGAATGGAATTTTTTTTTTTTTTTTTTAACATTATATTTTCTGGAAAAAAGAGAAAAAAAATCACAGCAGGCTGGAGCTCTTTGAATGAGATTCAAAGTGTAGCTTATTTTGTCCAAGCAAACAGAGGATCTGATGGGGTGCAAGAAAAGGAGATAAACATGAGGCAGCATTGTGTAGGTAATAAGTAAAAATAGAGAAAAATACAGAACAAATGAGAGAGAAAGGTGAAGTTAAGAATAGAAAATAGTTATTTTATTATCTTTAAAATGTAGAAAATCTGACTTTTTTTTTTTTTTTTTTTTAATAAATGGTTGCCAAATGCATTTTCTGAGCGTGCGTAAGATTGGAGGGAGTCCACGTGATCAAGCAAAAGGAACAGCTACTAATTAGTCCTATTAGGTTATGCATAGTTTGTTAATGGCTCTAAGAGTTTTTCAGAGAGCTTCTATAAATGATCAGGCTAAGGTTCCCGAGGATTTATATAAATCTTGATGAATGTTAGACTTTAAACATGGCCACGTGAATTATCAGAAGCATTTGCAATTCCAAGACATTGTTTCAAAATTTTAATGTTTCCAGTGTCTGAGAATCTAGTAGTCTCTGTGCTTGCACATATTCATCTCATGTCAGTATCCTGCACAAAACCCTGTTACTTATCAATAGTTATCCTGTTATCTGGCCTACAAAAGTGAAAGAAAAGTAAGGTGCTTTTATTCTTCTTTTCCTCTTTTGAGGAGAAGCAAGGTCTCCTGAAGTATCTGTGCTTTACCTTACTTTGACCAGTTACTCCTATATTCTCATGTTTATCTTTCTTACTTTTGTATTCCCCTGGGGAATGCCCCTCACTGCTAAATTCTCTATGTCCACAGTTTCATTCCATCTCAGCAATGACCTTGAGGATTCCAGATGAGTTTTCAGCATTTCATTATTAGTCATACTGTAAAGTATGGCTAATACTATCCTTAGCTGTAATTAAGTTATGCTGAAGAAGATTGACTAGAAGTAACCTAGGACAGAAAGCCAATGTGTTGGATTTAGGAACCTGGAGAGTAGCAACAGCTGCCATCTGCAAAAAACAGAGGTAGAGAGAAGTTCAGAGGCTCATAAAAAGCTTTGGAGTCATAAGGGGAAGGGCAGTACGTGTTTAATCAGGGATGGAAGCTTAGTGGATAAAAGGAGAAAACTGCTTTGTTGGGGGAGAGGGGAAGGAAGGGGTATCTGCAGGGGTTGGGAAGACACGACTGAAAAGAAGTGATTGGTAACAGGTGCCTTCAAACAATCTCTAGCTCTGCCTCTTTCCCCTCTTTTCTGTGTAAAAGATTGTACATGATAATGTCAAAATTATTTGTGTTTCTAAAGTGAATGACTTCCTGCTCATCTATGTGCTGCAACTTGTTTTATATAAAAAAATGCTGATGTACAATGCTTAGCTCTCTTTTTAAATGTTAAGCCACAGAGTAATTATCATTTTTCTTATGCTACGTTTATGTTCCAGGATTCTAGTTTCTATTAATGTTCTGCATGTTTTCTAAGTAGATTACAGGGACATTTCTGCATCACAAGTAAGCCCTGGAGCTATTCTCAGCTTAAAGCTTGGAGAAACAAAGTGACATTTACATTGCTAAATGAGTGTAGAGACGTTTCTGGCTCATTTTTTACAAGGAAAAATATGCTCCTAAGCAGTATTTCTCATTTTTGTTATCTATTTTGTTGCTGTCAAGCTTTTATAAAACTTGAATTCCAAATAGTACTGAATTTAGGAGGAGGAAGGGTTTAACAGCTGGGTACATTCATTCTTTTTCTTGGAGCTGTATTATTCAGAATGTCTTACTAGTTTTCCTATATATTCTTTAAAGAATTATCTTTCCATTCGCAGTGGTATACACTAAACAATTGTGTACTAAATGGTGATTTCTACTCAGCAATTTTTTTTAATTTTTTTAAGAATCTTGGAAACCATGATAACAACACAGGGTTTAGTAATGTCAGTTAATATAAGTCAAATATAAATACACTTTATGCGCTCAAAAATGGGAAGTTTCATAGGCAAAATGCAACTTATTTATGGATTATGGGATGGAATTGGTACGTGTATTTTAAATTATATGGTTTTGAGAGAGCTAGAATCAGTTAAAGTGATAAACTTTTAAACAAGAAATTGTTGAGATTTTCTGAACATTTAACTGATGTTCTGTTATATTCATTTTTCCTATATTGGCTCTGAATATTTTCACCACATTCTGCTGCTTATCCAGCTGTGTAAAAATTTTACTTTTGTTCACTTTATGGTAGCATTTGAATATTACCAAGTGGAAAGTGAATTTAAATACTCTTTAAGAAATACCAGAGACAGGGAGAATCAAACTAAAATGTTCCCCTCTTAGAAAATACAAGAACTTCTACATAATAATTCATGCGAATGAGGCTGTTTTGACATTAGCATTTTTAGCATCTGTTTCCTGTGAGTAGAACTTTTTTGAGAAAGCATACTTTTTATTAAACTTGAATTTGAGTAAATGAATGTCACAATGGCTCAGATTAAAAAAATATTTGGGGATTTAGTCCTAGTTATAATTGCAAATATATTTCTGATCTTCAATACAAAAAGTGAAAAAAACTTACAGAATTTGACATGCAAGTTCTGAATTATGAGACAAATTATTTCCTATTTTTCTTAAGAAGTTAGAAAGATTTAACTGTTAAGAACAAATTTAAGATACAGCTGAAATAGGCAGAGATTTTTATGTATCTAAAAAGACGGAATGTGTTCACAGCAATGACTGGGCCATTTTATTGTTGCCACAGTTCTAATGCATTCACCTAATAAAACTGGAAGTAGATTGTAGATCCATATAGTCACAGATCTGTGAGTTCATTTTAAGTTTTTATGTGCACTGAGATATAGAGAACTCCTGAATTAAGTGTAATGCAGAGAAGCTATCATCATCCTGCATATGGTCTGGCATCTTTCCACCACCCAGTTATCAGGTTCATTTGTTTGACCAGGACATTTCATACTGTCTTCCAGTTTCCAGCTTTACAATGTGTATCCGTGTGCCTAAGATGACCATATGTGCAAATCTCACACCAGAATTCTTGCTGACTTCTCATATTTCCAGTACAGCTGCAATTGAGGATGCAACTGTGTCAAATACACTCTGCCTTACATGAGGGATTAAACCATGACTTCTTATGTTTTCTTAATTGCATAGGTAGTTGTTAAAATCTTCTTTGAGCTCTGTTACTCATGTAGGTTCTACTCCTGATAGGCACAAGGCCAGAGCATTCAACTGTTGAAGCTGAATTTGCACCATTTGTGCCACTGCTTCCTATCCATCTGCAGTCATTTGCTTCATTTTGCTGTCACGTCAACATGAAGCTTCTGTAGTGTCTTTCTATTATTTCACACTTTGTCATCATTAATATTAATGTCCAGTGTTGTTAATTCTGTGCTAATAGTGTTGGTCTTTTTTCCATTTTCAGCTAAAAAAGGGAGACAAATAATTCATTCCAGGTTATAGGCTATAGCCCTTCTGCAGTGTGTCTCTAGCTGTTTGGCAGAAATAAAAGCTGTGAAGAACAGTTCTAAAATAATTCTTTGTGTGAATTGTCAGTACTTCTAAGGAGGAGACATTCTAGGTACTACTTTTGCTCAAGAGTCTCATTCCTTGATAATGACACATGTATGTCTCCTTTCTCTAAGTGCACTCCAAAGTTAGAGTACCATACTCAAACTTTTTCTTCAAAGGGCTGAATGCAAGTCGTTGCATACGTTGAAAGGTGGAACCAGGTTCTGTTTCAGTCCTCTGGTCTGTTTTCTCCAGAAATGTCAGTGATTTGATGTTCTATGCCAACAATCTGTACAGAAGGCTCCGTTTCTTTACCTCCATCTTAAGTGGTAAACTCCAATGATACTAAAGAGTACTACCAGTGTAAAGATGATCTGATAAGTCGTTTGTCAAGTCAAGTGGCAAAGTAGCAGAGATGGATCTTGCCTAAGTTTGAAAATCTGTAGCGTAGATGTCTACATCTGAAAATCATCTACAGATTTGTAGTCAGAAAAGAAAAACAGGCACTATTATGGTGTTCTTTACCATATCCTCATCTAAAATCAGCAAAATTAATCGTAACCTATGAATTTCTCACCAACAGCTATATAGAGGAATCAAACAAGCTTGTTTGCCTAGGTTTAAATATTATTACTGAAGAGATCTAAAGGTCAATGTGAGGAAGTCCAACCAAGTATCCAGTCACAAGTTCCAAAACTGAACTGCAACCAGAGTTGTCACAAAGATCCCTCTCCATCTTAGTATCAGCTGTTAAATGATACAACTTTATTTTTAGCACACCTTTACTTTCACAGAAAATCACAGTAGGAGTCTAAGAGGGAGCCAAGCAAGAAAACGCACAGACTTCATAGAGGACAATATCCTTAGTATTTTCTCTACCATCACCTTATATGCCCATCAAACTTGACCCTACTGACCACCCCGAGACAGACAACTGTGAAGATAGTTCCTTCTGAACAACCCCGCGCTTTCCTTTTCCAGTTGAGATCACTTTCAAGAAGGAGTTACAGGAAGTATAATTTTTTTTTTCTCTGAATCCACACAAGAACATTCGTATAGTGAACATGAACTTCTAATTCTTGAGAGACTGAGAAATCATTTCTGAAATGTGCTCTTTACAAAACACTACCAAATGGATATAGCATTCTTAAATGCTGGTTTAGATGTCTCAAATCAGTATCCTTTAACATACCCATAACCTCATTTTCTGAGCTCTGCTTTTCCCTGTGCTGACTTGTTGTTTGAAGACTACAGTAGCTGCCTAAATGGGAGGTTATGTGCATGTGAAGACAGATTGCATTGACTTAGCACGAACATGTTTTTCATCCCAGCACGGCTTTCTTCCCTTGCTTGCATGTTCTATTATAGCCATTGTTTTTATTGTTGTTGTTATTTTATAAGTTAATATAGCCAGAATAGTCACCAGACTGCTAAACACAAACCTACTATTTGGCTCCCACATTGAGAAGAGTCCAGTCTCTGGACTCAAGGTGTAGTGCACTAAGTCTCTTGTGAAGGAATTTTTTGTCCGGTCCCCTCTATGCAAGGGGGGGCTGTACAGTCAACTGTTCTTGGACCTAAAGACAGTGCTGTAATCTCTCAAGTTTCTCCAGACTGGATACATATTTTTATTTTAAGTTATAATTTAACCACATGGAGACCATATGGCAGTTAAAGCAAGGAATACAAGCTTTCCAAAGGAGGTCCTGAACATACATGCTTTACTCTAACAGTACAGAAGACTTACAGATTGGGGATGGGGACACACATCTAAAATCATCATCTTAGTGCTTGACTCACAGATTCTGAGAGACCTGAAGTTTTGATCTGCATCTTTGAGAGCGGCAAACCTCTGTTTTTATCCCTCCTCCAGCTGACTTTTCTGGTTTTGTCAGTGAAATTAGTTTTCTTGTTTAAAGATCGTAGTATTTAGTGCCTTTTCTGTGTTTCCATTCTTTTACTGGGAATTTATGCTGTTTTCTTCCCTGGGAACACTTGTCAGTCATCAAAATTCAGTGGTTCTGCCAGAACCTGATACATTTTCTAGGACAGAAATTTCTTATTCAGCTTCCACAATACAAGTTCTCTGCTTCAAAATGGAGTTCCAATCCAAGGTGAAGTTTGCAATCATAAATTCTATATGTAAAGCTAAAAGTAGAATATAATTTGTCATGGTGTCATGGTTTAACCATGGTTAAAGGTTCGGTTAACTGTACATGCTATTGTTAGGGTCACTTTTGCTTTAGAGGATATTTATCTGAGTGCAGTAACCATGGGCTTTACTGCATGAGGAAGGAGCCAGATGGACCTGACACCCATTGGCTTCTTCTGTGATGATTTTAGCAATATGAAAAAACATTACATTTACCATCAGAATGAATTATCTTCAGGCCAGAAAGGTAAATGTCTCTTCCTACTGAGCATTTCCAACTGTTCGGTTCGATCTATGTAAAGTTTCTTTTTAAGATCATTGTATGGAGATTATTTGAAGGTGCAAGACATCCCTGCCATAAGAACATAAGAACTGACATTTATGTAATTGATTTCTGTAAGCCAGTTCCTTTTTCTCGAGACTGTTATTTTGCTTCTGCTTCCAGAGCATGATATATAAATATATCATTTTAACTGCTTATATAAATTTACATATTTATTATAATTATAGACACACATATATAATGTTAAGTGCCTTTGCAAGCTTTTGAGTGCACAGAGAGGATTCTTTCTTGCTTTGATTATAGTTACATGACAGAGGCAGTAAGAAGAAAAATCTTTATACTTGTTGACAATCTACTGAAAAGAAATGGAATTACTATCTTGATAAATATCTGTTGTGCTTAATGTAGGCAATTTTTTCATATAATTTGTCAGTTATTTACTTGATAAAACAGCATTCCTTTTTATGCTTCAATTATTTTCCATATCAGGCAATTCTTTTTCGTTTTGTTTTGATTATGTAAGTTACGATTCTGTTATAATATTTAATATTGTACTAATTTTGAATTTTTGTAGTACTGAATTAGGAAAATGTAAGATGCTTTTCTGGTATATGTAGTTTGAGTATGTATCAAGGACAACAAAAACAATGTTAATAGAGATCCCTTTATAGTATCTATAACTCAAAATACATTTCTATTTTATATTGCTGCATGCCTTATTTTTGCATTTGCTTGTCTCTATCTTCTAGTCGCATTGCTAGTTGAAGGAATCAAATTTTAACCTTCATATTTCCAAACTGATCTTCTGTCTCCATTTTTCTAGGTACTATTTCAATTATCCATAATAAACAGGTAAAAACAATTTTAAATAAAATATAACTTATTTTTACTTGCTTCAAGATGAAACATCATCATAAGAATCTCAGATTTTTCTGAAATAGGAGTAATATCAGCAGACAGCATCCAACTATTTTGCCTTTTTTACTTTACATTTTAAAAATGATTGACACTTCTTTGGTTTGGTTCCTTTAACATTGTTTTAAAGCTTGATGATTTTAATATGATGCACAGTTTTTGCAGACTGTAAGAGTTCCACAACAACAGAACTGATAGCATTCAGCCTAATAAGTTAACAAGGAAAAATCCCCAAACAGAAAACATTTTAATGAACATCATGGAAAAGATTGGTGCCTATCCTTTGTCTGTACCTAAATATCTCCTCCTTTGTTTGTGTATTGGCACACAAAATTGCTTTTTCTATTTTGAATTAAGGTTGTTGGACATCACAGTACCAAAAATAAATGGAAATAAGCAAGTTCTTCTGATACTATTTACAATGCGATACATGTTATGTTAACTTACCTCCTGCTACATCGCTCCCATTGTTCTCAGTTCATTCATTCTAATCACTTATTTGAAATTCCAGCTACTTTCTGGTTATGTATGCAAAAGTTTCAGTGATTCTTTCATAGTTCAAGTAATCTTCATTAAATGTGAATTAATGTGCATAAGTAAGTGGAATACAGGATGTTAGATTGTTCTGAAGTATGAACCTGTGTATGTTTAGGAAAACTTACATGAGTAGATGATCTGTGATGTGAATGCCTACTCCAAAAATTAAGTTATTTTTAACACAGCAATTCAGTACTTCAGATATGTGTGCAAGGGGAATTATGAGTGCACATTGGCTATTCAGGATGAAAGTTGTTTTAGGTGAAGTAGAAGGCTGAGAAAAGCAAATGATAAGGAGAGTGAGGGGAGAAATGGATTCAGCTTATGATGACTAAATTTAGGTATCGAAATGGAGGTGTCTGTGATGAGGTAAGCATCTTTGCTTTATAGTCAATAGCAGCCTAGTCAATATGGCTAGTGTCACAACACAATTCAGCCAACACACCAATAGGTGTTCACTTCTGGATGAGTTGAATCACTTTCCAAGCTACACTGTAATGGAAGATTGGATTCGTAGCTCATGTGTAGATACTTAAGTTCAGACACATAAATTTAGGTGTTATAAGCTTGAGTTAAATCCCACTTAATGTGTCACACAGCTCATTACCTTTTTTTTTTTTTTTTTTTTGCATTTGTGCTGGTAGGCAGAGCAGGTTAGCATCCTTAACAAAAATTCATCAGGTTCCTGTAGATGGACTTTCAAAATATTTAATAATAGAGTATAGCCCTGATACTTTTTTGTATGGGTGACACTCACTGTACATAAACAGTGGTTTTGTGCCAGCTGCATACTTTAATTTTTTCCTTGTTTCATCTTAACCCACCTTTTCTTGCCAGCTGCATTGTTTTCCATGTATCTGCACTGCCACATCCCCACGGAATATTGTGTAAGTGGGGAGTGGGTGCTTGCGTTTGCAAAGTTTGGGACAGTGAGACCAAAGCTGTAAAGCCAGCGCAGAGAGGAGGCTGGGTGAATCCACTCTGAGGTGTTAGTACTTATAGTCCTCCCAAGAAGGGTTGCTGTCTGGCTCTCCAAAGCCCTCAAACCTGGAAGCCTCAACACAGTGACACACTGCTTGCATGGCATGGCTTGCTTATAGGTCCAGGAGCCAGCGTGGCAAGCACCAAATACCACCACAAAGAAATTGGGACATGCAGAGCTTTAGCAACACTGTTTATACGTGTACTGAGCAACTGAAGTGAATACTGTAAGTAAACAATTTGCACAGCTCTGCCTGGACATAGGACGGTGGACTTGACACAGCAGAAATGTAAAGAAATTTTAACCATCCATTTCTCTTCAAATCTTCCTCTACTTAGCTTACCCTGAAACTAATACGTGTCCTTCTACACTGTGGTGGGTTGACCCTGGCTGGATGCCAGGTGCCCACCAAAGCCGCTCTATCACTGCCCTCCTCAGCTGGACAGGGGAGAGAAAAATATGATGAAGGGCTTGTGGGTCCAGATAAGGACAATTTAATAAAGCAAAAGCAAAGGTCGCACGTGAAAGCAAAGGAAAACAAAAGATGTTATTCTCTACTTCCCATCAGCAGGCGATGTCTGGCCGCTTCCTGGGGAGCAGGGCTTCAGTACGCGTGGTGGCTGCTCCGGAGGACGAAAATGCCCCCCTTCCGTCTCCCTTTACTTAGCTTTTATATCTGAGCTGACATCATATGGTATGGAATATCCCTTTGGTCAGTTTGGGTCAGCCGTCCTGGCTACGTCCCCTCCCAAGATCTTGCCCAGCCCCAGCCTACTGGTGAGACGGGGAAATGTTGGAGAGACAGCGTTGATGCTGTGCGAGCACTGCTCAGCAGTAGCCAAACACTGGTGTGTTATCAACACCTTTCTAGCTGCCGATGCAGAGCACAGCACTACGAGGGCTGCCATGGGGAGAATTAACTCCATCTCAGCCTGACCCAATACATACACAGAAGATTCTTCCCATCCATTTTGAACCCTATACCTACTTTCCCCTTTTTTCTCAAGGTCCTGTTCACACTAGAACAAGTTCATGCATTTCTGCTAAGCACCATTGCCAGAGCTGCTTTTTCCTTGCTAGCTTTCTAGACCAACTTGCCAGTTTTTAGGGTTGGAAAATATTATTGAATCATGGTAGCATGCTAACAGTAGCAGGTAGTGCTAATGACTCTTTGTTTAGAACTTTAAAGTGAAGCTAAGAATTAAGATTGTGTTCAGGAGCAGAGAAATCTAAAGAGATAGGTAAAATTATTGCAGTTCAAGACAGAACTTTGTTTTCAGTATTCCCTTGGTTCAAAACAGCAACTTTCTTGCAAATGTGTTGGGCCAATTTTCTTTTCTTGTTTAGCAGTACACATACCAATGATTCTGTTGGATTCAGTGTTTCCTGTGCTATTTTGCCAAGTTTAAGGTCTTTCTCACTAAACGTGGAAAGACTTTAGAACAAATATTAAGGCAACTTTAGCTAAATTCTCATGATAAATTTGGCTGTGATGCCAAAATAATTTATTTGTTGTGGGCTAATTTGTCATCCCCACTCCCTGTCATTCCTTCCCCTAGCTTCACATTAGAGAATTCTCCTGTCACAGGAGAAGCTTGTGTGAGAGCTGACTCTCCAGAGCCTATTCCAAGTCTGAAAACAGACAGGGCTGTCAAGTACAGGACAGATTCTGTGAAGTAGAGAAGACCTTAGACTGCTGAGTGTATCTTGACACAAGAGAATTTGACCCTACGCATACAGGTTTCAACTCTGTTTCTGAAATAAATCTGCGTGACAGTTTTTGGGTTTTGCCTTGTTCAAACGTGCAACTATTTGGTCCACGGAATAACGCAGTTTAAGTATAGGAACAGCACTTGTTAATGTCAAAACATTGTTTATGTACAATTTAATCTCCTGTGATGGTGTATTTATTTGCTGTATACTTGCTTGAGTTATTTTCATCAAGAAATTCTGTCTATGTGTTGCTTTGGCAACATCTTTGCAGAGTTTACAACTTTGAAAAACATGTTGGCATCAACTATGCAGTCCTTTTAAACAGCTGCTCTGCAGTCATGCTGTTTCAACATGCCACCACACATGGCTGAATTATGCAAATAGTTAATATTAAATGACTGAGATACAAGAACAATTTGTACACTCGGTAAAGGCGGTCTGTGGAGTGTAACATCCATTCACATAACTGAGTTAGTGTGGGACAATTTAAAGGCAACAACATGATTCTTTTGACTTTGTATCTTGTATTAAAGGCAGCAGTGGACAGAGAGAAGGTATATGGCAGGAATGTTTTAAAAGGCTGAGGGGTTTTTTTAATTCATTGCTAATAATGCAATGAAAAAAGAATGTGCATCAATGTAATTTGCTGGCAAGTATTAAGAAATAGGTAAGATATAACAAATGTTTGTCATTCAGCTATAAATATGAGTTACCCAGTTCTGGTCGAGAGATAAGATAGAATGTTAGTTATATGGAGTGCTAATACATTAACAGTATTGCTTATTGAAGACAACAGCATTTGTAAAAAGCAAGCAAAAACATTAATAGTTAAAAAAATGTAAAATTGTCTTAAAATTTACTTTGAAAGGCATTTCTACTGACCTTGCTATTCTAGTTCTGCAATAATGAATGCTCTAAATAATAATAGTACAATAAATAATACTAATAAATAATGCTTTAAATTCTGTCATTTATTTTATAGTAATTACACCCATTACGTGGGGGGAGAGCATTTTAGGCACTAGGTGATGCAAGGTGACAAAAGAAGATGTCCAGTTAAAGTCACAAAATATTACGGTTTTTTCCTTTCTCACTCTACTGTACATTTTGAATAATCTGTTTTGTTCAGCTAAGTAGTAAGAAAAGGTTACTTTTTTAATTAATCCAAATTGTTTACAAAGCAAATTATTAGAACATCAAAAAAGTCTGTATTTCTATATGCTCTTGTTTTAATTTTCCCATGTTGAAACTTTCATTTTTCACCAAACTTCTTTTCCACTCTGATCCCATTTTTGCTGTAGGTACTCTTAAGGTTTTTAATTGATTTTTTATTTTCTGATCTGGATATAAAGACATGTATATATTTCTAGTAATGTATTTGTAAGACTTCTGTGCAAGACCTAGCACTCAAAAGTACAATGTCACAGTCATTCAAATTAGATTTGTAAAATCCCTTGGCCTGACAAAACAAATTCAAAAGAATTCTTTTAAATTAAATGGAAGCTTAAGTTAAAAGAGATAGTGGGTTCATTATTACACAATAAATGTTCTCTTTTACAGCCTATAAGCAATACAAAATTTGAGTTGTATAAATCCTATGTGCCTTTTTTATTTCCTTACTTTTACTAGTGTCCAATTAGTAATCTCATTAATTATGGCAAGTATATATTCATGCTTGTTAGATTTACTGATCCACTTACACGTTTAGTTTGGTGAATATAAATTTATTCTTAACAAATAAATATTTAATAGATTCAAATGTAATTTTACTGAGTAACTTAGCATTGTTCTTTTGTGGTTTTATAGGAACTAGCCGCAATGAAACAGATTCTAATTAATCTGCATGGTAAACGCTATGAACAAAATTTACCTCAGTCTCATATTGATGTAAAAAGTGCAACTGCCGACAAATCAAACCCTTCAGTAAAACTACTGCCAGAACATGAAGAAGAAAATGTGTTTACACCTAAGCCAACGTTATTTGTAAGTACTATGATTAACAGTAAGTGCCATAAGCTTTTTTGGTAATTCTCCTCACGTTTTTAAAAAGAAAAATGTGGGTTCATACTTCAAGGAGATCTATAATTAATTCAGCTGAATACTTGCAGCTCTTTATGGGAATGGTCAATGTTGGGGAGATAAATTACAGTTTATGATGTTATTTAGCTATTTGATAGTTTCTACACCTTAAGTTCACAGCAAACTAGATTTTTTTTTTTTAAAATGCCATTATAATATTACAATATTAAGAGTGGTTAGCAAAATTTTAAAAGCTGAAGGGATCCACAGACTGTGTATCTACCCTGAACACGTATGAGTTGAGTGTGTGTATATGTATATTGAGCAGCAGGAGTGAGGAAGTAGGTGTATTTATGTATACTTACATTCATGTATGTATGTATATTAATGTGTGTGTGTGTGTGTGTGTATATATATAAATACATATAAAAAAAATGCATGCCCGATATTGCTATCGCTTCTGTTACTAAGGATACCTGATATTATAAAACCCCATTTTATTCCTTTAGAAACTAAATGCTTGAATTTAAATACTTCAAGTGGTCTGCTTCAGATTTAGTGCCTCTAGTATTTGAAAGCTTCATGAAAATGGTTTAGAAGATTCTGACTATGACAGTGTCTGAACTGAAAGCCAAGTTGCAATGCTGAATCACAAAACAAATCATGACTCTTATTTACTTCTCGAGGCTACGTTTCTCTAGGGTACACTGGTTGCATCCATTCTGCATAGCATGTGTGCTATTTTGGTCCAAATATATATATATATATAATTTTTTTTTCCATTTCTTTTTTTTCCTGGTGGAGAGTTTAAAATTCAGTCTCTCAAACAATATGAGGTTTGTATTGCAGCACATCAGATACTGTTTTTATAATACAAAATGTAGGAAATGGTTGCATCTCTTGGACATGATGTGAGGGCATTTGGGGATTTTAAGGGTTCAGATTTGCTTGGATAGTGTTATGAGACTAAACACAGGCATAGCCAGTGTTGTCTCATCTACAGTCCTTTCAGTAGTGCTAAATCATATTGCCCAAACTTTGTCTTCGACGGAGCTATTCAGTGATCTAAAATAGAACAAAAATGTGAGCTAACAATTGGGTTGTGTAGATGATCCAGGGTTTCAGTGTTTAATCAGTCCTGTCTTAGGGATATAGAAATGGTGTAAGAATCTAGAAAAAATGCTTCTACATTTAGAAATTGTGACCAATTTCTCTTTGAAAAATTATTTATTTTTTCAGACTTTGGAGTAGGAAACAAAAAATGGGCAGATGGCAGACTTTCTTCTTAGGTGGGGAAAGAAATTGGTAGTCCTGTAAAAATGCTGCCAATTTAGATCAATTTCTAGAATTTTAAAAGCTTGCACAAATAGAGTAGATTTATTTCTGTAACTGAAATTTTCAAAATAAGAGAAAGATGGAGATTAAAATGTGATGAGAACCCCCACCACAAAGCCAGCTGAATAAAGTCGATTTTTAAAATTAATGGTTATTAAGTCTTGGAGGGAAGAACAAATAGAGAGCAGACAGCAAACAGAACTAGAAAGTGACAAGTTTAGGGACAACAGAGAAAAGAGACAGTAGTCACTAACGCAAGAGATTATACCCAACCCTGAAAGCAGAATAATCCTTACCTTGTTCTACCTCCACTTCTTTAGTTTTATTTCTGTATACAAACAACCACTGAATTTGCCACAAGAATGTTAAGCGATCCTGACTGAGTAGCAGTAGCCTATAGGATTCTGAAGGCAAGGAAAAGTTGCTCACAGATAATTCTCTGCGATTAAAATACTTTCTACACTGTCAGAAAACTGCTGGTTTCTTTTATTTTTAATTATAATTTTCAAAGAAGTGTATTCCTGCATAAAGTGCTCGTCAAGTATGGCACACCTAATATCTCTTTTCTAAGTTCCATCCCATTCTCAACTGGCAAAGTCAGATGATGCTATTTCAAATGAAACTTATTTATGGCACAGTTGATGCATGTTTTCATTGTGATTGATATTTTAAAGCAAATCATTTACTTATTACTGTATAATCTGTTTTTTATAACCTAGAGATAGGGAGGTTTTAGTACAGATATGTAGTAGTAATAATAACCTTAAATGCATAGTCTTGCTTTTTAATTTATTTGCATTTAAGCAAAGAACTCAATTATCACTGTGAACTACATAGGAAGGAAAGAGACTTTAGTGTAGATTGCATGTTTTTCTTCTGACTTGCACTGTCTCACAATTAAAACATTTTGTATTTTACAGACAAATAAAGAGGCACCTGTATGGTACAAGAAGCTGCAGAAGAAAACATCATCATAGCATTTTTCCAAAACTATTTAAAGTAATCCTTTGGGGAGCTTTTCTTTGAAGAGAGTTATTTTCACCATAATGATGCCCTTTTTACCATAAAAGCAAACAACTGTTTTGGTTTTAACTGTTCTTTTATACCTGTCAAATGATCTTATGGTTCATAAAATTATTTTTAGATCTGTCATGTGAATAAAATGTGTGGAAATAATGCATGCAATGATTTTACTAACATATATTTGAATTTTAAAAGATAAATAAACACTAGCATATTGTACACATTCATAATCTGGGCAGTTAAAGGATGTGTTATTCAGAGTGTTCAAATTAATGCATGTTTCAGCTTTTTAATAGTGTTTTTCTTGGACCCTGTGTTTCATGCCACATTCCTTGCAACTATTCCAGCTCATAGAAATTTAAAAAATATACATGAGTTAGCATCAGACTATATCCTACTTTCTATGAAGGAAATTCATGTCGGGTGGAAAAAAAATTAATTTCTTGTCGGCCTTGATTTGTATAGTTTGTCATTTGATGTCATTTGTTCTACCAAACAGGCATTAAAAATATTCTAAAGAAGCAATAAAATATATATTAATTATCAGCACTGATACTTAATGGGCTAGATACACTTGCTCTAGTGTAGTTACATCAGTGTAATAATAAAAATAGAACCATGATGTGCGAGTACTGTAGCATGTAATGGTGAAATGTTTAACTTGCCATATTTAATTCTGTGAAAATAAGCCCCATCATCCAAGAACACAGTCTACTTATTTATTCCACTCCACCATCTACTTAGACTGTAGATAAGGTCTCTAATATTTTAAAGCACTTTTGACTTCATATGGTACATTTCTATATAAAATATAAATACAGATTATACTGTTTAAGTGACTGCATACTGAAAATAATGCTCAGATTTCATTTAAGAGGAAACTCCTTTTTCTTGCCTCCTTTTTCCTTGACAATATCTCTTCAACTGATTCATTGTTCCTACCTGTACATGAACAATAATTATTTACTATATAATACTGAGCTATATCAAGCTTATGATTCCTAGATACACTTCTCTTCATTTTCCAAACAGCAGTTTGAAGCACAGCAGTACTTCCTCTGCTCCAGGTAAGATTCAGTTTCTCTATTTTCTTTTTCTAATTCTGAGAGAGTGAGGTAAAAATGCTAGCAATTGCACACTGTAGGAATAAAATTATCATTCTATGAGTGAGGGAAGCCAAGTGTGTAGACAGAGGTAATATCTTTTATTAGACTAACTGGTGTTCACTGGGGAAAAAAATACACAAACCTTTGGGCTCACAAACCTGTCTGTACAGACATTCCTGAATAAACTTTGGTTTCCTGAACTCTAGGGTTTTATCTAACTTGTATTTTTATGTGAATAGAATCATTAACTTCTCTTTCATGTGAAACAGCTCCCATATGCAAATACTAATTTTGTAGTTTGTAATAGGTATTTTATATGATTCACAGCCCTTAGTTTAACTTCGCAGACTATCCTGTTTGTCTGTTATCACCCAATAATTAATAAATTGTATTATCTAGAAGGACTGTGAGTTATTTTAGGCAAGATGCTAGTTGGAATCTTAAGTATTCACTATTTGTTCTATAGTATCCTTATTGACAAATTGGTGAGATACAGACTATAAGGTGGGTGGAAAATTGGCTGACACACCAAGCTCAAGGAAATGCGATCAGCAGTTCAAAGTCCAACTGGCAACTGGCAATAGTAGCATCCCTTGGCAAGTTCATAGGCAATACCAAATTTGGGGGAATAGTCTATACACTGGAGGGCAGGCTGGGAGTTGGATCCACAAGAACCTTACGAAGTTCAACAAAAGCAAGTGCAGTCCCCACATCTAGGATGGAATAACCCCATGTGCCAGTACTGGCTGGAAAGCAGCTTAGCAGAAACAGACCTCAAGGTCCTAGTGGGTAACAAATTGAACAGGAGTCAGCAATGTGCCAGCCAGCCACATCCCAGGTGGTATTAACAACAGGGGAGCCGGCAGATGGAGGGAAGCGATCCTTCCCCTCTGTTTGGTGCATGGGAGACCGCATCTGGAACGTTGCATCCAGTCTGGGGCTTGTTCAAGAAAGATGTTGACATATTGAAGGGAGTCCAGCAGAGATTCACCAAGATGATCAGGGGCTGGAGCTCCTGATGTAGAAGGGGAGGCCGAAAGAACTGGACTTGTCCAGCCTTAAGAATAGAGGGCTTGGGGAGGAACTTGTTGGGGTCTCCAACTACCTAACGGGATGGTGAAGAGGCAACAGAGCCAGACCCCTCTCAGAGGTGCACAGCAGTAGAGTAAGAGGCAATGGACACAAGATGGAGCACTAGAAAACTCAATTAGCTATTATGAAAAATATTTTTACTGTGAGGGTGGTCAAATACTGGAACAGGTTGCCCAGAGAGGTGGTGGAATCTTCATCCTTGGAGATATTCAGAACTCAACTGGACAAAGTCCTGAGCAACCTGGTATAATTGGACTTGACTTTGAGATGGACTAGATGACTGATTTTCAGAATTCCTGTCCAACCTAAATTACTCTATGGTGATATTTCTAAATATACTAATGTAAGACAGTGACATTAATTTACTTCTTACCATCCCAAAGACACAAAATTCTTCCATGGAAGTACAATACATAAGACTATTTTGATGCTTCCAGAATGAATTGTGCCTTGTAAATTTCTGTGTCCTCCAGGCAGCCTGATTTTCTAGAAAGGCTGACAGAAAATTAGGCTGATTTGTGGTGAAATTTTATTGACATTTAAACAGTTCTTTGGCTGACAAAGTGACATATTCTGGGAAAGGGGTTTTTTTTAGAAAATTACTAACAAGGTCCATCTTTAAATTTGCAAAAATAAAAGCAATTTGTTAGCATATACTGATAACATATAATGCTGTTGGTAAATTCTTGTAATCCACATAGTCCCTGTGTAAATCTCCTCAGTATGTAATTTTTTTTTCCAGTTGAAGACTTTGTATTTTTCCTGTGTCTCCTCACTAGACTTGAAGGCTATAGTTAATTATCTAGGAGGAGACCTTCTGAGTTTTTCATGTGAAAGCTAGAATGTCACTTAAATATAACTATTCAAATGTGAAATACCCTACAGCAAAAATTAATGAACCTTTTTGCTCTTTAAGTAATGAAAAGGATCAGTTGCATTACCTGTACAGCATTTTTACTGATGTTCTTTCCCACAAACATAGTTGTCAAATGAATTATTCCAAAATTATTCTTCATGGTCTTTGCAGTCTCCCATTGTAGTAGGTCTTGTGTCAATGATGTGTGAGTCAAAAATAATGAAGTAAGAGAAATTTCTAAGGGTAGTCATGCGTGTAAGCAACTTGTGACTGAAAGTGCCCAACCCACATAATCATCCTCAGTTCCTCTTTTTCAAACCAAAGCGAGCAAAGAGAGACAAATCTCTATCCACTATTACATTTCTTGGTACATTAAGTTGGTGTTACTTAAGTGATAAGTTTCGTAAGTATATGGGTTGAACAGGAAAGAAGGAAGAACAGTTGGTTTAGAGCAGGTTAGGATGTTTTTCTAACAGTGCTTTCTCACCTTTCCATCTCTTGCTAGAAGCAAAGAAGCTCTAACGCATCAAGGAAATCTCTTGTTTGAGAAAAAAATTGAAAACATGAAATTGCCTTTTTTTAATAAGGACCTAAACTTCTGAGGCTTGCTGCTAAATCCTGTGGTCATACTTCACTGGCATTGTAGTTTCTAACTACTTTCTGTACAAAGAAACAGTATGTCATTGGGATTTGTATTCTTCCTCCCCTTCAAGACTTTGTACTAAACAGTGATGAAACCTTGTAAAAGAGGAACAGCTGTAAATTCAAATATTAGTTGTCGGAGTATTTGTCAGTATCTCTGGGATACAATTTGCTACCTTTTACACTTTAGCTGTTATTTTCTCTTTCAATTATCCTTTTGTATGATATCTATTTCCAGAAAAAAAGGAACACTAACTCTACTAAACCTCTGACATCTGCAAGATGGTCAGGTAGAAGAATTCTTTTGCTCCTGGTAGGCATTCTTCAACTTCCATGTCTTTGGAAGACATGATGCAGAGACTATCACTTTTTAGAAACAAATCACAAGCTTTTGAAGAAGTATTTATGTTATTATGTATATGTGTCTCAATCAGTTGTCAGTCTGTTGCACATTTACATCAAAACAGATTTATACACAACAGTTTGAGTCTGTAACAGCCTGTCGCCTTTCAGGGTTGCTCTCATTAGGGAGGTCTACTGAGGAAAGAATTTATTTCCCTGTTAACATTACATTTAATAGAACACACACCAGACTTTTTACTGAGTCAAAGAAATGTATGCCTGGTATTTTCTTATACTAAAGAATATAAAGAATCTGTATTCATTCTCGACCTTTGAAAATGAAACAAGTATCTCTAGAAGATCAAGTTTTGCTTAGCGTCTTTGGGCAGTATTATCCCCTTCTTAAATTCCTAGGATTGATCGGGAACTCTTGACCTTTAAAATGCATACTTCTGTAGCTTAATTAAGGCAGTTACACTTAGGGTATTTCAGACTGAAGCTGGGCAGCAATCAGCAGCAGTACAAGGTGCTGGCTCTTGGGGGACGGCATTGCTAGCGGAAATGGACAGTAGTTGGGAATGATGGAAGAGTGAGTGGCAGGTATTGCAGAAGCTTTTAGCAGTAGGAGAAGTAGGCACATCTCTTCACAGATGTTAGACCCTCTGCAGCTCTTTAAGCCCTCTGCTGACAGCACAAGAACCACCAACTTTGTTCCAGAGTTTATTTTGCAGAGTTTCCCGGGTTTCTTTCCTCACTGATAAGTTTTCCATAACAGTAAATGCCCAGGGGTTTGGGGTTTGTTTGGTTGGGGTTTTTTTTTTTTGAGAGAGAGACTCCTTTTTCTCGGGACATTGGAACTGGGTTCAAAACAATGGTAAATTTTAATCAGCTTACCCTTTAAAGGATGAAGGGGACAAAAAACCCCAGCAAATTTCATCCCCATGAAAGCAGGAAATGGCAGAAGTATTAAATGCAAAAAGTTTGGATTGATCATGGAAATAGCTTTTACTCAGAAACTTACATGTTTTCATAGACTGTGTGCCCTTTTTGAAGATACTACAGAAATAACCACTGTAAAAGAGAATGCTGCTTTGATTGAAGCAATAGAATCAACTTTGTTTGACCATGAATAATTGAAGCCTTTGTGTTAATGCTTCTTTTAAGGAGTAGTGGATCAGTAAATGTAACTTAATTGCAGGAAAAGTCTTATGGATGGAATTTATGACTGCATTTCAATGAAAGTCTTTTCATTTTTCCTTTTGGTTAAATAGAAGAAGGATTACTTAGATTATTCAGTGTTGCAGCTGAAATTGTTAGCAATTCCCAGTGCTCCTTTATATCGTGATTTTAGAGACACATACTGCAGCATGCAAGACTTTCTCTTTTGCTTTCTTATTCAGTTCGTTAGAAGAATGTGTTTCTTTGTGCATTATTATTAGGTAAAGCCTGGCAATGTAGGGCTTGGCTTCTACGAGGGAGTCCTCATCTAGAATATATATGTGGATTTTAAACAGGATTTACCTAAGTGCAGTGGTCCTTTCTAAAAGAAGGAGGTGGAAATACTCCCACTGAGTTCTCTCCAAGGCCTTGAGAGAGGGTCGTTTCTGTGCCCCAGCTTGCTTGTGCTCCCCATGGGTGGTGTAGTACCACACATAGAGGAGACTTGTCACTACGTTTCACAGGCCTATGGTTTCCAAGCACACAGCTCCCAGTGCCAGTGGAGCCGTGTAAACAGAGATTCACAAGTTGTCATCCGGAGCTATGTGTAAGATGTTCACACAAAAATTAATATCACTCATCTCCTCTGTGATACTGTGGGAAGTGTAGGCAAGGAAAAAAATACAATATTTTGATGCACTCTATTCACTTGTCACCTCTTCCTTCTTAGGGGTTAAATTATTTTAGCATATAAATAAAATTCTAGCGAGTCTTTGTTCTTGGACATTGAAAAGGAAACATGCTGCAAGTCCTGCAAGGATGGCTAAGTCCTTTTTTTCAGATACTTCATCAGAGATCTTCTGTGTTCAGGTCTTGGGTACTGAGCAGACAACTTCTAAGAGATCAGTAGGCACCACTTACACATTAATCTTTATTTTACTAACTTATTACTTAAATACTAAGTCCACAAAATCCACTCAGTATTTATGAGTAAAGGAGTACGTGCCTGAAAGTAACAATGAGCAGTAAAGAGACTAATATGTCAATGACTCGAGTCTTACTGAATTAGCACATTCCTTGTCATTTTGTGTCATTTCTTCCATTATTGCAGTAATTAACTTTGCAGAATTGCATTTGTTCCATTCAGCCGGGAATGGAGAACAATAACAGTGTTTACCAACAGCAGGAGGGAGCTTACCTTTCTTTCTCAATGCCGTAAAATCTCTGCATGCTAATCTCAATGCACAGCTAGGGTGCCCTCCTACACAATGCAGACTGCCTGAACCTCCCTTAGGGAAACCTAAGTGAGCTGATTAGATCTGTTGTCAATGAAAACCAAATACCCGATCCTATGAAATATAGGAGTTTTTCATTCTGATGCGCCATTTCAAATCTGTACAGGCTGAACACTTTGGCAAATAGTTTTACACCATGACAGTAATTCTGAGACAGCTGAATGACTTAAGTACAGAGTATTGTCAATCCATTAAACTCTGTGAAATTACAGAGAAGCAAACTATGTAATGTTCTTACATTTCCAGCTGCAGTAACATCAAGAATCTTTGATAGTTCACTATTATTCTTTTGTAGTTGTAAACTGAAATACTATACATAAGTACATATACATTTTAAACATAAATGTAAGTTAAATTATTTGGGTTTAATTATATTTATTTTTAATACAAAGCAAAATATTTTTCTGTGAACATCCATGTTTAAGGTGCTTTTGGTCATGAAATGCCAATAAAGTATCTTGAAATTAATTCTATTTAAAAATGTAAAAGTTACTGTTCTGCATCAGCTTCATGGGCTTGTCTGATCTACTGTCCTGTCTCCAAGAATTGTCAGGTTCATGACAGAAAGGTGCAAACTCCCCATGGGGCAACAGTGGACAGCACCACGTTTACTGATTTGAATGACAGCCCTAATTTTCATAAAAATATACAGTATCTAATATGCAAGCTTTCAGATTCACTGGATGTTTCTGGAAACAGGAATACCTGATCCACCCTCTCAGCTGTGTTTTTTGTATTCTTTTATGTAAGAGATTTTCTGTGTTCTTTATTCTTATCACCTCTGTCTAATTTTTGAAAACGTAAAGATGTAGCTGTAAGGTTCTTAAAACTCTGCTTTGGTGCCACTCAGCCATGGAGGTACCGAAAGTACAGATACGCCAGCATTCTCAGTGACCACCTAGACTTGTCCTAGTCATGACAATGCCAAGTCCTACTTCTGCATAGAGAGATGACAGTACTAACGGTGCTTCACTCTGTATGAAATACCAATTGTTGGGTTTGGCAATAAGAGCAAGTGTGATCCTGAACACGTATTTATTGGACCAGAAACTTGAACCCAGTCTGAACAGAATGGGCCAGGCTATTGGCTTCACAGGGGTCTTCAGCCATTATACTGCTTCCAGAGGAAACTGAGTATGTTACCGTTTTCCTCAGGTGGTGGATAGGACTGAATCTGATCGTGCCTGTTGAGTGTTTGCAGAAGTTAACTTTGGGCAAGATAATGATGGGAGCATTTCTGAAGAAAGGAGTGACCTTCAGCACTTCAGCTTTGGAAAGAAACGGCCAAGACAAAATTCAGAGCTTCCAGTCTATTAGCTTGAAGCACCTTCTACAGACTCCATAAAGCTCCTAAGTGCTGACAGGGAACCGAATTTAATATATGCCTCTTCCTTCTTCGTTTTTTGATGTCTACTTTAAAAAATACCAGTTTTCTAGTTTTTATTTATCCCATCCTGAAGCACCTAACTTCATGAAATAATAAGGAGCCTTGGACAAATCTTAGAGAGTATGGATACCATGAGTACTTCAACACTCAACTTCGCAAAAGTTAGCACTTACTTTTCAGTTTTAGGTTGACAGTAAGAGTAGGTTTAATCCAATAAAGCAAATTATGGGGCCATAGCATTTGATGGAGGGTGGATATTTAAAAATATAATGCATTAATGTTTAACAAAGTATTTGTAGAGGGGAATTCCTTAAATTGCGTAATTCAGTGTGAACAGGCAACTTCTTTGGCTGTTTGGCTATTACTTAGTTTTCCGTGAGCACTGTTTTCACTCCTGCATTCAGAGTAGAGGGAAGCAGGCATTGCATCACACTGTCTCTCAGTGTGATATTTTCGAAAGAAACACTGACATGAGACTAGTTTAACGGTACCACAGTGTTCCTGGGATAAAAAACATAGAGCCTTTTTTGTTCTTCTCAAATTATATACCAGGAAAGCTTATTGCCACTGCTTCATACTATAAATAACGTCACCTGGATTGGAAGTGCTGCAATGGATCATTGCAAAATGCTTCTGCTGATAGAACACAGTGGACCAAGCTGGTCTAACCTACTGTGATTAATAATTATCTCATAGATGAAATTCACTATGTTCAAATGATTATTTTAATGTAAGATTTAAAATAACGGATGGATGCAGATGCGGTATTGATGAAAGACAGTTTGTGCAATTGCAACCTGCTCTATTCACATGATCTGGCAATGGTAACACAAAGCAAAAGGAAAAGAGTTAACATCCTTTTTGTCCCTTCTACTGTTACTTTCCTTTTTCAGTGAAGTAATATCTGAATACAAAACTTAGAATTTGAAAAACTGTAGTGCTGCATGGTAAAACACTTTAAGCCATATAGAACGAGATGTGATTTTTATCCTGGTCCTGCCAAAATATATGTTTTAATATTAGTTTGTTTCTCCGGTGCAATAAAATACAGATATTTTTTTTCCACAGATTATATGCAGTTATGTAGTATCTTACGGCAGTTTGTACCCAATGCTGTGTGCCAGACTTACGAATCATTAGGACTTACTCTTGAATTGCACAGAAGCAAGATTTTCTAATCACTGAAAAAAGCTTTGTATTTTGTTACTCTACGAAGTTATCAATATGCACTCTAGAGAGAAAGAAGCCTTGTTTTGTAAAAAGAATGAATCAACTTTTCCCCTCCTTTATCTTATTTATATCTTTCAAGCAGCACAGGGATTAAGACATGTTGTTAAAGTCTTGCCTCATCCAACTTGCCACATTAGTTACTAGTTCATTCCTAAGTGGGCTCCACAGCTTAACTAAGCATGTTATGAACCGGTCAGGTAGACGCATTTGAAATGGGCTATACATTAATGAACTGCAGTTTTCCATGCCATAACGCAATAGACATAGACCAAGCTTTCATTAAGTCACCCAGCCACAAGAATACTTATGGGTCAAATGTGAACATTCTAACACATAAATATTTTTATCTAGAGCTGCTCTAATAAAAAAAAATATTAACAAAATATCATTAAAATGGAGAAAGGTTTTTTTATTGGTGTCTTGTTCTGAAAGTAAACACTTCTTTTTACTTATTTTCTTTTTTAATACTTAAAAAAGCATTTTCAAAAAGAAATCATGAAAAAATGAACTTTGAAAAAATTATTGGTGTATTACAAGTGGAAACTAGCTATCCCGGTTGCAACAGATTATTGCAATTTAAATCTCTCTTTCTGGAAAATAGTAACCTTAATTACCTGAATAAATGAATATCCTTAAAATAAGTGTAGAATAAAGCTGGATTGAATATTTTACTGAATATTGTGTTGCATGTTTTTCCAGCATGTTTTGTAGAAAATAACGTGAGTAACACTTGAAGCTGCAAGTGCCAGTATGTTAACAGAGTGTTTTGTGTTTTTCTCACTGAAGAATTATTTACTTCTGTTGATCAGGCTCTAAATATTTTTAGAAAGGCAGAAAATAATGAGAAAAAAGCAACATTGTGTTAATTAACTGTTTAACTATGTTATATATTATTTAACATAATCTACTACTTAATGTATGTCTGAGAACTGAAAAAACATTCTAAAGGACTTTGAAATTGAATGCATCTGCAGTTCCTGGGAATTATATAGTTAGCTAAACTAAGGTGAGATCTGTAATACTGTTTTATGTCATTAGACATTTCACCTTCTATAACATTTGATTTGACTTTTTTTTTTAAATGGACATCTTACATTACATATTTGAGAAGAGGGACATTTCTGCATGTGTGCATTTTGATAGATGTATGTGAGTTCTAAAGCCTTGTTGTGAATAGACATTTGAGTCACCAGTGATAGCCACTGTCATTTTTCCCCTATCATCTTATTTCTAGATTGTTCCAGTGGTCATCTTCTGACTAGGCCTTACCTAAGTAAATGAAACTAGACAAACTGTGTGGAGACAGTTGCTTCCTTGATGGGAGGAGTTCATCATGAGGCAAACAGAAACCACGAAGGGGGATGCAGCTGTGCCTTTTCATTACAGTACACAATTAGAAATACAGAAATTTCCCCATCCAGCAAGATGAATATTGTCACCGACTCTGTAAGCCCCCAAATGAACAGGAGATAGGACTTGTATGCAGCCACATTTTATCAAGGCTGATCAGCTTTCTCATAGCGGAGGACTGGAGTCTCTGAGGTTGCTGTCGTTTGGTTCATTCATCTTTCTTATCGGTCAACTTGTGATGGCCTCTAAAGGCAGCAGAGGTTCTGATGAGTTTTTAGCTTCACTGGTGAGTCCAAATACATTCTCTGACTTCTGGAGTTTTGACTAAGATCAGGATTTTAAACATTGCCATCACAAAATGACATTCCTCTTTTATGGTGCGATTGGGATGAAAAATCAAGTACACCTTCAGAAGCTTTCATGGGAAGCACCTTTCAAACTCCTGACTCACGCTTCTGCTGCAGCCTGAGGTAGGTTTTTGCAATCTCTGCTTTGCTGTTATCCCTTCTGACAAGTGACATCCAGTTATTCAGCTCACTTACTGAAAGATGTTTAATGTGTCTTCAGTGGAGGTCAAACCTCACTTAGTCTTGAGGCAGATGCATGGAAAATCAGTACTTGCTATTGACATTTTTTGAAATTACTTGCTCATTCCTAAACTTCCTCTTTTTTTCAAAATATGTCAATCAAGCTACCAGGATATGTTGAAAAATGTAATGGTCATCTGAGTTATTACCCTCATCATTAAGCAAGAGAGAACACTGTCATAATGTTAGTATCCTCTGACTGACTGAAAATCCTCCTTTTGCTCCTGCTGCTGCTGCAGCCATTTCTGATAGCAGAAGGGCTGGTTCCTTCTTGTTGGGTTTTTTCCTCCCCAGGGGCATGCTGTTTAGACAGATAGGAGATACTACCTAATTCTTTGTGCTCCTTTGAGCTGGGGTGGCTCCTCTGAACAGATCATGGAATTGGGGTGCGCAATAGCAAAAATAAAGCAACAAAAGCACATTACCAGTTTACTTAAATCAGGAATTCCTGAGCTATGGTGCGCATGCTATTAGTGCTCTATAAGCTGCTTCAGAGTGATTCTCAAATGCTAACAGAAAAGATCCATCGGAACATAAACAATGATACTCGAGCAGCCTCACTTTGAGAGACTGATTGAGACTGAAATTGTCTAGATTTAACTCCAGCCATTCAACCTCCAACCTTGGTAGATCTTTATCTGACAACTCAAAGAATCCATTCGCACAGTTTTTGCTCTATTTAGGCATTTATACTGTACATAAGTTTTAAGTGTGTACTGAAAAGGTCCTTCTAAAGAGCTGTCAGTCTGTGAGCTTGTGCTCATGAACTACTAGGACTCCTCGAGAGGTAAGAAAAGCAAGCCTGTTGATAAGTATAAATTCATTATACAAGCTTTTTAATGAAAAAAGAAAGGGCGGGCATAAGTAGGAAAAACTGCAAACTGCATTCTTAAAATGAGCATCTCAGTTTAATGCAGAGTCAATACAGAATTAAGGTCTTCAGAGGGAAGTAGGGTCTGCCTTCATCTGGAGGCCTAGCCCTCTCCATTGGCTATACGCCGATTATTTCAGTAGACACTACAAGTGGGTGCAGGCTCAACACCTAAGTGAGAGAGGGTGGATTTCACACACACACCCCCCCCCTTGAACAGTGGATACTCAAAAAGATGGAGCATTTCAGTAAAACACCCTCACCAGTGCCAGTTACAGTACAACAGCTCTACATGAGGTTCACCTGTTTAGGCATCTAACATTTACATCCTTCTTGGCCACCTGAGGAATCATCTTTAGCTAACTAGCCATTATTAAGCCAAGAACCTTTCCATGTCTTCATATATATCTATACTGGAAGATGTATAGTTTAGAAGCATCCAATGTACCAAGGAATCTGGGGATTTGTTGTTTCAGTAGACAGATTTCCCACCTTATTTCTTTCTCCCACACACTTAATCTCCTCAATAAAATTGATCAATCATTGTTTCTTTATCAACCCCTTTCTAGCTACCAATACAGAGCACAGCACTATGAGGGCTGCTGTGGGGAGAATAACTCCATCTCAGCCAGACCCAATACAAAGGTAAATAGCTTGTTGTTAAAAACCAATCCCCATGAGACCTTACACACCAACCAGGCAATATTCCATTTGAAAACAGTCAAGACTTGTCAATTAGGAATTTTAGTCAAAAATGTTGAGCAGAATCAAGTGATAAACTTTACAAAAATGTGTTTTGCATAAACCCTGCTATCTTTTGTGATGAACCTTATTCAAAGGTAGTTCAGCAAGGTCTTGTTTTTCATAAGCATATACTGAGTGGCATAAATTATTTTTCTATTTTAATAAATCCCCACATTGACTATTCACAGTAAGCTGCTCAAATTAATGCCACAGTGCAAATTTATAATTACCTGTATCATTTAATTTACATTTTCTTTTAAGTATTGGTTCTAGCTCTAGCTTTCTTAACAGTCTTCTGGAACATGTCTAATATTCTAACAATTACTGAATATTAATCCTGAAAGCTCATTGACCAGCTCTTTTAAAATTCTTGGTGTGAAGTTATCCAGACATACTCATCTAAGACCATTAATAGTAGCTCTTTTAATATGCTCTTGAATTACTGTTGAAATGGAAAATATTTTGTCATTATATGATACAAATACATTTCCTACTCTTTTCCCAAATACAGCACAGGAATATTTAGCATGTTTTTTCTCCCCGCTTATCAACAGTTCTACATCTTTTATCTAAAACAGACAATTTTAAGAGTTCTTAATACATTTCATTGACTTTTTTTAGATGCTGTTTTCAATGCGGGTCATTGACTTCTTAGGCATCCTTCCTCCTCCATATTATTTTTCCATAATCACTGCCACAAAGTTATATTTGCTGTTACTAGTTCTTTTCCCAGCTGTTGAGTATCTATAATTACAACTGCCTTGCAAAATGCCCTCTAAAGAGGCAGAAGGAAAGAGGTTGTTCTTTTGAGGAAGGGGTGTTTTGTTTTAACTAGCTTCTGTGGGATTGTAGACTTCGAGGACTGTACTCACCTCACTCAGACTCTGCCTAATTATTCACTGGTTGCTACTGAAGCATACTATTTATTTCAGCTTTGTCAAATTACCCCTTTTAAATCACCAAGTCGGTATGTTTTTGTTTAAGTCCTTTCTGCTGATTACAGATAGTGTGATTAAATAATCATTTTGGGATGTCCACCAAAAGTTTCGCTTTTTTTGACCAGTTGTCAGATCTGATGATTATAAACTTGTGCAGAATTCTCCTGTGCCGCATGCAAGATTGTTTGAGTACAGAGACTACCGCTTAATTTTAGAAATTGTGAAAACATTAGCGCCAATAGCATGCGCTCTCCAGCTTCATCACTAAGGGTAGAGCTCCGTGACACGCTGAAATTTAGGTTCCTACCCTTGCTCCGGATAAGGCAGTTCACGTACCACAGGGAGCGTAGCCGCACAGGGTCATTAGCTTCTCTGGAGAGCCAGTGGTCCGTCAGGGTCCCTGCAGCACTCCCGGTATCACAGTAAGCGGCACACTGTACCCTGCAGATACCATGCTCTAAAGTCCCCAGGATCTTCTTTCTGCACATTACAGGCAGTTGATTAAGGAGCTTATCCTTTCTTCCCCTGCCTGAAAGAAGGCAGCATAAGAGGTGAAGAAATTTTTTCTGACCACATCCCTTAATTATTTTTGCTTTCAACATCAGGATTTAGTTCCAAATGGGTATTCGCTGCCCTATCTCATCATGCTCCTAGGGATCGTTGAACAAATAGCATGTCATGGCTTTAATGCCCTCCTAGCTTGTCCAGCCAGACCATCCTCTCTGCCACGTCCGAGCCTGTAAAGGCTCCACCTCCCAGCTGGCAGACCAGGATTTCACAAAACCCAAACCACTCTATGTTATTTCTCTAATCAGGAGATTTCAGCCAAAACATGCAACTATGGCAGTTTTACGGTTAGCATTTGTTAACAAATTTTCAGCATAAACACTCTGGAGCCAAAAATGCTTTCTTTAGTAGTAAAGAATGTGGGTTTGTCTCATATATTTAAGCAGTTAAACATCAGCGTAGGACCACCCATTGCTAACAAATGTTGCCAACAGCATTTGCTTTTACAAAGCAGGCAGCCTCCGCGTTTCATGGGGGAGGCGGAAGAAAAGAGTGGTGGTGGCTCCCACCAAACTTCCAAGTGACAGGCAAACCACCTTACCAAAAATCGTGTTATTTTCTAAGTACGCATTTTAATTAATCTTGTGTAATTACCCCCCGTGTGCAGATTTCCATCTGCGCTAATAGTACATAAATAATTAAATGACGTGCTTAAGGTGCACGCTGTTGTAGTTTCTGGCCCTACTGTGCAACAAGTCAGAGCTGAGCAGCTGTATGACAACGCATGAAAATACAGGAAACACTCATCTCCTAAAGCTGAGTCAGGTCAGTGACCTGTTGTTCTCAAAAAGCCCTGTTGTAATAAACAGCCTCCAGTTCAGATATACATTAAAACTATAGAGGTCAAAAAAATGGGACTGGAAACAACAAAAGGCTTTTCTGTACTTGCTTTTCTCAGGTGGGCTGAAAATACTTGAAACGTACCTGAAGCCGAGAAATACGAGGCTGTTTGTTACCTAAAGTTACTAAGACTCCTTAAAATCCGAGTAAAGATTGGGTTCAGCTACTGAGTAAGATGTCTTGTTTCCTCCAGACAGGTTGATGATTCTTAATCCAAGAATTCAAGTAATGAGCAGTTGAAGTTTCCATCTTGAAGCATCTGTTCCGCCAAGTCAGCACTGGCCTTGATAAATAGCAAATCAGACTGATGCATGCAAGTGTATACACACATGCTCAAGTTAAACTTGAGGGAAAATACTTGAACAGATCTCTGCATAGACAGATTTATATAATTAATCTGTAATTAGGCTTTATACAGTGCAGACTGACTCAGTCAGGTCAAAACACAGAAAATGCAGACAAGGTAGGATCTTTACCTGTTGCTGCAAAAATTTTTTCAAAGGTTATTTGTGGGTAAGTTTACATACCTTCGTTTAGTTGTCACAAACCTTCACTGCTATTCTAACTTACTCATCTTACAGTGGAAGAAAAATATGTTTAGCTAAAGGATAAAAACAAACCACAAGTACAACTGCATCTGGGTGCTTTTAGTAATCTTAGCAAGCTTCAAACATAACTTTAAAAGTTTTGCCTCATTTTTAAATCTGCAAAATTGAAGCTTGCGTACACCACTCATTTTATAAAGTCTGTACCAGGCTTTGCAATGGTGACTCTCCCTTGTCCTGTAGAATAGAGGAATTGACTGTTTTGCAGGTTTTGTATCTTTATATTCTAAAAAACTGTCAAATCCGGTTCTCTGATGCTAGAGTCACTCTGTTGAGGAGGCTTCTACCTGACATGATGTGCCAATTCAATTCCAGCAACAAGAAATGCCACGCTGGTTCAGGAAGGTACGCTCTTCACCCCCAGCAGCGTGGCACAGAAATCCCGAGGGACTCCACTGGGAACGGGAAGGTTTTACGCAACTGTCCTAGGGTATACAGGGAGGTTGGCAAAACAAAAACTCGCTTTCTGTACATGCTTCACAACAAAGCCTTGACCAAGGGGAACTAGAGGTATTTTCCTGATGGTAAGACTTTGCACACCAGCGCAGAAAGGTGGAACTGGATGACTACTGAAATGTTAAGAGGGGAAAGAAGTCAAGATGAAGTGTATTTTTACTCAAAATGCCAGGCTGAACTACTTAGGGAGTGCCATTTATTTCAGGAAGAATATCCTTCTCTCTGTAGGGTCTATCACAGTATTTTTGGTAAAGTGAAATAAAAAATGGGAACCGGGCTTGCCTTTGCATAAGCAAAGGGAACACCTCTGTAAGCTAATCCTGAAATGGCAACAGATAAAGGTACACAGCAATAGACTATCGTTTCATGATTCTCCACATTCACTTTAACAGAAAGTCACCCTGCTACATTCCTCGTTGTGGTGGTGCTGTATTATATAGCGCGAGTGGCATTCGCAAAGCCTGTCATGAGTTAAGATGGTACCTCGTGCCTAGTGCAATCCTGTTTTCACTGGAAAGTTAGACTGAGAAAAATAATGACTTTCTTGAGGTAAAAGGATCGCACTGGCTCTCTTTTGAAAGTCAAAAGTAAGAAAAGAAACCATTTATTCCCTAGGGGAGATGGAGTCTAATGGGTGGCCAAAAGAACAGACGGCTACTGATTTTGCAAGAAGAAAGTTTATTTCCACTTCTCTAGTAAGTTTACATGAAAAAATCAGGTGGGCATTTGCTGACTCAGAAGAGGCCTCTGACTGTGCTAAAAGCTCCTGAAATTACCACCAGACATCTTCCTGTGGCTTCAAGCCTGGCTCAGTTCAGCTGAGGTCCTCAGGTTTCCCTCACCTCATCATGATGAAACAGCTTGTCCACATCTTTCCACTCCTTCCTCACCCCTCCAAACAACGCGCGTGCAGGCGCCCACCAACTCTGGCCCTTCTCCTCCCCATCAGGACAGTGGAACACAAGTACCTTCCCTAAGAGGTATGTCTGGCGGAGCCGCTGAGTTCGGAAACCGGGGAGCCTGTCTCCATCCCGTCCCCCCTCCCACCCATCCTGAACTCCTTTGCTCCCAACCCCTCTCCCACAAGGCAGTGCTGTGCTCCACCACCGCCAAGCTCCCGACCGCCTGGGACTTGACATTTGTTCTTGTTTTCTCCTGTCTCCCCTAATGGGTATAGCACTACTAAGCGAAGAGGAATGCACAGAACAAGAGAGTTCAAAGTAATTGAGTCTACACTCATTCAGAAAGCCTGGATCCTTGCCCGCTCAGAACCTGCAGCATTTACATAGTTTCAGAAAGTTTAACCCTTTTTCATGGAACCTGGTAATGCTCTTCGAGCACAGAGAGTGTTGCGCTTCTCTTATCAGTGACCAAAGACGCTGAAAGGTGTCTTTCACAAACCCAGCTCTAGGTGCTTACCACTCAACATTTCATTTCTCCTTCTTTGCTCTGTGGGACAGTAACTAAAGAACTTGAGTTGTCATTTTTATAAGATGCTCAGGGAACTGTGTTGCAGAGGAACAATCACTTACCGTAACTGCTGAACGCGTCTGACGAATGTCTTACACAAACAGAACTGTGCTGGGTTTAAAAGAGCGTACTTGGTTTTCTGCTGCAAATTTGTCTGTTAAGGTGTAAACTCACTTCTAACTCTATCTGCAAAATCAGTGAAGAAACAGAAACGTTCCAAAATTATTATAACTGTAAACTTGTATTTTTTTTCTGATGATTAATTCTGAACAAACTCTCGTTTCAATTTAATTTAGGAGATTATGTTAGCTGGCAGCTTATTACTGACTTTAAATTTGTAAATAAAAATGATTTGTTCAAAGAAGTATAAAATCTAGTAACAATGGAAATTCTTAAAATGGGCTATCAAGTAATTTTTCTGTCTGGATATAGATATGCATTTAGACTATCTGTAAGCTAAATAGTGCACCACTCCGTAGGTCAGATAAGCAGCGAACCTGAGCAGGAGCAGGAGTCGATCTGACTTGCCTGTTTAATTGTTAGTGACAGTAGAAATGCCAAAATAAAAAAAAAAAAACTTTAAAAATTATATAGTCTCTAGCAGTCTTCCATTGACTGTTGCTTGACAAAAGACTGTAGGACCGGGCCTATCATTAGCACAAAAACATGGCGATGGGATTGGATTTATTTACCTGCAGTTCAGACCTAATTACATCCTTTCTAAAAAATTAAAACACACTCAGAGCTGCTTCTGAAAATGTTTAAGTATACACAGAGCTTTACTCAGTGATACCGTTCTAATTAACCTACGAAAGCGTTTGCCAGAGCAGGCCCTTTATAAATGTACATATATAAAACAAAGCAAAACAAAAAAACAATTTTGAAATGATCTGTTTATCATTCATTTAATCAGATGGAGGTAAAACATGTAATTAAAGTATGCAAGTCTCAGAAACATTTCAGTTACTACAGCCATACAATTTACATAAATGTCTGAAAGTTACTAGTATATGCTCTACATCAGATGCTGCCTAGCCCTATATTGTGCCTGACCTCGAAGAATTACAGCCAAATTAATTTCCCAACAGCATAATGCAGTATTACTAGTTTTGCATTTTTTAAGCTGTTACAGAGCAGTTTATCCTAAACTTGTCATTTCAGAGGGTCATTTCAGAGGTTCAAAGCCTAACTGGGTTGAAATAGGGTGCATGAAAGGCATTCAAAAAACATAGTTTGAAGCATAACCCTAAACTAGGGCTATGTAGAGGACATTCACACAAAAACAAAACACGATTTTAAAATCTGTTGGTTAAAACACCTGTTTCTAGGCTAGAACAGGAAAAGAAATGCCAGCGATGAGTCTTCCGAAAAGGACACTGAAGTCGCATATTGTATAAATGCAAATACGTGTTAGTGTTGGATGGAAATTAGCCTGCATGACTTTAAATGCTACGCTGACAGGAGTAGCCGGATCTACGTTAGTAATAACAAGCATCAAGCTGCTAAACAGACAGTTTGTGTAAAGAAATGTTATGCTGAACTCTTTCTTTCCTGGTTCTGTAATTACCTTTCTGTATGCAGGCTCTGAGAGATCCTACTTGCTACGGACTGGAAGGCAAAGGGGAGTTTTGCCAGGTTGACCAGAAAAGTGCTTTTTTACGTTTAAAAGAAGAGCCCTGTCTGTAAACGATAGGGGATAAATGCGGGGAGGGGGAGGTTGCCAACATTTCCGCGGATTCACAGACTCTCTCCCCGCAAACCGGGAGCGCAGAGCTGGCAGGGCCAGGAGAAAGGTGGAAAGTTTGGGTTTTTTCCAAGGCTTCGCTACGTGCTGTACTTTTCCCTTCCGACGTGAGCCCTTTGGTGTTGCACCGAAGGACGGCATCCCTCCTTTTTCTCCCGCTTCAGTGAAACACGCGGGAGCTTGGCTCAGCGTCCTGCGTCTACGGGGAAATACGCTTTGCGTCGAAACCACACCTCAAAACAAGTAAATAGAAACTTGCCTCATCCGAGATGGGGAAAAAAGAGACAATTGTCGCGCGCTCTTTCCCTCTCCCCTTCCTCCTCCTCCTCCTCCTCTGAGCTATTTCTGGAGCAGCGTTTTCAGAGCGTATGGTGGAGATGTATATTGCAGCGCTGAAATTTATTAGCAGCAGGTTTCGGGTGCGAGTTGCCTTCGGGACAAAAAATAATAAATTTGAATGACTGCCTTTAAAACCCTTTTGAAGATGAAAGGTAGGAGAGACGGCCGTTTTAAAAGGCCTACATTAGCGGCGCTTCTTTTAAAAGACTATAAATAATGCCGGAGCACGCGAGGGGCCTCGGCAGCCGGCCGCACTTGTTGAAAACCCTCTTCCACCTCGCGGCCAGCACCGCGCGCCACACGCGCGCCGCCCGGCCACGCCGCGCCGCTGCTAGCGGCACCCACGTTGAGGGAGACTCGAGAACACCGCAGGGCCGGCTCGCTGCCCTCACGACAG
>JANHGO010000033.1:22735673-22747567 GCA_024606505.1 Aquila spilogaster | reverse complement strand
CTCCGCCTTCCCCCTGGTGGCTGTGGCGCCGGCCTCCCCCTGCGCGGGGGCTGCCCGCGGCCCCAGCCCCGCGGTCGGTGGGACGGGGACGGGGGGTCCCGGGCAGCCCCCGGTGGCGGGCAGCGGTCCGGCGGGCGCTGCGTTTCGGCGGTGCCTTCCCCAACGCATAAATAACTCCCGCCTTCAAAGCGAGCTGCCCTCGGCTCGTAAACAAGAGCTGGAAAAAGTGGCCTGGCATGTCGGGGCAGATCCAGATCAAAGGGACGGGAAGGCGGCTCTGTTTGTTTGTGGTGTTTACCGGGGGTCTTTGAAGAAGGGTCCTAAAATCCACTTTCGGGCAGAGTTGCAGTTCGTCAGCTGCTTTCTCTTGCGGGGTGCTAAACGGCTCTGGTATGAGCGCTCTCTTGACGGGGCAGGGGGGAATGTAGCATTTGCCCAGTGGAGAGTGCGTGATAAATGTTTTGCCGATGACTGTACCAGTAATGTATCGGGCTCCAGCCACCCACGGATTCCCTCACACCACCACGCTAAGAGAATGATTTCCCAGTAATTAAAGAGCTCTCCTAGGACCGAGGCATGGACAGGGACATGTTTATCACGCTACGAGCCAATTATACACTGCATAGATTTTTTTTTTTTTTTTTTTTAAGTGTAGTCCCAGAGACACTTTACACAAAGGGTAGTCTGATGCAGTCAACGCGTCTTCTTTTTATTCGATATTATTTATACCTTTACACTTTGGTGTCGTATTTCTAATCAAATACCTTTCTTTTAAGGATGAAAAATCCTGGAAGTGTAGAAAATATATATATAAAAACATTACTTGAAGTATTAGCATTCAAATAGCCAGCTGAGGATGTGGCTTTTAAAGTAAGCATTTCAAAGAGAAGCGGGTGAAACAGATAGGCAGTCACCCTGCTAGAGCAGTGAATTCCAGAGCAGGAGATCTGCAGATTAGGCACAGCGCCTGTCATCTGTGCCTCACACTGTCTTGTAGGCATAAAAGATGAAAAGTTTGTAGTAAGCTGAAACATCAGATCGATCTTAATGCTTGCTCTGCGTGAACAACTTGTGCCATGACTTTATCTCCTTGTCCTTGATGATGTTGATTAGCGTGCCGATTATAAAAGACAGGTTTTCATTAGCGTGAATGTTTATAACTTCCTCCGTAGGTAGCTTGCGGCTGGCTGAACAGTATTGCCTTTTATTTCCAAAGCCTCCCGCGACTCGCATGCCATCATCTTTCTTAGTTGGTAACAAATCATGTGGATTATGGTCTGTTTTGCTTTTGTAGACAAGATGTGAAATGGAGAAATACCTGGCACCTCAGCTCCCGCCCGTTCCCGTCATCCCTGAACATAAGAAGTACAGAAGAGACAGTGCCTCGGTTGTAGACCAGTTTTTCACTGACAGCGAAGGGTTGCCTTACAGCATCAACATGAACGTGTTCCTCCCCGACATTAGCCACCTGAGAACTGGCCTGTACAAATCTCAGCGACCCTGTGTAACCCACATCAAGACAGAGCCGGTCACCATCTTCAGTCACCAGAGCGAAACTACTGCCCCCGCCCCCGCCCCTACTCAGGCCCTCCCCGAGTTTACCAGCATCTTCAGCTCTCACCAAACTCCCGATGTGAACAACATTTTCATCAAGCAGGAGCTTCCTACTCCAGATGTTCATCTTTCCGTCACGCCCCAGCAAGGCCAGTTATATCAGCTCTTGAGCTCGCCGGATTTAGATATGCCCAACACTACTACTCAGGCAGCCGTGATGGACTCCCTTAACAATGTCTCCATGCCGTCAGCCATGGCGGGCCTTAACACGCTCTCCTCGGCTGTTCCACAGACTGCAATGAAACAGTTCCAGGGCATCCCCCCCTGCACCTACACCATGCCAAACCAGTTTCTGCAGCAGCAGGCCACTTATTTCCCTCCTTCGCCCCCAAGCTCAGAGCCTGGAAGTCCAGACAGACAAGCAGAGATGCTACAGAATTTAACCCCTCCTCCATCATATGCCGCAACTATAGCTTCCAAGCTGGCAATTCACAATCCGAATTTACCAGCGACTCTGCCCATAACCCCCCAGAACATCCAACCAGTCAGATACAACAGGAGAAGTAACCCAGATTTGGAGAAAAGACGTATTCACTACTGTGACTATCCTGGTAAGCAATCTGGGCCAGAAAATCCCAGCTCTTGCAATAAAAAAAAAGTGTGAATAATCATGGATGAGGTACAAGTGGTTTTCTTTAGCTGTACTCTAGACCTAGGGAGAAGCAAGTAATTTCTTGTCAAAGTAGAATTTCTCTTCTTTGTTTTTTTATTTTGTGTGGCACACTTTCACATTCTTTAAAAAAATATGTACCCTTTTCTTCATGTCATTTGTAATTCTCCTAAACACCTGAGCTCATTTTACCGTGTTACAAAACTTGTAATCTGTAGAAAAAAAAACACGAAGGCCTTCTCTGATGTAATTCAGTGTGACAGTGCAGCTCCTGCTCTCGCTTTTCCAATACCTGGGATGGAGCAGAGGCTCAGTTTGAATCTGCTGGCACTGAAAGAACCATTTCAGCTCCCGGTAGCCAAGGCCACGGCTGTATCTTCCCTGTTATGAGCAGGGGATTCAGCTGCCCACATAAATCTGTTAAAGCCACCTCTGAAAATTGTCCACAGATTGTTCCCTTCCAGGCTCTCCTTCTCCTACGCTGAAGGGGAAGAGGGACCAGACTATAAACTGTGCCTCCGTGTAGTACATGGTCCCAGATACAAGACGCTTACACCCATCCGAGCATGGAGAGAAATTGCTGCTCGTGGTTGATCTCCCCCTTTATCAACATAACTCTCAGCAGTGTATCACCCGTTTGGTGTGCCATATGGTAAATGCTCAGTGGAAGAGTTATGCTGAGCCCTGGGTAACGATGATACCAAGTCTGGCTTGATCAAATCCTCTAGAAACTTTTAAAAAAAATATACTCCCCCTCTCAGTTGTTAACTTAGGTAGCAGGTGTTACTGTACATAGATTGTAGCAGCTATTGGTCTATACTACATTACAAGGTAGTAAGTCTACCAGAAACGCAGGCATTTTTCTCTTTTCTATGTAAAGCAGCATATCCCTAGGAGCTTTCTATATCAAATTTTACTTCTAAGTGATGATGGTGCCAGAAGGTAGTAAACTTAAATGTTTCCAGATAGTACCCCTGCACTGAGTGAGGAAGTTTAAACATAACGTGGAGCATTCCTGTTCTCCCTACTGAAATGCCTCTCTGCTTTTTTGTTTTGTTTTGTTTTAGGCTGCACGAAAGTTTATACAAAGTCTTCTCACTTAAAAGCGCACCTGAGAACTCACACGGGTATGTACTCACTCTCCCACTGTCTCTTCTTCATTCATGGCTTTCACATTTTCTGAGACAGCAAGCATGTTTGATCTGCCATCTTCTCCCTGTTTTCTGTAGAGTGGTGTGGGTTCAGGCTGGCAGTTCAGCTAAGAAAAATTTAAGATTTGGTCAATGACAAGAAAAATCACTTTTATTCTTGGTGCAGTTTTGTTAAACCATTTATAATATAGAACTTAAAATAGCTAAGAATAAAACAGATGGAAACTTTCCTTTTCAATCTTAAATGACATAAAGTGTTAAAAAAAAAGGGGGCCTTTTTTTCCCCTTGAATAATGAATTGAGTGTAGTAAACATGGTACAGTTTTCAAGATTAATCTAAATAGGTAGAATTTTCTGGTTTCGGCTTTCTCTTTGACCTGTTAGAATTATTTAATCTTAGCATTTTTCAGAAACATAATGAAAACTCCCAAGATATCTCCATTTCCTTTGTCCTTAGCATTGTGTGCTTTATTTTTTTTTTTCAAGACAAGTGGTTCTATGTATTTATTTTTTTAAAAAAAGACATAATTTCAATTTTTTGTCAGTGAAAGACATTAAAATGGAGGAAATTAAAAGTGTCAGCGTGTCACACTTGTCTTTTGTACCTCAGTCAAATTCTGCCTGCAGCTACAGAGGCAGTCCCCGTTCATGGGCCCGCGTGGAGTGGAGCTGGGGACAGTGTTGCTTGTGTGTGAGCGCAGGAGCCATGTGTGCAGAGGACAGCGGTTGGGAGGTAGAACCACCCTAGATGCTCTTCCTAAGCATTCACCTGCTGAGGCAGGGGGAAGGAGGAGAGAGGGAGATGGGGAGAAAAACAGTAGCTCACCAATACTACGCCTGAAACTATTTAGGGCAGTTCTTTTCTGGGATCTTAGTACAGAACTGGTCATGCTAAATCAGTGAAAAGCACATGGCTGATTTTGTAAAGAAATCAAATGAGAGGGCTGCAATTCCTGTTTTTAAAAGCGAGTATGAACCCCAGCTCTTTTATGCATGGACCTCAATTCAGAGCAAAACACGAGTCACAGTTCAAGCAACTCGCTTATTGAAGCAGGCTGTCAGCGCTTCGGCTGTGCTGTTCAAGTAATGGGGTTTCACCTAAGTTTAAACGAAAAAGTCAAAACAAAACTTAGCATGAGCTATGATCTAACAGAACGTTTCACTATCTCTATGGGAACAAGGCCTTCTCTTCAGCAACTATTTTGAATAGATCGTTGGATTATCGTAACGAAATTGAGTATCTCCAGGCTAAATGTTACTATGGAAATTTTGTTTTGATAAATGAGAGAGTTATCTGTGTTGCAGTCACAGTAAAAAATTAAAAGCAACCATACAAAGATTATTGCTTTGCATTAGTAATAGACTAAACAAGAACACTGTTAAAATATTTTTGATACATATATATAATCACTCATTAGCAGTCAGCTTTGTAAGAAAGGAATATTTTCATGAGGCTATAAACCTGAATAATGTCAGAGAGTATAATCCCGTTGCTCTAATAAATAATATGTAAATTTAAGAGCATGTGATTTCCACTTACGCACTTTAGCCAGCAACTAAATACCAGTTTTAAATATCTCGCTTGCTATTATACAATAACTAGGAAGAGAGATAAAAGCAAAGCTTTAGCCTAAAAATGAACACTTCATAGTCAGCTTTTGAAACGTACACTTTTTCTTTTTTAAATCAATTTATTTCTTTTTTTTACCTTGAGTAGCAATGACTTCAGGATTTATAAAGTTAATACTTGTGTGCATAGAAATATGTACCACATAGCTAATATATATTGCTTAGGGTCACTAATGTTTATTGTTGCCTTCACTTTTTTACCTATAGATATTTGACCTTAGAAATGTGGATAAATGTGCAAAGGTCAGAGGAGCTGATGTATTCATGGAAACAAGAATGTTGTTTTAGATAAAAATCTAGTGAACTTAAGCAGGTCTGTAATACAAAGGGTCTTCTGGGGAGGTGAATGAAGGGATAAACTGTCTAAAACGTGCATTACATGCAAGAATGTGAGTCCATATCCTGTTACCTGCATTATTTCAGAGTTTGCATTAGTTTAACTCTCTTGAATATTCACTTAATACTTGAAGATTTCCAGCACCGATTCTGATCTCTGCCTTAACATATGGTTGAAATTTGTATTACGAGCAAGATCTCTGACTTACCCAGTACTGTAAATCGATTAAATGAATGTTAAAGTAAATGGGTGCAAACTCAGGGAAACCTGTGAAGTTGCAGAGCTCCCGCAGGAGTGCGGGGGAATCTCGCTATTGATCTCCAAAGAAAAGGGCTCGATGCCGAGGGCTAAATTGGGTGTGTGCCTCTGTGCATCCCATCCCCCAGAACTATGAGTTCATACAGCACTAGTAAGCTTTGTTTTTTATTTTTTTTTTTAAAGGACTTTTGTGAAGCTTTTACCTTCAAAGTCTAAAGCAAGTGTCACGTAATCCATTTTAATAAAGTTGTGTGTGATATACTTTAAAATCCCTTCAGGGATAGCAGACCTGTTTATCTGGCTAAACCCGTTCTTTAGTAATCATGGACCACTGAAGTTGTTTTCTCCTTATTCTTAGTTTCTTAACAATACCTTTTAAAATTGGCTGCAGTCTCTGTCTCATCCCAACCAGTCCCCGCCCTTCTCAGCAATCTGTCATCTTAAAATAAAAGAGCCTGCAGCAAAGTTTGTCTGCCATTAAAAGTCAAGACAGACCTTATGGTTTTCCTTTTGTATTGGAAAATCTCAGCCTTTTCACAGTATTTATTTAGCAGCCTTTCTCTTCTAAAAGGCTTTCACTGGGTTTATGAGATGTTTTTTGAGAGCAAACCTAAGGGAAATGTTATTTTTGATAGGTGGAACGTAGGCTGTAGTCTTTTTTTCAATTCAGATATGGACACACTGTCAGACTTTATAAATTACATTTAAATAAAAGTATAGGAAATGGGCAAGAGGAAAATCCCTTACATTTTTCTTCTTAGGTGTTCTCAAGGTGTTTACCTTACACCAAGTCAGGTGGTATAAGCTGGTATAGTTATTCCAATTTAATGTAATTACACTCGGCTTTTGCCGTTGATTAGGAATCCAGCATTTACGTAAAGAGCTAAGCAAAGTTAATGTATTTGTACCAGTCGCTGAAGCAAGCACATGTTTTTCTTTCTCTAGGTAATGCTTTAGCATTTGTAAATTATGAAGTAAATTCTAGTTGTTGGTAAACTGGTAACCCGAAAATTGAACATGAACAAAGATTGGAATGCTGCAAAGATACAGAACATTTTGTACCCATCTCCATGCAGTTCTGGAGCAGATGTCTGGTACATTTTAATACCTTAAAACACTTCAGGATGGTATCTTAACTCTGTATTAGTTGTTCCTGAAACAGGTAAAATGGGATTCAGTATGCTGAAGTACCTGTTGGAACAGCTCTCAAAATGGACTGGATTTTTTTGACCTTTTAAAGCAGGGATTTTCTTTTAAAATAATTTTACCTGTTAGTCATGGAACAAGTTTTGTCTCATAACCGGCATTGTGCAACTATGATATATAATGGGGGAGGGGGTTATGCATTTATTGCAGGCTGTCCAGCAGTAAAACCACCTTAAGGCTCTGGCATAACAGCTGTATGTTCAACTTGAAAACTGTGCCAAATGTCAGTGAAAAGCAGTTACTTGTGTGTTGTGAATAAACCTAATTCGGTTCCTTTTCTGTCATCTGAGTATATACCTATATATTAAATAATCCTTTAGAAGCAGCAGTCCTGTAACTTACCCTATTAGATCTCTTTATACGTTAAAGATTTGGACTGTGGAAGTTAAGCCTTTGATATGCAGGCACCTGGAATACCCTACCTGTACCCTACCTGTAACGCTGCAGAAGAGCCGCTGGCTCCAGGGTGGGTTTTTTTTTCTATTATTTCTGCAAACAGCTGCACACTTCAGAATTGTGTATGGTTTTAACAGGAAAATCTGTCATTGTTTTGAACACATCAAGGCATGCACATTGAGAACATTTTCCAGCTGCATGTTGGTTTTCCGTATACAGAGTCTTTGTACAGGCATGTCAACTGGTCACATGGTGGGCTTGCCATTAATAGTTTCTAGCATTAACTGCAGAACTATTTCATCTCTATCTATAGATCTAGTTTGTATTTGGTGATGGGAAGTGGAAGCCGAGATAACTCGAGAGAAATGGCATTTCTCAAAATGAGATGCACTCAAAATACTTCCACCGTCCCTAGTTATTTCAAATGTTTATGTAGGCATGGGACAGCTGCTGACTTGTGCGGTTCCTCAAGGTGTTAAACATTTTATTTTATTATAGATCTCTGCCTCAATAGATCCAGAATTAGGCTCTGATGGTACACCAGAATTAGAACCAGTTGTGTGAGATAGACTTCAGCAGTCCACAGGACTTGGCACTCCGAGTTTACCATAGCTGTAGACAGATGCTTTTTAAAAAAGGTGGTACCATATAGAATTGCCCGGGAATTCAGGACACCCGTTGTTCAAAAGGGAAGACAAGTAGTCGTTGGACTCCTGCTGGAAAAAAAGCAGCATGCGAAAACATGTGTTGACTCAAATCATCCTGAGACTCAGGTGAGGGATTTCACTCACGGTGTACAAGTGGAGAACAGAGGCTCCAAAAGACTCTGCCTTGCTCGTGGTTGCAGCCGCCTTTGTACGTAGCAAACCTCATCCTGGAAAAATCTTTGCACCATGAAAATAGCTATTAAGTAATATTTCTGTGCAGATTCTGCTTCTTTAACCTGTTAGATGAGTCAGCCGCACAGATGATACTTTAAGGAGGTGTCAGTAAATGCCATCATTGATAGAGACAATAAGGAAAAATGGAGGAGAGTTAAATAAAACTGTTGACAAAGTGCATTAAAGTGCAGTGTTGCTAGATGCTGCTGGAGAATATGTTGGTATCTTTTATTTATGAATTCTGCTAAATCCATTAGTTGTCTGTGAGAAATGGAAGTACATTATTTTCCTGTGCAAACCACAGTTTAAGGGAAAAGAATGCTTTTTTTTTTTTAAACACTTTGTGAATGATCGCAGACCTTGGGATTAATTGATCCGGTTCTTTATCTGTAGTCATAACCTAAATGAGACATGTTTAAATGTGTTGCTCAAAAGGGGGTGAAATCTTAGCAACATAAACCTAAATTTTAATTAAATATTGCTGGTCATTCACATCAGCATCCAGCACGCAAATTTTTATGAAGCAGGAATTAAATTCCAAGGTGTCAGGTGAGGGGTACTCCTGTTAGATTTTAGATACTGAAAAGAAAAGCCTAATATTTTCTTTTTGATTAAAAGCCTAGAAAGTCCCTCTAAGCATGAAAGCTTAAAAAAACCTGTTGTTTCTGTCAATTGCTCCCTGAGAGGATTAAACTTCAGTTCCAGGATATTTGATTCCTGATAAGGAAACTGTTGACCTAAGAGACTGGCTTTAAATATAGTTCATTTTGAGACCGCCCTACATAGGCTAATATAGTCCCAAGATTCACAGCAATTGCCGGTGATTAAAACTTTCCATTATTTGATTAGACATTCCTTATTGTAATTAATTTCTGAGCTTGACTGGGACGATTGACTCCTGGTTCCAGGGTAGTGTGTTGTTTGTTGTTTGTTAGATGACCTGCACCTCCCATTGGTGAAAGATTAGAAACATTTAAGTAATGTCCTAGTTTAGTCTGAGTATCTTGGTAGCAGCATTCCTGTCCTGTCAGGCTGCATTATTTATATTCGGTGATCTCTAACAACTCTGATTAAGGACATATTAAAACCTTTGATTTTGGCAAGTGTACAGTGCTTCGCTTTGAGTTAAAATAGCTTTAATGTATTGCTTTCAGGGTTTTGTGTGTGTGTGTGCATACGGTAGATGGAAATCTGGAAGTCTACAGTACGTGTTTAATAAATTCCATTTTAAGAGCACCTCTTATCTGACTGTACAAGAGCCAGGGTTATTGGTGTGAGAGCTAAAGAGCCGTTCTTGCACCACAGGCATAGTTGAGGAAATGTGTTCTTCAGCACAGGATGTGTAGACACAGCCATGCACCCCAGATGGCATGGATTTCTTATAAACCTACTTAAAAAAAAAATTCCTTTCCTCTTTGTTTGCATATCTCCTTGAAGAGAGACCACCTCTGTTAAGACAGAATGTTACACCAGAAAGAAAATAAACCATTGCACAGGCCAGTCAAGATTCCCCAGTAATCCTTGAACTGCGTAAGACAACACTTAGCAAAATAAGAGTACTTCAAGCACTGGTGGGAGCTCTGAGAAGATAATGCCTTCTGCACCTCTGTAGTCGGAAAGTGAATGATGCACAACTCTTATGACTGTCCTCTTTGCTTACCAGTCAGTTATCGTTTTTCCTGTTCACGCTTTTGTTAGAGAGAGATCAAATACTCCTTGATTTATCAGTGATAGGACTTACGAAGCGCAACAGCTCTCTGTTACAGGATTCCTTAAAATGTCGTTTCATTGTGAAGTAGTACTTAAATGGTCACCCTCTAGCCATTACTATACTGGGCAGAGGCTTTATCACTTTTAAAAATGTGCAGCATAAGATATACATTCATATCATTGGTGGGCTGGATGTTTCAAGGACTAAATTTATTTTGTCACAAAATAAGCTGGACGTACTTTGCATGCTGTCAGCCCTCTGATCCATCTCCGTCATGGACAACCGAGAATTTCAGTGCACTAAAGAGCTTTTAAACACCTGAGGGATTTTTTTATTTTGAAATTTCAGCTTTCTGCTCTTTCTCTAAAAAACCCCACTGTTTCAAAAAAGGGCAAAAACCCAACCAACAAGCTGCTTGTAACGACAACTACAGCACTTAGTCAATGGCGGAAGGAAGGTCTAATTTTAGGTAAACGTTGGGAGCTAAAAACTTTTGAATGAGTGCAGACATACACCCAAGCAACCACTTTCAGTTCCAGTCAGCCTGGAAGAGACCAGAGTTTAAAACCGTGATGTTATGAACTAGAGGAAAGCTATTTCAGACAAACTAAAACAGAGGAAAAACATTTCATTTGTTCTTATTTTTTCTAAAAATTTGAGGCTACAGCATGTCAGGGAACTAAGAGAACTGATGTTAAGATGTGAAAAATTTGAAAGCAAGTGCACCAGAAAACTTTGAGACAACATAAATCTTTATAATAACCTGTTTTAAAAGTGGACATAATATAGGTTATGTATATAACTGGTGCAATTATGGTGCAGAAACTTCTGCTTTGCCTACCACCTTTTTATCACACCTACTTGAATATTTTTTAAGGCCGAACACTTGCCACTAGAAATAATTCCATAATAAACACAAGTAATATTAAAATTATGGAAAGAATGGGGGGAGGATGTTGTCTTTATATTTTTATACCCTTATGAGCTGTAATGGGGTGTTGTCTTTTTGGAGTCTTTGAAACGCGTGATGCTTTTTCTTCCTCAAGGAAGCTCCAAACTCACCGCTCTGACAGAAATTTCTGATAGGAAATAAGAGAAGTTGCAGGCATTGGCTGGTGTAATACCTGTATTTGGATTTCTGCATACCAATAGAGTTACCAAACTTTAGGTTTGAAAATCTGGCCCTTGCTGTTTGCAGCTGTATATTTAAAGAAAGCCATCCTAGCAGTGAATTGCAGAAATAGTCACACAACTCTTCAGTGAAATAAGGAAGCTTATTTTCTTGTTAATGGGGAAATTCATCACTAATGGAGGTTTTCAGTGACTCATTTTTTCCAAACAGAATTTTAAACAGAAACATTTTCTTGAACAGAGGCTGCATGTTGAAGATAGAAGGTGTCTTCAAAATGACCGTCAGCCCCCCCACTGGTAGCACTGTACCTTGCCCAAAGGAGCGTGGCCATGACAGTCACTGCCAGTGGCTAGAATTAATGTTAGGAAAGCAATCGGTACATTTTGACACGACTAAATCCTAAGAAGATAAATTAAAGGGAGAAGAGCCAACACGGTGTGCCTCATGGGTCCAGACCGTTCTCTTGTGGTACCGACAAGGATCCCGAACCTTGGGATCTACCTTGGCATAGTTTTATCTGTTGAAGTGACTGGTTAGGTTAGCATGTTATATGTGGATATCCAGACAGCTTTTTGACATCCTTGCAATCTCACAGCATTGTAATTTTTTTTTTTTAACAGACAGATACATTGCAAGCAAAATAGTCTCCTTTCAGGTTAAACTCTCTTATCTCTTCCTAGGTGCTTTCTGTAAAAGAGCTTCCAAACTAAACATTAGGGCTTAAAATTTCTGTGCTGAAGTACAAGTCTGTTTCTCATGCTCCACAAATGTACTTTTTTTTAAACTGGAGAATGGATACCTATTAAAAGCTCAAGAACTTAAAAATATATTTTGTGATGTATAAGCCTAGCAAAATATTTTAAATCAATGATACTGGAAGGAGGTTATGCAGAAATCCAATTAAACTTATGAAATCCCTATCCTGTTGAAGTATAATTTAAAGGAAAGCAGTTCTGTTTCCCAGAAGTG
>JANHGO010000033.1:22650624-22729844 GCA_024606505.1 Aquila spilogaster | reverse complement strand
CATAAATTGGTTGCTGTTTTGCTTCTTTTGCCTCCCCCCTACCTTATTTTTGTATTGTGGTATTTCCTATGCAAATGACGGAGCAAACAGCTGTATAGTTGTAGAATGTTTTGAGAGAGAATGAAATGGTTTATATATAAAGACTCTTTTTTTTTTTTTTTTTGCAAAATAAAACAAAGTGCCTAATGTGTGTGTGTGCGTGCGCGCGCTCTCTGTAGCTCCTGACAATGAAAGTTCTGTGTTTTTGCACTGGGAGCTGGAAATCATAGCAATATTAAGCTAGGAATGTCTGTTCTTCACAGCAGGGGTTGTCTCTTTGGAAACTACCTGGCACTTCTGCATCCTACCCTGATGAAGATAATAAATGTGAAGGGATAAGGGATGGTGCTTTTCTGCCATCAGAATGTTAAAGGAAATGTACAGTAGCCTGAAAATGGTTGCAATTGTCCATCCACAGTAGCATGATTGTAAATTAAAGGTACCTGTTGGGTGCATAGAAGGAGTATACAAATTCTCTCCCACTTTCAAAATGGGTAAAACCTATTCGTGCTCATCTACAGCGTTGCCCAATAGAAGTTTCTCCCCCAAATGTCCTTTCATGCCCTAGAAAGACAGGAAGGTCCCGTGGTAGTGCTATGCAGTGCCCCCCGCCCCAGCAGTGTCTCCTTTTCAGTATTTTTCCCTTGGGAGATGGAAGTATGGTTCAATTGTAAAATTTGAGTGGATGTGTATGTTCAGATCTGGGGGTTACATCTGTCTTCTTGTTCTTTCCTCTAAGCTTAAAGAAAAGAGGCACACAGAGCTTTTTAAAAAGAAATTTACCTTAAAACCAATAAAAGAGTCAGTTTAAATATATACTACCAAATTATAATCGGCCAATTAAATCAACTATCAATTTATTCAAAATTCAGTTAGTTGTTGCCTTGTAAACTCCGGCTTCTAAATCCTTTCTGGAATTTCTCTGTTCTTGCCTTAAAACCTAACTTCAATTTTTCTTCAATTTCTTTTTCTCTCTTAATTAGCCTCTCCCACATCAGCTAATCCCTCTTTTTAAAAAAATACCTAGGATAGCATTAACAAAGTCAATGGAGGCCTGGTTAATTATCAAGAAAATCTGCCTGCGTCTCACCTAACTGCACAACCGCAAACATCAGAGCGGTGTTTTGGAGAATAGGGAGAAGAGAACTCCCAGACGCATTGCTGCGGCATTACCCGGTTCTGATCCAGCCATTAGAAAAAATGCCTGAGTTCCTTCAGAGCGTTTGTGCTTGGAGGGGAACCTGGCAAGGAATTGGGCAATTATTCATGTGCTGTCACTGCGAAAGAGCTACCAGAGCTTATTTTGCTGAGCGCAGGGAGAAGTGAGTAACAGCAGCGGCGCGGGGCGTTCGGAGCCGCAAGCCTCCCTGTTTAGCTCAGTCCGCCGATTTGGGGTTGGACCAGTGGTGGGTTTGGTAGCTCCTTCCAGTCTTTCGCAGTGAATCTTCTCTCATCCTGTGTTTTGTCTCACGTCCGTAGATGAAGGCAGCGCTCGGTTCTGCGTTTCCCATGCCTTTTCACAACGAAAGCCCGCTGATTGCATGGTTTCAGCCTCCAACATTGCCTCATACTTGTTTTAGATGTTTCTATTGCTCAGCTACCTGGTTGCATAAACCAGCTTAATGGCTTCATATTAATCTTGAATGAAAGGCCGTAATTAGGCCCATCTACTTCAGCAGCGCTTAACCTAATGCAAACAGAGACAGGCACGGTAGACCTGCGCACCAGAATACATTACAAAACTGAAGGTAGAGGAGCTTTCTTCACTGGCAAGCGCTACGTCTGCAACGTCTGGTATTAATGCAGTAGTTCCACTGCATGGCTGATCTCAAAACCTGCAAGAAAAAGTAGCGTCACCGTAGCCCCTGCCCGGTTCGCTTAGAGCAGCTGGCGCAGAGTTCCCTAAGGTACTGAGGCCACCATCAAATTCAACTCTCCAATTATCCTTCAGCACCCAAATTATCATTCCACACGAAGAGGGAAACTCCAGTTGGCCAACTGGCTTTTCAGGTGGCCACGTGAACAACTAGTCCTCTTGACTGGGTGCCGAACTCTTTCCTGTGGTTTTCAATGTGACTTTAGGGCCTGATCCTCCACAGAAGTGCCTCTATGCCCACATGGGAACCTTGTGGCCTTCATTACACGGGATCCTTGCACGGCTCCTTGTTTTAATCTGGTTGGTGCAGTGCCACAAGGTTCTGCCATGCTCTACAACTACAACAGTGGTGTTGCTGTTGACCTTCATGAAAGAGAATCCGGCTCAGCAACTGACTATTATCCAAAAGAATGCGGTGAATTACTCATGCGCTGAATAATGCATCCTGGCACTTTGAGTGTATTAGGACAGAGGGAATTTATTGGCCACTAAGTAGCAGAAGCAGCCCGATGGGTATGCTTTTAATAAAGCGACTCACATACTTTGCTTGTGTTTCCTTATTCCTCTTCTCCTCCGCTGCTAACCATGAGGTTATTCTTGTCATCTGCTGTGTTTCCAGCACCCTCAGCAATGCTGCTTGTTTGGGATTTGAGATTTGAGCTGACACAGGCCACTGGAGAAACCTCTGGCTGACCAGGCAGAGTCCGGACTGTCTACGCTGAGTGAAGGCCCGTCTACGGCAAACGAAGAGTGCCATGGTTCCCGAGATTTCTTTGATGTTGTTATTGTGCTTTTTAAAAATAGCTACTGTTTATATATAAATATGTATGCAAATATATATTGGCAGGTGTGTGCGCATGCGCACGTGTTCGTTTGCATATTCAGTTCAATTCTGAATCCTGGCAAATACTTGCTTTTGACGACATGTCACGGCAGCGAGCTCCGCAGGTTTGCTGAGGAGTGGATGGGGGAGGAGAAAATGGGTGCTCCCGTGTTTCCACACCAAATTTCTAAACAACTGGGGAAATTTAACGGTCTGTTTTTCCCCCCATGTGTACTGTACTGAGGAAGAAACGCAACAATGAATTTCTGTTTCCAAGGAGTAGGTTATTTCTTTATTTTGAAGTCTTCTAAATTTGAGAGAGCAAGAGAGCGAGCTGTGGGGAGAGGGAAGGGCAGTTATATTGCAGAAACAAAGCAAATTCACACTGAAAAAGTGAGTAGCTCTTCAGCTATGCAAGTTAAACACATGAGTTATTTCTGCAGGACAGCCTGTGCAGGTGGCAGCAGACAGCATCCTGAAATGAGGTCTCAGGTGTACCTTGCCAAAGCAGACTTCCTCCATCCTTAGCCGCACTCTTCCTTCCTAGTCTCTCCCCGGCCCCGGCCCTGCTGCCCATCAGTCTCGGGCTTAATTCGCATTTCCCATTGCTCGCACAGCCCCAGGTGCTGCTGTTGCTCCTTCGCAGCCCACCAGCCCGCTGCCGGTGGCGGGCTGGGGCTAGAGCTGCCCCTGCTTCTGCCTGCTCCCGGCTGGGGCATGCATCTCACCTAACTCAGGTTTTAATTCGTGGCACAAAGAATGACGGTGCGGCTTGTTTACTTTCTGCCAGTCTCCCTGCGTTGTGTTGTATAACCGGGGCAAACTTCCTCTTTTTTCTTTATGCCCAGTGCTTGTGTCAATATATAGGACATTCTATTACTACGTGCATAACAACTTTTGCACCCAGTGTGATCTTTTTTTTCCGCGTGGGGCTCTGATTAGAGCCTTCTCCTTCCCATGGGACCGAGCAAAGGCACGTGGTGCCAAGGGGGATTCTCACACTTCTGAGGCAGCAACTCAGAAACGCTCAGCTGTTCAGCACGGAGTCATGGGGTTTCCAACCTTGCTTTTTGTGCTGAGCTCCCCATTTTTCTGCCTTACTCTGTTTTACTGTAGTAGAATGAGTTCAGCAGCTCTGGCTACAGGAAGCTTTAGGAAAATGTGGTTTGCCTCTTTCTCAGGAACCGAGGAGTCACATTGGCTGATTTGCCATCTCCTCTGCCTGGGAAATCAAAGTCTGAAGTCTCTTCTAAATAATATCCCCAAAGGCTATTTCTCTTCCCAGCCTCAGTTGTTTCTGTTTATACTTGTTTTGTTTAGCTGGCTATTGTTATTGTGGTTTGTCATTATTTCCAACCCATTGGGGTGGATCACTAGACCAAAAAAAGGACCTAGGCACCCTCAGAGGGACAGGAGTCCCAGTCTCCCAGGTCAGTACCCGCGCTGCGATGTTGCGGACTCACGGCTCTCTTTTTCCAGTCCCGCAAATCCGACACTCTCAGCTGCTCACTGGCCTGGCCTTGAGGAGGACGAAAGCAAACACAGTGAGCCCTCTCCGTGTCTCTGAGTAGCCCATGGCCTGGTGGGTCTTCTGGGAAGACGGGGACGTTGGCTTTTGGCTTTCTCAGGGCCAGGAGGAGCAGGTATTGCATCTCCTGGCCACCAGAGGATTGTCCTGCTTCCTAGGTTAGTCTATCAAACAGGGGCACCATCACCAAATTCCTTCAAGCCAGTGGCTTTGCAAAGAAAAACAGTGGCAGCTTGTGAGAAGCTTCATCCTGTACACATGCAGAAAGTGAGCCAGAAGAGTGCCGTTGACATTAAGACCCCCAGAGGGTTTAGGCAGGGCAGTACCTCATTTCTGGATCCTGACCAGGGATGAGCATGACCTGAGTCCCTAACAGTATGAAGCCTGAGGCTCTGCTGCATATCTGCACAAGCACAGCTCTAGGACCATAATGAATTTTCAACTCATGAATTTATTGGCATACAGAGTTCAACCTGTAGGGTTAAACATTAGCAGTACGAAGGTTTTCTGGATTATGTGCTTATATTACACCCCACCTTAGGTGCTAAATCCCTTTTAGGTGGATCAGACCTGATGTTTTGCTCCAGTGAGAAGCAGTAACGTGCAGCTTCAGTAACTCACATGACCGGAGAAGTCTTGAGAAATCTGTTTCTGCAGGCTGCATTGGCACCCGGGCCGTACTTGAAGTCTGGGTCTGTAGGAGCAGCCTTCTCCCTTGGCAGCAGCGATGGTGCAGAACTGGCACCGGGTGAGCACTGCCACCCCCTTGTAGGTGACTCGGGGCATCCTGTAAACTTCAGGCTGGACCAGGAACCTCTGTCAGTGATCGAAATGATATAGTGAAATGGGATTTAATTTGAAAAACTGCTGTATTTAAGTGTGACACAAAAGAAGACCTGAAGTCTGAGTGTATTGCTCTCGGGGAGTTTTCACAACAAATTTCTGGATTCCAGTCTTTTAATCTGCAGTCTCTCTGGGGGCCAGGTCCAGATTTGATCCTTGAGAAAAGGATTATTTTCCAGTTTTGTTCGAATACAGTTATCTCCCAAGAGCAAAATTTGTAAGATTTCTGCTGCAGAAGATGGCAGAATTCTTGCCAGATGAACTCCATTTCCTCTGTTGCCCGTTATCAGTAAGAACCTTACCTGGTCCAAACCTTTCCCGTCAGCCCATCTCTGATGAATCCCTTAAATGAGCACTCAAATTCACAAAATGTTGGTAAGAAAAAGCAATACTAATGTGTTCATATGCTTGCAATTGAAATTGGTTTGGTTTTTTGTTCTCAGCGTTCTCAGCTAAATAATGAAATAGCAGCAGTTTTCTTATATGAATATTTGTATGCTATTACTAAATTTACCTGTGGCTTCCCCTCCACCCCCAAAACTGATAAATCTCTGTTTTCCTTACACTGCATTTGGTTTTTCTCCTGTGCTGTTATCAGGCTAGAACTAAGAATCATTCCTCCTTTGAAGAAGCTCAGACAAATGGGTAAGCCAGGCTAAATGTCCCCAGGGGAAAACTTACTTCATTTCTGAAACATTAACAACAGCAATCAAATGAAATGTGAGTATTTTCAGAGTACATACTGTGCCTAAGGACATTTAAGCTAATTTCTTGAATAAAGGAACTTTTCAGTAACCTTAAAGAAGCATGCCCTGAAAAGACAGTTCTGAATACCAGCTATTTCTGACATGTACCATCTGCAGAAAAATTAGGCTCAGGGGACCCACATGTTCCTCTTTTATCATCTTTGTGAGATTATTTTGTGTATTTACGTTATTTAGCTTGCATATAGTGGCTGGTAGATGTTCCTTCATTTGCTTGTGGCTGGCATTGCTGTTTGTGATGGTCCCTTAGAGGCACCTCCTGCTATTTCTTCTCAGTGATACGCACTCTGTCCCCGCAGTGGGGAACAGGGTGTTAGCTGAGGTCTGGTGGCTGAAAGGAGGGTGACCATCTGACCGCTCTTCAACTTGTTTCCAAGCCAGGATTTCATGCAAATACTGCCAGCCACCACTGCCATAAGGTGCGTGGGTTGGTGCACCTTACCATGCCCGGAGAAACATCTGGGGCTGGCGCATTTGCTGATAAAACTGAATAAACTTGAACTGTATGCTATTTGCACAACTGTGGTTCACGGTGGTTTGGCCCATGCCTGGACAGACACCTGATTTGAATCATTTTCCAGCACTCGGTGTAAGTGCAGAAAGTTCCCATTTGCTCCCTTTCAGACTTTTACTTCTTAATGCCACCGGGGAATTAGCAAAATGGACGAATGGGTTTTTTTTCCCTCAAGTGTCTCATCCTTGGCATTTAAGCATAAACATTGGAAAAAACCACCCTTAGCAATTAATGGAAACAAATCAATCTTACGGCCAAGGGAATGCATAAAATCAGTCTACAAGCAAGTACATATATCTGTGCCGGGAAGTTGGATAAGCAGTTTTCTCCTCGCAGTGGTGTAGTGTTATGTTTGAGCAACCAGGGCTGTGTCTGTACTAGTAAATTAAGCGTGGTCGGGACCATTGCCTGGTGCTGAGGCCGACAGAGATGGAAATGGCCGCATCCATACTACTGGCCTCCCCTCCGCTCCGTGTCCCGCACACAAACCGCCCGTTGAGCGCGGCCCCGGCCCATGCCAGCTGTTGGCCTGTGCTTGGGAATTGTTTGGGAAAGTTGGCCCCGGCTCCGCTGTGCCAGGCACTGTGCTAACAATTAAACAGCACAATTGCCTTCCAGTGCCTGGGAACGTTCCCCGGCACTGTGTCATTTACCAAGATGGACGTTAGCTTTGGAGTTCAAGCTTTGACAGATTCAGCTCGGCTTCCCCCCGACTTTAAAAGGAGGGAAACAAACAAACAAACAAAAATGGCATTCAGGGGAGCAGTTCTGCTGCATGTGGTCCTTCTTAGAGCCTGAGAAATATGCAAATACACAGGCTCTATTGATTTGCTTCAAATTACTCTGCATTGACAATAGAATAAAGACAAAAAGCAGAAATGACCCAGAAAATTGCCTTACTATTAAGAAAAGGGAAAAGGCATTTTATTTTATTTTATTTTACTTTATTTTATTTCATTTCATTTCATTTCATTATTTCATTTTAGTGAGTGACAGAGCTTGAGGAAGAAGTCCAGTTGGGGGGCTCAACTGGGAGGCTCCTCAGGGAGCTATGTAGAAAACAGGGGAGGAAATGTTCGGAAATATTCCTTTTTGAAAAAAAAAGTAAAAGAGAGAGAAGGGGAGAAAAGAAGAGGTCTAATCCCTTTGAAGCTTGCAGTTTTATGAGAGCTTTGTCCTTGGGAACTGTGCACCAAAGATGACTAGAGCCGCTTCGGGCTTTGCAAAATTACTACAAACATAAGGTGAGTGGCTTTATCATAAAATTTGAGTGGCCATTAAAACTTCAAAGGAGACGTATGACCTGAATTTTACCTGTCACCGTCTGGAGTATTTATTAAAGGAAGATTTGATTCCTTTCTTTAGTTAACAACCTGGTACTCACGTGAGGTCATGGGCCAGATTATAGTTTTCATTGGTGGTATGACAGATTAGATGTTAATATTTTATTGCTCCTGACCTTGGGAATCTGTAAACCATTGGACAGGTGAGAGCTGAAAAAAAACAATCCGGCTCCTGTAGGAATGAGAGCATATTTCCAATACCTGAGTGTGGCCATAGTGGTTGGCCAGGCTGACTTTGACAAGACACATGCCTCAGAGGACGCTCGGGATTGTAGTCCTGCAGGAGCCCCATCAAGCAGCGCTATTGCCCATTTCCTGGCAAACCTTGAAATAAGAATACCCCAAAGGAGGGGCAGACTCAGTAGTCAAAATGGTAGAGAAAGACACTGGGATAAAGCCATCTTTTCCCAGCAACACCCATAGGTTTTCCCAGCCTTTGTCCTTCCTCCTAAATCTGCTGGTTGGCTCTGCTGGAGCCAGTACGGTTCAACACCTCGTCCTCTCATGGGCCCCTTCCCTTCCTTCTTGATGGGGCTGCCAAATTGGTCACCCCTTCTACCGTCTAGGTTCCTTCTCATTTTCAACCTTCTTCTTTCCCTGCTTTGAAACTCTTCCCCGAAAGGCAGGTCTGCCTGTGGCTTCCCGCCTTCCCTTCCAGTCTTTTCTGCTATTCCTCTGCCTGTCTGCCCGCCCCCAAGAAGTGCTTTTAACGACCCTTTTAAATGAGCAATCGCCACACAGACCTTTGGCATCCAGGCTTGCTCGCATTGCATCTTAGCAGGCATCTGTGTGAATATGCTTGCCTGCAGCTGTACTTGTAAATGATCAGAATAATTTTACTAATATTTGCATTAGACTGAGATGCCTATTGTTTTAAGAGAACATAGCAACAGCATTTTAACAGTACTCAAGTATGATCCTCTGTAAAACTGTTAATCTGCACGGTCCAAAGTTAGTGAATTGAATTCTGCAATATCCTAGGTGAGAAAATAAAAACATTAAGAGCTACCTTGACTGAAAGACATGGTATGGCTGTGGCCCAGTGAAAGCAGAATCTGCAGGTCTGGATTCTGAGGCAAATATTAACCCTTGTAATTATCTGTAAATAATTTCCTAGATCTAGATTAAGATTTAAAATTGGGATTTCAATGGACTTTAGGTGCCTAATCCTGGACAATGATCAAGATGGGCTGCTTGCTAGTACTGCCCTACTTCCAAAGGTACCTCTACAATCAGCCTAAAACCAGTGGTACTTTTGCTTATTAGGAATAATGATAGTGGTAGCTAGCTTTTGCATAAAAGACTTGTGGGAGGACTACTTTCCCAAGGACTCAGAGGTCCACAAGACATTTTACATCAGCTCGCTGTTGAGGTGACCACCAGCATGGCATCCCTAGTGGCCTTGCCCAAGTAGTCAAGGAAGGGTACAAGGACTCCTTGGAAAGGAAGACTGTGTGAAGGGAAAACTGAATTTGTGTTAGCTAACTAATTCAGAAGCCAATGACTGTTATGGTGCATAGAAGTAAAGTAGACATCCAAAATCTAGAAGTTATAATTTTAAATGCAAAATTAAGTTGTCTACAGAGATGTCTGTGACCGGACTGGCTCAGACCTCTTCCAACAGCGTGATCAAACCTGCAGATAAGGTTGCAATCTTTGAAATAAAAAAAAAAAACAAACCCAATCCAAACCCAAAAACAAATTAGCCATCTATAGGTGCAAGTCTGTTTCCCTAGCTGAAAGCTAGACTCTCTCAGAGCCATCCACCCTTCAGCGCTGAAGTGACCAAGAACTGCAAGTCTCCTGAGCCTTCGACCAAGATGTCTTTATCTAGTCCTGATGGATCTCTCTTTACCTCTGCAGCGACCTAGAAACCCATCACCTCATCTCCCTTGCTCTGAATCATCCTTTCTCTCATCCTCCCTTGTTATCTCCCAGTCCTGGCACCAGATTATCCTGATCATTCATGGCCTGCCTTTTCCTCCTTCCTTTCTCCTCCCAGTGGGAGCTGTGGTCACAGAAGCCCTAGGCACAGTCTGGCTGGTGGCATAGTGGGATGTCCACCCTAACCGAGGTCATCTCACCACCCTGCTACCAGGAAGGTAATTTCCCCTTCCAAGAGAGTAAAAGAGAGACTCAGCCTCTTCTTTCTCCCCACATCAGGCCCGTTGCATTCCCTCTGCTCTCTCCTACCATACCAGTACCCCGATCCCCTCACATAAGGAAGACCCAGGATTAAATTGTTCCACCAGCAGCTAGCTAACAAGCCACAGCAAAACTGGCCTGGCTGGTTGGACACCAGCCAAGTAGCAATACAGTGGATCATGTGTCAGGGGTACTTATAGAAATGAAATGTCACAGCACTCAAATAGAGAAAGAAGACTTGGTCTCAGGCCATGAGGTGTAAAAAAGCTTTATTGGAATCTTTGCTAGTTGAAACTGATCATAAACTACTTATTGCCGCTGCTAAAAGGGGCCTGGCAAGCATCTTGCTGGGAAACAATTTTTTTTTCTTCAGTTACAAATATAAGAATTGCAAACCGGATGCTAGCCTGAGTGAGACTTGTGAAGCAGATAGACTCTCTAGAGCACCTGGAAAAAAATGCAGTGGAATAAAGTCCAGAGGTAGATTATTTACCTCTTGCAATTTTATTGAAAAGCTTCTCTGAGACAAAATATGCAGTGTGACTGCCATATATAAGGATGTGATCCCACAAAAAGGAGCTGAGGCTTTCAGCATAATGTTTCTGGGAAAGTCTATTTCCAATTTCCATTATCAGTGTTAAAAGAAGCTCTTAGGACTGGTAGGATTTTGGTTTAAGTGGTCAGGACAATGAGCCTTAAAGTGTTATAATAAAGATAAGTGTTTTAAAGAATAATGTGAGCACCAGGAAAGCAATCTAAGACAGGTGCAAGAGACTGGCTTTAGACAAGCAGAGAAATCTGTAAAGGCTTGACCTGTGGTTTTGATACATAAGAAAGAAGTGAGAGAATCTGTATTCAATATTTCAGGTTAGGACTAGAAATAAAACAGGCTCCCTGACCCAAACAATCATAATTAAGATGGATGCAAAAGCATACATTAATTTAGCAAGAAAGTTCTACTTGCAAATACCACAACCAGGCAGATCATCATGCATATCAAGTATCTTTCTTCTGGACAGGATGCATTGTGAAGTCCAATTGCGTGTCACAAGTGGGGCAAGAATTAAAAAACAGGATTAAATGGGCAGTGGATAATGTCAGAAGTAGGCACTAGTTGCATCCAGCCTCTCGCCTGATGTCTGATTCCCTGCATAGTTGGTCTCAGCCCTCTGCCAGGACTTGCTACAACCCAGCCTGGTCGCACTGCCCCAGCCTCTTGGTCTTGTCAGGTGGTCTGCCCCGATGCCCAGCCCATGGTCTTTCCATGCCGCTACACCATGTCCACTCCACCCCCATGTTCCCCCCAGGCCTAATTCTCATTGCCAAGGTTTTGCTTCAAGAGTCCTCCAGCTCCAACACTTCATCTCATTGTCTTTTCGTATCCTGCCCGGTCTTCCCTCACACCCAAACTGCTCGTATCCATTAGCGAACCATGGTCATGTAGTCATTCTCTTCCTCTTTCTCAAGCTCTTTATCTAGACTTGCTGTCTGTGTTTACACTGTTGGACCCAAGAGTGCTTCCCAGTTCCCATGTCTGGATGTGTGCTTAGTCATGCCCCGGCTCCGTACTGGGATGGAAACCTGGACATCTGTGCTGAATGGGAGCTGCAGCATGTCCCAACAGGCCTGACGATTCAGATGACCAGGAAATGAGGGCCCTAAGATATGCTGCAGAGCAAGTAAGTACAGATGCAGCCGCTCTTTCTCAGCTAGCTGGCTCCCTAGTCCCAGGTCCCAGTCCAATTTTCCACACTCAGTCATCGCTCCCCGTTTCCACACCCAGCCAGGCTAGGTTTCTGTTCCCTGCTTTGGGACTATCTCACAAAACTTCTCCTCCCAGTGGATCTCGTTCTGACCCTCTGATCTGACTTTTAACACCTCACCCTTCAAACTACATCTCTGCTTCCTCTTCCCACTGCTTGGTTCCAGCAGCAATCTCCCAGCGGATGCAGGAGAGACAAGTTTCTTGCTCTTGGTTCTTGTACAGGATCCCTTTCCACTTCTAACCATTGCTACCAGCTACTAAGTCACGAAGAAAGTCTGCTTTCCTTTAGCTCAGTTGCTTTGTGGGGATACTTGGTGCTTGGGTCTACAGGGGCCATGCTTCCAACTCTGGTCTGAAAAGAATCCTATAGCCTGGTCATTAAAGGTCTGATGCCAAATGCCTTCCTTGGACGTAGTGTTGACCAGAGTGTGAGCAAAGAACTTAGTTTTACATATGCAGTGAGACCAGAGTCTTGCACAGGTGATCTAGAAGCAGATACCTGTCCAAACTTGCATGCTGTGCCTGGGACCATGTTTGTGCAGCACTGTCACGTGTAGGAACTTGTGAGAAACTCAAGCATGTTCAATGACCCTGCACGATTTTAGCCTGAGCAAGCTGAAACACCTGCTCAGATAAATCTCTGAGCAGGTGCAGACCTCAAATTTTCAAATTTTTCAGTTTCCTGAATTTGGGTAGATTTTCATAGGGGCAGGGAAAGGCACAGAACTAGGTTTGCCATCATTGCTGGACTTGTGAAGGACTGGCTAGAAAACATGGAAACCCAGGGCTGTTTAACAGGAAAGCTAAAGAATTGCTTTACGTGCCAAAATGCCCCACAATAATTTCAGAAATAGCAGGGGAATAAAAAGAAGTCCCTGCAGGAGATAGACACCTGTATAATTTCAGGCCATATGTTACTTTTTGTTATTATAAGCAATCCTACCTCAGGTGTGAAATGCCTACATTTGTGCTCTCAAGGGCTCTAAATGGGTGGGAGAAGATGACAGAAGGCAAAGAAGAGGGTGGATAAAGCAGTGCCCAGGGATGTCAAAAGGGCAGCGCTCTGTGGGACTTGTACCATTCTGTGCCCTGATCTTTTGCTGTTGCAGGGACAGACCCAAGCACCAGCCATCCTCAGTCACTAGCCTTACACTGTGTCCTCCTGGAAGAAGCTGGAGAAGGCAGCCCGTGTGCCCTCACCACCAGGCTTATTTCTGAGGTGCCCGCTGGATCTGTGGCTGCACCGCAGCTGCTATTCATCCAAGAACCCCCACTGCCTATAGTATTACAAGCCAGGTTCAGACTGCACTCAAAGACATGACTGTCTGTCGCTGTATATTTTCATGAACCTAGGACACAAAGACTTTGCCTCTGTCGTGGTTTAACCCCAGCCAGCAACTACGCACCACGCAGCCGCTCACTCACTCCCCCCACACCCAGTGGGATGGGGGAGAGAATCAGAAGGAAAAAGGTAAAACTCGTGGGTTGAGATAACAACAGTTTAATAGAACAGAAAGGAAGAAACTAGTAATGATAATAACAACAATAAGAAAATGACAATAACAATAAAAGGATGGGAATATACAAAACAAGTGATGCACAATGCAATTGCTCACCGCTTGCAGACCGATGCCCAGTTAGTTCCCGAGCAGCAATCCCCCCAGGCCAACTCCCCCCCAGTTTATATACTGGACATGACGTCACATGGTGCGGAATACCCCATTGGCCACTTTGGGTCAGCTGTCCTGGCTGTGTCCCCTCCCAACTTCTTGTGCCCCTCCAGCCTTCTCGCTGGCTGGGCTTGAGAAGCTGAAAAATCCTTGACTTTTAGTCTAAACCCTACTTGGAACAACTGAAAACATCAGTGTGTTATCAACATTCTTCTCATACTGAATCCAAGACATAACACTATACCAGCTACTAGAAGGAAAATTAACTCTATCCTAGCCAAAACCACGACAGCCTCTCAGCATAGGATCACTCTGTGGGACAGGGTGCTCATGAGAAGCAGTCAGCTTCCCATATCTCTAGGATATATATAAAAGAGTTCTTTAAACATTGTCCTCACCTGGTCATGGCCTTTAAGAGATAGCTCAGGGGCAGAGTCCTCAGGATCAGTAGCTGTGCATTCAGTAAGGTCTCTGGGGTCTGATCCTCAACACTTAACTCTGCCTGCTGGAGGGCAGTTAGTCCCGGACTGTGGGCTCTCACGCTGAGCTCTGCTGGGGTGCCACTGGGGCTGCCTGAGCAGCCGGGAGCTGGTCTGTACCCATGTGTTACCTCTTTCTGGAGTGGGGATGTGTCTGGAGCGTGCTCCCAGACCCAGGAGCTCAGAGAGGCTCCGCACATACATCCCTCTCAGGGACCTGCCAAAGGCTGATGTTTGCTGAGGGTCAACTGCTGTCTCATTCCCTTTGTGTAATGTTATGGTTCCCGGTTCTGTATTTTCCCTTCCCCCAGCGCACCTCTTCCCTAGCTCCTTGCCTTCGGTGTTCTTACACTTGATATTCTCTTGGTGGTTCTTTGGCTCCTTTGATGTGTGTATGAAAGTTGATGGAACTATTGAAGTCTACCAGCTGACCGACACAAAACACCATGGAACAGCCCAGGTCACATACCACATGCAAGTAGCCTAAACTTAACAACCCTCAGTCCTTCATACTCCTTTGGCTAGTACGGCCAAGAAGAGCTGGGACTTTCAGCTAGATCTGTCATACCAAACCTGAGCAATTCGCAGTCTCTTTGTTCCACGGCTGTATCAGGTTCTAGTCTGACTTGAATGGGAGAGGTATTCTTAAGACTGCTTTTGTTTATTTATTTTCAGATGCACATACCACAAAAATTAGATTACGGTTTGGATTTTGTCATGGCTGTCTCCTGCAAAGACTGATTCTGTCTGTAGCAAGTATTTTCTGGAGGGTTTCTTCTATTAATTACATGCTGCCACCCACTTATTTCCTTAAGGCAGATTTTGCATCTGTGATTTCCCTATGAAGCTTCCTTCCTTTAAGGTAGTATGTCTCTAAGGTGGGCAGACTGACAGCATAGAAAAGGCTTTTACAATCCAGGGGTCAAATATTTTTCTTCTGCCACACGGAGGGATGGAAGGTGCACAGCCTGTGTGACAGAGCATTAATTCACCCTGTGCTAACGCTGGAAGCAATTGCAAACTGAGGACACAGTGGGAGGATCCAGTGTTGCCTTGATCCTGCAATCCCACATATGCTTGACTCGACATTTGTAAACAAGGAGAAGCATAAGGTAAACACACAACACTAAGGAGATGATAATCTGGAAGTTTGTTAACATAATTTGTTTTTTAGCAGTTAAATGGCAGAACGGTTGAGGCATCTTGCCGAGGGGCCAGAGATGTGAGTGCGAGCCTGGGTGCAGACTGCAGTTAAGAGCCACTTACAGTCGGCCACCTGTGTGTGGACACCCAGCCATTTGGGCTGGAAAGTCAGAGGTGGGGGCTGCCTACCGAAATACCGGCATTGCGTGAGCCTCACAGGCCAGCCAGCCAGAGAGACTTCTCTAACCTCGGTGTAAATGTTAGTTCTGTGGTGCAGCATCTCTCTGGTGACTTAGTGAACGGTGCTTGACTCACAGCAAGGTTTCCTACGTACTGTTGCCATATGTCTTCATGGGGAAATATGGGAACTCTGGAAACTGTGGTTCTGTGATAACTGGAGGTGATCATAACCTCTAATGAGTTTGTCACTGCTTTTTTATGACAGATTTGCTGATGCAGGACCTTTTGGGGCATTCAGCAGTCTCTCTCGGGCCTGGCAGCCCTTGCTGGCAGTAGCACCATGTTTTCTTTTGTTTCTGTTTATCTTTCTCTCCCTGACTTAATGAATATTTATTTATTCTGTTCAACATGGGGCCGTTTCTGAGGGAAGGTTCAGACAGCCCATCCGCATACCTCAGGTGTCCCCTGGCTGATGGCAGGGAAGTGCAGGAGAAGGTGTGAGATGTGTGTCCTCCCTCCACCTCCTTGGGCAGCAAAGGGATAGAAGCAGTCTCTCAAATCTTGAGCAAGTGCTTTAACTCCGAGGTACTGAGTACAGAAGAATTTGCTACCGTGTCCTTTCTCAGCCAGGCTTGGTGTTCGTTGTCTTACCTGCTCCGTGTGCCCTGAGCCCTGCAGGTAAAGCAGAGGCATGGCCGGTGTGCGTGCGTCCCGTGAAGGCTTTGCTGCAGACCTGCTTCACACAGTCCTACCCGAGGCCCTCATCACCTTGGATGCAAACACGTTACCTTCAGGTTTTGTCTCTCTTGTTTCTTTTTTTTTTTTTAATGGAAAGCATTTGAGGGCTTGATGGAACATCTCATAGCTTCAGAGCCACCTGAAAACCGTCTTTCCCTTCCCTCTTTCACATACTCTGAGTATAAACTGGAGTGAACGCTCAGCCCTTTCACCCTTTGTAGGATGTTGATAGAAAAAACAGAAACATTTTTAGCTTTTAGATTGGTATCTTCACTTCAGTTCTCTGTCCCTGCTCTTATCTGCCCTTTAATTGTGGCAAAGGTTTGTTTGGAGTAGTGGTTTAAAACTGGAGAAGGAAATATTCTGCTTCAGCAGACCTTGCATGCAGAAAATCTCCTGCAGCATGGTTGTCAGTTCGTGCTTTGTGACTTTATTTACAAATACAGTTCAAGGCGTAGAAACTGAGTAGGGCGCTTTTTGATAAATATGTTAAAACAGCCCTCCTTTGAGACAGCCGACTCTCTGAATTTTCCAGCTCCCTTTTCCAAAACCAAGAACTTAGGAGCTGAATTCCTTTTTATTTTCTGGTGCTTCTTCCCATATAATGACTTCACAGATTATATCAAATCACACTGTATGTTACCCAGAGTAACTAGGTTTACCTGGTTTCTACCTCCATAGAGGCAGAAATGTACCCAAAATGTGTGATTTATCTGCAGACTATTAATATAGGAAACTTCACTATATTGTTAAAACCACAGCGAGCTATACCTCCTTGTAGCTGCCCTTCCATTTTTTTTGTCCTCAGGTTGCACAGCTGGCCTGGGCTGATAGAAACACTTCTGAATAGCACAAATAAAGCTATAAATCCCCATGTGAGAATTTTAATGAGTGTAACATCTCCACACTGTAAAATCTTCACCTATGGAAGTTATTTGTTTCAAATTTTTAACAGAAGAAAGTATGAATATGTATTTGTATAACTTACAGTTCTCCACTCACTAAAGCTACAATAGAGGCCCTGATGAAAGTTATCATTAAACAAGATTTTTAGCTCTCCTAAACACACTAACATGACAACTGAGTTTACTAAGAAAGTCCAAATGCTCCTTAAATAAAACTGAAAGGAAGCCGTAGCACGTCTGCTTAATGATAGCAAACAGAAAACAGTGAGAGAGCACTTGATGTTGAAAATTTAATTTTCGTCACCATGTATTTATCTGAGCTTAGCTCCCACTCTTGGCTGATAAGGAATAACTAATCACGATTTAAGCATTTCTTCAAACCTAGCAACCTGTTGAACAGCTTCTTAATGTGCCTATCAATCACTTGGAGATAAGGATAGTTTGCACTCATAATAGCTAGTTGTAAAAATAAATAGAAGTTACTATAACTAGTTCAATCAACAATGGGATCTTTGAGGTCAGAGTGGAAATAATCAAACAGTAAGTATGAATAGGCTGTAATTTTTCTGATTAACAAATGTTTTGCTTGTCATGTGATCTTGAGAGCTGCTCTTACCTTCTTAGAGGACTAAAATACATTTCAGAATGTATGTATTTACATTAGGGGGTTAAACAAACGTATGCACATACCAGTTACTTTCTAAAGCTATCTGTGCGTGTAAAGCTTTTTTTTTTTATTTTAAAAAGTATCTTCATCCTAAAGTTAAATTCTCAACAGGCCACTCTACAAAGCATCCAGGATAAAAAAGGGAAATCTAATAATGTGCAGAAAGTACTGTGGAATGCAAACTACAAATCACTGACATACAAAATAAACATATTACTCACATCTCTCTGATACAGCTGAAAATATAACAGCCAACAGGAACATATTACATCTCAGCACCAGTTGCTGGTCAAAATAACAGTGTCCATCTATAGCTACTAGTTGTGTGAAAGGAGTAAGGGAACTGTATCTATATCCGTATATACATCCAAATCAATGACACCCACAACCTGAAGACTGAGGAGACATTGACCCTAGTCTTACTGAATCCAAAATAGGTGCTCTGATCAACTTCTGGAGGCACCTATCTTTGCCAAGATTATATAAAGATCACAAGCCCCTCACTTTAGGTATTTTAAATTGCACCTGTGCTACACATCTAAAATAGTAAATGTAGATCATGTGAATATAGCTTTCTTCTGTCCTCACGTTGCCTCTACAAAAATACAAGTTCTTCCTCTATGCCCTGTGATAATCAGTGCAGTGATTTCGGACAAAGGTAAATATGTCTGTAGCTCATATACTGTACTCATATAAGCATAAAACCTGGAAACATGTGCTCTTAAAAGATACGGAGTCACAGAACCGCTCAGGCGGGAAGAGACCTCGGGGCGGGAGGTCTCTCATCCTGCTTCCTGCCAGGGCAGGGTGGGTCGTGTCTTGAAAACTTCCAAGGGGTGGTTATCTTCACGGTGATTTTTTTTTTTCCTTATAGCCACTCTGAACCTCCCCTTTTTTCAGTTTAAGGCCACCACCTCTTGTTTTCCCACCACGCACCACTGTGAAGGACCTGGCTCCATCTCCTTGCTGGCCTGCCTGTGGGTACTGGGGCTGCTGTTGTGCGCCTCAGCAGCCACCTCTTCTCCAGGCTGAAAAAGCACCGCTCCCTCAAGTGCTCCAAGAGGAATTAAATTGCTGATGGAAATCCCTGTGTTGGCAAGAAACCACAGCGTATTTGCTCTATCGGGTGGTTACTTCTCCTACCCTTGTTCATTCAATCATGAGAGGAGTGACAGACAGCACTTGACAACTTTCTGGCTCTTACATGGTTAATTCAGGGCGGCCTTTTGTTCCTGAAGAGGAGAGCGCCCAGTTCATCACAAAGTAGCATGCAAAGTTTGGCCTGATTCTGCAAAGCAATGAGGACTCACAACTTCTGTACGTCTAACATCTCCCAGCAGCCAGCCCTCTCTTAAATGCACCAAGGGTGTTGGCTATTTGGTGTGTTTCAGTATTCACAAAGAAAAACCAGTCAGGAGAGAAGGAACTACAAAGGAGCATTCTAGAGGAAAATTTGCTTAAAGACCACGGAAAAGATGAGATTCACTGATGTCTAGGAGGAGGAGGCTGGATTTCAAATACCATGGAGTCATCCTAAAAAAAAAGCCCTTTCTGGAACAGCAGATTGTGTGGAACTCACTTTATTTACCACACAAGATCTGAATCAATTTTGTTTAAAGAAAAGAGATGTTCTAAATGAGATGCTGTGACTACTTATCCATCAGTCACTTTGATCTATTTTGACTCATCTCTTTTAATTTGAACACAACATAGGAATACAGCAATAGTAGCTTTCTCAGGAGTTGATTAAAGAAAACAGAATATAACAAAGAGATGAGCAAATCTCCAGCATTGCAGGCAGTTTAGCTGGGACATGTCTTTTCAAAGAGCCATCCAGTTTTTAGTTAGGGGTCTCAGGTGGAGAATCCTCTTGATCCCTTAGTAGATTGTTCCACTTACTCATTACTCTGATAGCTGAAAAAAATAAAAGGTGTGTCTATTCTCTGAACACAGCAGTAAGTGCCAATGTGTTCATTCAAAGGGATCAAAACAGATTTTTTGATTAATTTTCCAAGTTATTGCTTAGATCTCATTTGTGGGAGTGTGTGTATGTGTGTTTGATTTAAACCCAAGTCTGTCACTGTACACTTGGATTTTGTTTCCTAAACTTAGTCAGACCTGTAAGTAAATTAAGTGGGAAATTATGAATATGCCACTGAGGACACTCATAAATATAAGCCATTTGCTTTAAATAATGAGGCCTTTGGAACACATGCTGAGTAAACTTATCAGTATTCGTATAGAGCCACTTGGGTCCCCAGTAATAGAATTCTAAAAAATGTCTTCCCCTCAAGTAAATAAACTTCAGGTCCTTGACTGATTGTAAGATTGTGAATGGCATAATGCGAAATGCTGCATTATTTTGACTTAATAAAAATGTTTTTATTTGGTTTTGAGACTGCAGTAAGGGGTTGTTTGTGGTGCCAGCAGCAGTTGCAAGAGTACCAGTTCTTATTTCAGTGTAACATCCGTGATGTTTGAAATCATATGAGTTGCAAGTTTAAAAGTTTAAATCTTTCCCATAAATGCTGGTCATAAGGAAATGGATTAGAGAAGCAAAATACAGAACTCGTTGAACTTGTCTCTATTTTAAACTGGAAGGATTATATCTGACAAAGCCTTTTGTTTTAAAGTAGCCATCTCCACAGCAGCGGAACAGATTGGGTTACTTAAAGGGCCACTGACAACTCATGGGAACAAACCCCTGTGCCTTAAGACAGGATGCTTCGGTGTCTGAACCGTGTGTTGGATATCATCTGCTGCTTTTGTTCATTCCTCCCTCTCATCCCGTTGCCTCCACCAGGCTGTGATTCAATCTAAGAAGGCATGGAGTAAGAAGGAGAGAGAAATATCCCCTTCCTACCATTTCCACCCAGGTTGGTGAGTTCCCCTTCGGAGACCTGAGTGTGGGAGCATGGGAGGGATGCCGTGGAGCCCAGGCCTGTGCTGCTGGGGAGGCACATGGCTGGCACATGGAGACCTTCTTCTGCACCACTGGTTGAAAAAGTGGGGTGGCCCCCCCTTAAACAATTTAACAACTCAGACTACAATTTAGCTAACATTTTTTGAAGGATTTTGATGGGTGGCCTTGAAAGCATTGTCTGAGCAAAGGTCACAAAGCCGAGAGAATACCCGTTAGCAAGTGAGACTATGCAATCTGGCTGGGTATTTCCTTTCCCCTTTCAAATATCTCCTCCAGCTGAGGGCCTGTAGGCTGTGTCTATGCGAACTGAGGGCTCGAGTCAGGTGCCTGAGCTTAGGTCTCTACTGCCGTTTGACGAGCACTAGACATGTGGTGCCATTGGACTCCTCAGGGCAGTTGCATGGGGCTGGCCAATAGGGCACAGGAGTGCTGGGATGTTTTAGAGGCCATGTGAGATACCTCACAGCACCTTGGAAATCCCTGGAGACCAGAATCCAGGCAACTGAACTGAGCCCTAAATGACAATTTGAAGGGGTGGGAGTCAGCTCCAGGTTGTAGATGCCTAAACTTAGGTGTCACTGCGGGCGCAACATAGGAGCCAAGCATCTGAGGATGGTCAGTGGAGTTTTAGCCAACACAGTTAGTGGGATCCAGAGAGCTACGTGGTAGGTCTTCCCACGTGACAGGTAGGTTGTTCTTGCTCCGAGCTGCATAGCTTGCTGGACACCAGTGAACTGACTGTGTATTCCATGTATAGATGCGTGGTTATACAGAGTTTTGAATGAACTGCCTGGGATTACACAGAATATTGCAAAAAAAAGCCAGAAATTATCTACAATTATCTATGCAGGGAACTGAGCTAAACCCGAGGCAATTTGTGTTTTTTAACAAGCTGAAACCGAACCATTACTTTAATGTTTTTGTGGAATGTGGACGGCACCTGAAGAAAGTCTTTCTATTTATTGGTTTCACTAAAACCTGATTACTTATAGTAGGGACCCATTCGGCTTGCAATGGTTTGCCCTCCCCAAAGGCCTGCACAACAGATTGAGTCTCATCCCCTTGTTTCCCTCCACCTGACTCACTGGTGCACACAGCTCAAGTTCTCACTCCTGAACAGTAGCACTGATTTACTGGGGAGGGAAAGAAAGTCATAGAAGGGGAAAAAGGGAAAGAATGTCAAAGTCCTTGTCTTCTGCTTCCCTGCTACTTGTCCAAATTCTCTGTGGGACACAAAGCCACATCTTCTTACTGATCCCCTTCCTTACATGAAAGGAAATAGTTGGGGTTACCAGGTAATTAAATTGGTCTGACAGGTGGAATCAAATGAAAAAAAAATAATGCCTTTAACTTTTGGCTGCAGAATCTTGGGCCTTACTCATTGATACTTTTCCCCTCACCAAAAGTCAGTCATCCTATGCAGGAGGCAATGTATTTAATAGAATTTTAATTTTGTTGACAAAAATTATGCACTTTATCCTTGGGGTGGGGGGGGCGGGGAGGAAACCTTCAAAACCATGTTATTACTTTATTTAGACTTCTTGGTTTTCTTCTTACTTTGCCAACTCAGTCATGACAAAAAGGAACCAAACGGAGTCTTTCAACTCATTCATTTCTGGTGAGCTCATCCATGAATGCTTGGCTTGTGTCTCTGTCACCTGCATTTCCAAATTGCTTCCTGTTCGAGATTTGCATAGGGTCAGGTTTGCTTGGGTCCTTCTATCGGATGCCTTTAAGCAGTCATGGCAGAGGTGTCATCAAGGTCAGCCATCAGACTGTGATTCCCAGTCAAAACTGAAAGAAAACACTGATCAGTGAATTTATCAAAAGACAAAATGCAGTTTATTTAAATGATTCTGCTAAACAGTACATCCACAGGGCACAAGTTTTGGGGGTCTGTTGAACACGAAGTTCTCCTATGACTTCAAACGTTGAAAAACTGACATGTGTAGTCTTTATAAGTAAGTATGTGCTTGATGGAGATGTGTCTGAACCTTTTCCAGAAATAAGTACATGAAATGTGACACCTTGACCAATTCCATGTTTTAATTTCACTTTTAAGCACTAGAAGTAGATACTCTTATACAGCAATGTGGTACTGTGGTGATGGGCTCCTGAAAATATTTACAAAATATAAATTTGGTTGCCCTGTTACAATAATAAGGCATGTCAGTTTGTCTTTTTCAAACCGTGAAACACAATCCAACATTTTCCTACTATCTTACTATTTATTCTAGTTTTTGTGGCTTCACACAGTGGTAGGAAAAGGGCTTGTGTTGTTATCTAGGTACTAAACAAATTAAATGTAAAAAAGATAGGACTTACATGTAGATTTGACAAGAATAACAGCACAATTTAGAAAAGCTCAGGTATTCTGTGTTGCTGGGAGAGCTACTGACACTTTTAAAACCTTTAGACCACATGAGGAATACAGAACATGCTCAAGGAGTGCCCAAGGGTTTCTTGATTTTTTTAAAGAGATGCTAACATCCTGTCATTTAAGAGTAAAGCGTGCATGCATGTATACCTGCACAGACACAAAGTTCTCTCACAACACATGTGTTTCCTTACTTCCCGGTCATATGGTTCCCCAGGGACAGAGACACCCAGTCTCCCACATCTGTGCGACCTGGGAAGGACCGTGTGTAGGCAGCTGGCTGCTCAGGAGGCTGTGACGGGGACATATCCACAACGGGGACCAGCAACTACTCAGCTCTAGGAGACCGATGTGAGTACGGGAGGCGTATCAGCAGCTGAATCTAAGAACAGATTGGCCTTTTCTAGAGTAATGGTTTGAGCCAGGTTGTGGCTGCTCTTTTCCACAAATTTTCTGATGGCCTGAGAATAACAAAAATGGTTGCTTTGTTGTATACAGCTGCAGGTTGCACTATTAATAAACACTGTTTTGACAATATGTCTCAGCAGAAATCAATGACTTGGGACCTGTGTATGCATCTACATATTTTTATTTTGATAAATTCAATTTTGGAAACAATTTGCAATTGCTGGTTCACTGAAGAGCTCTCAAGCTGTAACTGCAGAGATACCAAAAGTCTTAGTGCAGGGCACACAGTTCAGCGAAACGATGTTCTCATTCTGCCTTCAGTGAATCAGGAAGAATTTTGGGGGGCAGGAAGAAAGGATCTGAAAAGGATAATTAAAGTGTACTTCTATGTATGCCATCCCTGACTAACAAAAACATAACATATTACATTAGTTCCAACCTAACTGTCATTCTGGCTTCCCTTAGTCTTACTTAGATGAGAAGAGATGTCAAAAATGTGCAAAATATATGAAACAAGACCAAAAACTTGAGTCAAACATCTGCCTTAATGCTAAATCTTCCCATTTCTAAATTTAAACTAATATTTCCAAAATACATTTGTGAATACATTTCTTATTTAAAAGCAAAGAAAAATCCCCTGTACGGATAGGCTTCAAAACTCCCTAATTATTTCTGAGTCTTGTTACAGTCTGTCAGATAATTGTTTGATCTTTCACTCTTTTAAGTCAACGTCAAAACTCTTACTGAGTTTAATGGGTTCAGAACTCAGGCTGAAGTAGGGAATTTTAAAAATACAGACTCTTGGCACCAGGTACCATAACATTTCTGAAGGTGTATAATGTTAAAAAGGCTTTTTAGCAAGCAGCAAAGTAAATTTCTTTGAACTTATTCAGCCTACTGGGCATATGAATGTACAACAAGCACACAGTATGTTCGCCCATTGAGGGCTCTTGTAAAGTTTTAGATGATAAAAATTCCAAGTGCTGTAAATGCCGGTTGAAACCCTCATTTGCTTTCACAGTTCTAAATATCCAGATTTTTCATAATAACTAACGCACAGTTCCCTCCTGAGTACAGAGCTACATCTACGTTATGGGGACAGCTCCATTCTTTACCCCCTCTCTAAGTTTGAACATCACTTTGTTGTTTTGAGAAGCTATTTTTCTAAACGCAACTGGCTGAGTGGATTTTGAAACGTGACTGTCAGCAGTAGTCAAGAACTGACTTTGCATTGGGATCTCACCATAGCACTGGATGACTCTTTCATTACCATGACATGAAATCAAATTTACAGCCAGAACCTGCCAAGGGCCTTACTGCCTCTTGCAGCTGCCTCCCTGGTAGCTCCTGGTGCTCTACATAAGGAGGTGCTTGCTGCGCTCTGTGGGTCTATCTACTTTAGCTACTTAGTGCTCGGGAGAAGTTATTGCTGAGGTGCAAATTTGCCTTGTGCCTGTAACTGGAGTCATGCAGCACACACAGGAGAGCAACCCACTGGCAGTGCCAGTGCAAGGTACCTCCCAAAGGGGGAAAGCACATCTTCCCTATGTCCTCCAGCAGTTTGCACTCTGCACAAGCACATGATACCGCCAACAACATCAAAACAGTCTGGGGTGGCTGTACAGAAATACACTTTGCATTGCCTACTGGGTACAGATCCATGGTGTCACGTGCTTGGGACAGGCAATTAGTATGAAATTGATTGCCATAGAGATGCTCCTAGAACCAAGGTGGATCACATCAAATCAAATGCTGCTCCTCCCTTTTCTTGCCCCTCACCAGCTGGTAATGAATGCCCACAATGTGGCAACTCACTTGAGAAACATGGCAGGTGTCTGGCCTATCTGTCTGCTTGTGTTTAATTTATCTCTTTAGCTCTATGGGGCAAAGATCTTATCTTCATTTATGGGTTCTCAGCTGACAACTTCAGTTCTCATTTAGGTCTCTCACAGATTACACATCTTCTGGGACTGAGACCATAACACTTACCATGAGGAGACCCTAAGCCAAAGACATGGGCGGATCCAGCACAATATTCATCAAGACACCAAACTATAAATAGTGCATAAAGTGGATTGTTGAATCATTTACTGTATCTGAATTTATTCCTGGAGTAAAGTTTTAGGTGTTAATACAGTCAGGATACTGAAGTGGCTTGTGTGTTAACCGGAACCCTGTGCAAATTAATAAACAAAGCTTAAAATTGCATTGGGAAAATTAGACTTGCAGAGTTGCCAGGAAAACAGTTTTAATGGAAGGTGTGTCCTTAGAAAAAGGAATCTGAACTGTAATCCTTGGGTGTGAAAAGGCTATCCATCAAGCCTTAGAGAAATGGTCACTGCAGGCAGGAATGAGGGACATGGTCAAGGCTCAGTGATGACGCTATGCTGGTTTATGCTGGAAATTGCCTCCAGGATTCTAAGCCTTGCACTGCTGAAATCACTAAGAGAACTGAACGTGTTTTTTTTCTGGAAAGAGAAAGCAATTAAAATCTCTTTGCTAAAGCTTTGCATGCCAAACTTTAACCTGGGACTGATTTGCCTGGTCAGAGGGAAGCCTCAGCGTGTGCGATCTGGTAACTGAAATAGCAAACTGCATGACAGACCCTTCCATGGAGCGGGCAAATGGGTCCACAGTACCCGCACAATTGCCATAGCTGCCACAGAATCGGAAGCTGTGTAATGTTTAGAATAGGAGGATAGTTAGCATGTCTACATGGCACAAAGCACTGCTTTGCAAAGCTCCTTCTAAATGAGTCGGAAGTAGTCTATCTTCGTGCAGCTTTCTCCTCAGGCTAATGAACTCTGCCTCTTGGCAGGGCTAATTAACCCATATGAAGTGCTATGCTAATACGGCTAAATTGTGTTCGCTACCCACATTACATAGTTTCAAGTCAGGTTGGCTATCTCTGCATTAAACTGCAGTCATGGCTGTGCCAAGGGCATCAAAATACCCTGCAAATGTGAGTCTCAGAGCTTGACTCTGCCTGTCCTCTTCAGAGAGAGTTCTCATTGCAGGCAGTGGGAACTTAGCCTAAGGAGCCCATGACTGGGCCTTTAAACATTCAAGACCAACATTTTGACTAATTGACTCTCTATTTTGCCTTAGGATATTATGATAGTTTTCAAAGGCTGGTTCCAATATAGCAATAAGCCACAACAACGTGTGTGTTAGTATGCAATCGGTGCATGCCTTCAGTGCATTGGCATGGAGCCTTTACCACCCAAGAAGTATTCCCCAAGTGATCCAAAGTCTACTGAAATCTGTGGAAAACTTTCTATTGACTTCAGTTGGCTTTGATTTCCATTGACTTCAACGGGCTTTGGATCGGCCCCAGAGATTCCCGTCCCTCATACGAGGCCTGTTTACACAAAGTAATCATTAGACAAAATATGCAAACAACTCTTGGAACAAGGACCGGCACCTAGGACTCTTCTTGGCAATGGATGCAGAGTCATACCCCTTCTTCCTTTCTCTTTCTCTAGGTCCCTGTGTTTGTTTTTTGTATAGCCTGGCAACTTCAACACAGCAGTGGCTGGAGCACTCCCCGGGGACTTGGAAGATGGGTAGCTGAACCTTTCCAGATGGGAAACTACCATAGGCTCCGTATCACCCATCCTTCACAAACAACCTAGCCACTAAATTGGTGTATACAAAGCGGTTATTGGCAGCAATTCCTTTGGCTATGTTTTACAAAAAGTGGTATGAGCCACTCTGTTTTGTGGAGGCAGATGGATCCAGACAGTGTGTAGGATGCCTTAGGAAAGACCAATGGACCAAAGTTCCTCAGGCTGTGGATCCCACTGAGGCTGAGGCTTGAGCAGGGGCCAAGCTTCTCAGCTCTGTCACGGGGGAAATATGTCTGGGGCACGATTCTAGGTGTGTGGGGAACTTCCTGAGTCAAAAAGGCAAGAATTTGTGAAAGTGAGGTGCCTGTGGTGGTGCTGAGAAGTTGCAGGAAAGCAGGCTTGGATGTAGGTGCTCACATGCTGGTTGAGGCCCACGTTGCAGGCTTCTCCCAGTCCTGGCCCAAGTTACTTGTCATTGCAGAGAGTTCAGCACATTCAGCACTGCACCAACAAACACAAGGCCTTCTCCATCCATGATCTAGCTCGGTTTTTCAAGTTAGTGCCCATGGCAATAGCATCTGGGTACATACTCAGGAGGAGTATGTAAGTTTTGCTTAACCTCCTATTGAAAAATAGAGATGGAAACCTATAAAATAAAAACTCCCAGACTTGGAGTTATCAGGAAGACTTATTCAGGTATTACTCTGGCACTGAAATTCATTTTTATTGTGGAATGGGAGCTTCTTGAGGAATAAACTTTGATAATTGGTGCTGCAAAGTTTGTAGAGATGATGATAAGATCTGAGGTTATAGGAATGTGGTAGCTGTTTGGTGATCATACAAGTAGAGTGGTATTTCCACAGCCAGATTAGTAAAAATATCCCACTAGGAAAGGAATTAAAATGCTCAGAATTCTTAATCAGTATCCTCACAAAGTAATAATTTAATAAATGTATTTCTGATATACAGATGAGTTTTTTCCAAATCATTTAATCTATAGGCATATTGATTAATGTATTAACAGAGAGGCAATTATCTAATAAATTTTCTAGGTAACGTGTAGTTAACAATTAATGTGCTGTTAATAATAGTTAATGTATACTGTTTATTTAAATGCACACTCATTAATCAAAACAGAGCAAGCAAAAACAATGCTAAGTATTACTGTATCAGTGTATTGCCAGCTCGGACAGTGGTGTTAACTATAGGCCAGATGTCAATAACCTTGCTCAGATCAAGGAGTTACTTGTCCCATCAACAGCCTCAGGGAATATTTCTACACTCACTCTGAGATGCTGCCTGAGGCTGCTCATAAGACCCCATGCACTGAGTCTGCCTCTCCACTAGCAAATTAAACAGTGCTGGGGCACTGGAACTTAAGTCATCAGAGTGGTCGCTGACATGCTTTTGGCCTGGGCCATTAAGCATTCCCCGAAACAATTCGCTGGCACGACTGGGGACTTAGCAGAGGCCAGGGACTGTTCCCAGGTGGCCATGTGATTGCGGCCACCCTGTTTTGGGGAGTAAGAGAGTTTAATACTAATGGCGTGGCACACTGTGAGTTGGCCAGTTTTGATGCTGGAGAATGGTCCCATGCAAGTGTCATTCATTAGTGTAAGCGCAGCTGGGCTGCACAAATAGTAAAATCTGCAAGCTCAGCCCCAGCTGTGGCTGAAATCCACTTTGCAGAGTCCAAGAGACTCCCTCTCAGTTCACAACCCTGCTGTGCACCCCACAGCACACCAGGCGGCTTTGCCGGGCACACCGCGGCCAAAGGAACCGGGGCTGCCGCGGACAACCCTCTTTCCCCGCCGCAATGGCAACCCCGTGGATGCTTGCAGATGCTTCTGGAGTGCTACAGGTACTGCTAGAAGTATGCTTTTCCCTTTTGTTTGTTGCAAACAAGGGTTTGTAGCGGTTCAAGCACTTGAAACAAAGCCCATGGAGGCCCTTCAAAATAGGATGCAGGCGCATCCGTTGCGTCCTCTTGTAGCATACGTGGATATCGATTGCTAGTCCAGTCCGGTGTGTTCAGTGTGTTCACTCATATGTGAAAAGTCAATTGTGACCGTAGTGCTCTGCAGAACTGAGCCTGAGGCAACCAAACCAAATATTGTCTCTTACTTCAAGCAGTATATAAGTCTGTATACATATATACACATATATATTGCTGACATGTAGCAACTGTTGATGGAGCAAGTTCTGATGCTGCTGTTAAATTGCGCTGAGTAGTTAATCAGTTGCCCTGTTTTATTGTTTTTGACATCGCTTTCTACAGGTTGAAGAAGTTTACCTTTATAAGAAGCAGAAAGTTGACAGATATAGTAGATAATTCTGTTATGCCTGCTTGGAAATGATTAATGCTAAACTTTTGAACAGGTCTGCCTTGAAAAGGAAATGTCACCTGTTCAAACGCAGCTTTGTATGTTCTCCTGCGGTAATGTATTCAGTGCTTATCAACATGCTGATCTGCTGGTAGTTTCAGGGAGTAAATGTGAGTTTCAGCAACTGAAGCCCGATCCTGCAGGTGCATGTTTAGGCAAAACTGCCATTAGTTTTAATAAGAGTTTGTCTAATTCAGAAGTGCAGGATGAAGCCAGCAAGTGGGTAAATGAAATATGTGAGCACAAGGGTGGGTTTTTATTACTCAGAATACATTGATGTGCCTTTGAGACTTCCATCCAAAAATGTTTGGAGTTTGCTTGAATTTTTCATGCAAACCCAGTCATCAGAACATGTTTCTGATTTATTAAATTCTCATTTTATTTCCCTCCCTTCCGGCTGCTTAATAAAGAGTTTCCAGCTGTTTGTACTTCCATTTGATAGATAAAGTAGACCCTTATTCTGCAAAGTGCTCAGGAACATGTGTAACTTCAAGTGTGTGAACGGTATCCTTTGACTGCGATGAGCTATCAGTGGGCTTGAGATTATGCATCTGCAAAGAGCTAGCTTTTCGTAAGTACTTAGGTGTCTAAAAATATAGATGCAGTGCAATGGGATTTTTAAAGATCCTTAAACATGTTCCTCACTCCCCCTGTAATGATTTCTTTAGTACTTCATGCAGTAATTAGAGAATAACAATTGCGGAGCCAACTTGTACAGTAATGCATTTCAACAAACTACAGTTTGTATAGTATGGGGAATTAGGAAAAACAGGTTAAATTTAACAAGAATGCCAGGAATAGAGAGAGACTAAATGATTGCAATACTTGACTGTCTTTTCCTGTCTAGAATTACATTAACCATCTACAGGTTTATTACCACACTGCCTCTCAGATGTACTAGGACCCTGTTCTTTCTGGTACTAAGAAAAATAAGAGGTCTTATGATCTATGAAGTTGTTTGAAGAACTCCAACTGTTTCTTCTGTTCATGATTCGCCTATGAGCTGTTCACGTTTTCCATGAATTTGTCCATTATTTGGATTTGTATGAAATTTATTTTCTGGAAAAAGCCTATTAATTAACTAACCGAGGAACCAAAGATTGGGGCCAAAGGGCCAGATTTTCAAGCACTCACTAGGGAGAGTTCTGTTTATACATATTTCATGGGAGGGGTTATAATTTCAAAAATAATTGTGGTGGTTTGGAATTTGTAAATGCTTTGGGTGGATATTGTTACACACTAAGTTTTTGAAGTAACTAACATTCAAATGACATTCTTAGTCATTTAACTATTCAGTATTTGAACTTCTCCTTAGAAAGTAGTTTGACAAATACCAACACCATGGAAACTGTAATATTTATGTACTAATCGAATACAAATAGAACATTTCCCCTACCACTTATCTTTGTACACGGTAGACTGTTCCTCATTCCAGATCTGTCCCTCTATCTGTCTATCTATCTATCTATCTATCTATCTATCTATCTTAACCTTGCCATATTCAATTCTTAATGCATATTACTGACATTGTCTCCATAAAATTCTTGTTCTACACACTTCTTTCATAGATCAGTTTGCATATCAATAATGCACTGAGAGTCAGTTTGATCCTTTGAGTTTGACACAACTGAAACTGCAATTCAATATGACTGTTTTCCCTTGCAAATAGGTAAGTTTTCCAGTTTTCTGAATTCCTGTGTATTTCTACTGCATCCAGTTTTTAGCTGGTTTCACACATTTTGAATGACACCAATTCAGTTCTTGTGTAGGCATTTGAAGGCATTTAGGTGTTGCTACTGGGGTGTTCGTTTTTTTTACTGAACATTGCAAAATGTACGGAGTTAGAACAAATAAGGATCAACAGCCTTTGTTGGCTGTTATGGAAAATTATTAGAAAATGAGCCTAGTAAATCTTTTCCTTTTTAGGGTGTATCTATACCTCAATCAAGGGTATCACTGTAGCCAATGTTAATATCACCACACTAGCTGTAAATTAGCTAATAGAGTAACTGCAGCAGTATAGGGCTCTGCTTGGGCCAACCACACAAATATTTACCTGGTTGAGATATACATGCAGCCTGTATTAAACTTCATGCTGATGTTCTTTTCTCTCGGTCTGGGTTAGCTCTGTCTTGCCTGTGAAAGCTGCCGTCATATCATTGACTGTCCCTTAAGAAAGAGCTGTCGGTAAACTGGAGGTTAATCGATGAGCAAGAGGAGCTAGTTTGGTAAGCAAACGCTAGCCCAGAACTGAGGGACTGGCTCTGACTGGCTTGGATGATTAAAACACTATTTTTAGAATTAGTCTTCTAGAAATGTTGATATTAATAGTGTTGATTGCAATAAATATACCAAAAGATGATCATATTTCTGCTGCAAACACACTAGTTCAAAGAATCAGTGACACAAGATGACTGACTTGTTTTCAAATGAGCCTAGCTGTAGCATGTTTGATAAGAATAATAACAAAAACAGAGAAAATACATTTTAGGCTTGAATCTCAGAGATTCCATATATCCCCTAGACCATCCCCTGGACAGGAAAACAGGAATTGGTTTAATGCACCAGGTGAAGTGAAGGAGAAGAGAAACCCTTCTTCTCTAGAGCACAGAGTGACAGTAAAGCTGCCTGCAGACCTTACAGGACCAGGGGATGAAACAGCCGCTGGACTTTAGTACCTCCTGTGTCACCATGCAGAGGGAATTCAGCAAGAAATGGAGGGCTTGTGGGAGACCTGTTGTTGGGCTATTTTATTCTCTTGACATGTGCCCTAGTACAGTAACGTAGAAAGGCGCAGCTCCTCGCAGCCGCAAGAAGGATGCACTCTCCGCCTGGCTTTTCTTATCGTCCTTGTCCCTCTTGTGATACAACAGCACCATTCCCACTGTTGGAGACTTTCTATTGCTCTCCTGGAAAAGTCTAACAGACTCCTAGGGTATGCAGGTAACAGTCTGATTCACCTCCCATCCCTGTGTAACACTGAGCAGAGCCGCATACCCCATCTGAAGAACAGAAATTGTTACTCAATCACAAATCACTCATTGATCATGCATCATACACAAGCATAAGTTATTATCTGATTTAAATTATTTACCAGGTTAAAATATGCTGCCTTTCACTGCACACAGAAATAAAATAGTATTTTGCAAAGCATCCCTGAGAAAGTCCCTTTAATGCGTTAACTGCCAGATCCTGAAGTGTCATTCCAGATACTGATTAAAGTACAAACTAGAAAACAGTGGTTGTTTGATGACAATCTCTATAATGATGCTCAGACTTTTTGTTTCCTCTCTTGTTCTGTGTACCAATACAGACCTAGTGTAAACAGAAACGTGAGCTTTCATTACTTTGTATTCAAGCAGCTGCAATAAAAACTGCTAATGGAAGAGGAGGGAAGAAGAGGGAAAAGATCAAATGCCCTAAAAGATATTTACACAACATAAGAGTTTTTTGACAGTGAGATACTATTTTGAGGTTACATACAGGGAGTGAAGAAAGAAAATGCACTTTCAGGAAACTTTGTGACAAGAATAGGTGGGAAAATAATTATGTTGCATGACTAGCCTTCTCTTTGTATAGAGACATTATATGGCAAATGCCAAAGCAAACAGTTTATAACTGAAGTGTAAGTTTTATTCATCTGCTGTCTGATCAGAAGTATTTATACATACCTGTAGTATGAGTGTCTTTATTTTATTTTTTCTTTTTTAAACGTAGGAGGTCTATTAAATCACTGATAGGAAAGTTCAGGCATTTATTTTAGAAATTGCTTTACTTCAAAATTTTGTTTAGAATGTAAGGTTTGTTGCATGATTCAATGTGAAAGTATTGCCTTAATGTGCCCTTTTCCTTCTTTGAGTGGATAACTAACCTGCTGAATGGTGGCGGAACAGCAGATAAATATTTTGGTGAGACTTTTCTGACACCGTCACTTGTGATGTCATGAGCACGGTAAGGAAACACAGTCTATAGGAAATAATGGGGAAATAGGACAGACTGAAACATCTTTCTTAAAAAGTAAGCATGAGATTCACTGCAAAATTGTGAAGTCCTTCAAAGTGGGATCCTTGCAGGCTTTCGTCCTGGTCCCAGCCCTAATCTGGGTTTTCATTAAGGGTCTAGACAACAAACTAGAAAGCATACACACAGAGTTAATTTGGAGATGGCACTGGTGGGATGATGCTCCAAGCACTTTGGAAAAGAGCTTCAGAAATCAAATGGGCAAAGTGGAGGGATTCCCTGAAATCCACAGAATGAAACTAAGCAGGGGCAAGTGCAGAGAACTGCAGTTCAGAGGGAAAAAACCCAAACACACACAAAAATAGTATGGAGAATAATGAGAGATACAGCAGCACAACAGGAAAGACTCTGGAGATTACTGTGAAGCACAAACCAAGTCAGCAATCTGAAGCTGTTGTGAACAAGACAGATTCAGCATGATGTGACCAAGAATGTCATCTGTAAGAGATGGGAGGTGACAGCTTATCTCTATTTGACACTGGTGAAACCTCAGCTGGAAGACTCTGCCCACCTTCAGGCACTGCACTTGAACAAGGATGTAGGCAAACTCCAGGTGAAGGTAACAAGCAGGGTAATAGGTTTAGAAAACATGACATACAAAAGAAGAGCCATAGAAAGAGAATTGCTTGGTCTGAAAGGGGAAGACTGAGGAGGGAATGTAAGAGTCTACTACAGTAAGAAGATTACCATAAAAAGATAGATTCACTTGAGGGAATTGAAAATCTCCTTTTTTGGAAGCTTTTAAGGATGGGCTAGAAAAATGCCTGTAGGGATGATCTGGGAACACAGCAACATCTGAAGGTCATTTCCAGCCTTATATTGCTTTGATTCATTGACCCACCCCATAAAAATGCACCTGAAATCAAACATCTGTTTTTAAATAGATGATTAGGAGAGGGGTTTGGGTGGTATATTTTTAGCATGGCACCCTACTATTTTTTTCCACAGACAGACGATTTCATAATTCTGATATCAGTGTTTTCTTAGTACTTGATGATTTTCATGAATATTCACACCGAAGCTTTAGGAGGCCTTTTCTAAATCAGAATTATGTTTCAAAGTGTTTTGCTATAATGTTATAGAAGTTTGTTAGATGGCAAATACCTCTTTAATCTGTTTCCTCACAGATAGTTAATCACAGAGGGTAAAGTTTTAATCTCTCTCAGAACAACTGTAACATTTGTATTTAATGTACATACTGATATTTAGTTGTAAAATACATGATTCTGAATACTTTTTCTTTATCCAGTTTCTTCAGTTTCCAACATATATCTCAAAGTATTTTTTTACTGGCACTAGGGAGGTTCATTTGCATCACATCTGCTTCATTTGCATCACTTTGCAATGTTTGGGGTTTTTTTTGGAGCATTTGCCCTTTAAAAATTTACTTAACTACAAGCAGTGACCTCTGGATGCTGCCCTCAGTATAGTCAATGAGACAAGATTGTGAGAATAATTGACTTTCTTGTTATCTTGATAACATTTTGTTGTCATTCAAGAAATCATCTTGAATTGATTGAAATGAAAATGTGCTGTGCGGATTTCAAATTGAATTTAGCATTCTACTTAAAAGAAAACCAAAATGCTTCATTTATTTTTGCAGTGGAGGAAATGGAGAGACAGTTTTGCTTTAGAAAAAAGTTGTGAGTGTGACAGTAATTTTTAAAATGTTTTGACTTAATTCCACATTTCTTTCAGCGAAAGTAGTTGTGTCTCGTCATTAGCACTCACTACAAAATCCATTTTTTAGCAGAAGAGACACACATAAATTAATCACTGACAGAGTACAAGGTTACGCTCATGGTAATAATAAAGGAGGCTCTGTTGTGTGGAGAGTTAGGTGATAAACTGTCTACTTTATGGCCCGAGAAGGATCAGACGTTGCTGCACCTGATGCGAGTCTGTGGTATCATTTGCTGCAGATTCCTGGACAGAGGAGGCTCTGCAGTCACAGGATGGGAATTAATTTTTTTAGCCTAGGGTTGAGTTGGGATTTTGGTGCGTCGTCTGTGGGCTGCACATGGACGCACACACTGGGCTTCTCCTATGACAACTAGAAACACAGTCGGTGTTCACCTCCCGTGCAGTAGCGAGACGCCTGCGTCCGCCTGCCTCCCTCCCGCCGGGGCTGCTGCAGGTCCTCCGGAACGGAGCTCCAGACCCAGCCCAGCCCACGGGCCGCGGATTCCCAGCCCCACTGGAAAGGGAAGCCTGCTCCCAGAGGGATGCGGCAGTGGAGAAAATGCTGCAGCCCTGGGGGATGAGGGAGGCGGGCCGTCTGGCAGCGCGGCTCAGCAGGTCTCCGAGGCGTGAAGTCACCTCGGTGAAGCCACCCCCCACGTGTCAAAGCCACTGATAGCTTATGTACGTGCGCTGCCTCGCCTTTCGGCTTCACGCCGTCCCCAGGCCAGCATGGCATGCTTCCTCCGCCCAGTGAGATTTTTACCAGGGATTCTGCTTTAATTCCCTCTCCACCAACCCAAACTTGACTCTGCCTTGGGAAGAGTTCACGCGCCGTTTCGCACACCTGCAGGGATCTCAGGAGAGCTGCTCGTTATTCCAGCCTGCTCACCTGGGAAGCTGTGTGTATACCAAGGATGCATCTCCTGTGGTTATTTTCCCTTTGAGGCGAGGGAGGTGAAATTGTTTGCCTGGTATATACCATTCATTTTCCTCCTGGTAATGGGCAAACACCTTTTTCTTGCTGTTGGCTTTCCTTGATGGAACCTGCAACCGTGCACAACTTTCCTGTGTATTTACCCAGCCTGTAGGGCACCGTATTCTTGTTTCATTCTTCAGGTTTCTTTGAAGCCAATGAAGCAGTGCTGGCTCTTGAAAGCGCAGAGGTTGGGATCCAACCCATATTTGTATTGTGTTGTGCCTTAACTGTGCAGGTTATATCAAAGGACGCATCAGGACCAAATAAGGTGTTAACTCACTTCTTAAGTCAGCAAAGGACCTTTTTTTTTTTAGTGGATGGATTTTTATCCAGTTGTTCATCCCAAAATTTTAGCAACAGATTTCTGCTAATGATTTAAAGTCAAACCTTGCTATACCACAGGCCTGAGTAAAGGGAAAGAAATTGCTTGCACCTTATTGTTTCTGCTTGAAAATTAGCAGAGATTCTTCCACTACTTTCAAATTCAAGTAATACTTTCCCTGACACAAAGCAGAAGACTGTGGTCACTTCTGAACAAAATACAGAGAGATATGTACTCTGTGCTTGATGGTGTCTACACTGGAGTACTTAGCTGGTGTAAGAGTGGTCTTCTTTCAGGGCTATGGCCAGTATAGACAGGCCTTTTGCTGGTATGTCCATATTTGTCAAAACCTGGAAATCCCACATGTAGTGACAGAGGTATCTCAGCAGAAATGCAGAGCACTGTTCAGATAAGTCCAATGTTGCACTCAGGACATGTTGAGGAAAAGTCCTACTCTGAAAACAAGAGAATGAGCTTGACAGGGGAGATTGGGGATTTGAGCAAAAGATTAAAGCAAGGACCAAAACCTCTCATACATGCATTCCAAGTGGAACATATGCAATTTTTGTGACAAAGCACTGACAAACCATGAACTGTCAAACATCCTGCATCACTGAGAGGCACGCGTACCTTCTTGCTCCTTGGCTAACATATATAATATACTCTTCCCACTATGGCAACAACATGCTGTGTCTCATCCTTCATTCCCGTTTGTGTACTCCATTCTCCTTTTCCTGATCCTTCTGGCAGAGCCATGTGTTTTCCACACTTGCCCTGTCTCATGGACGCTGAACATTATTATTATCTCTGTGGCACTAATTGCTTGAGCTGTTACAACCTCTGCCTACATTGCTGGAGTCCTGTCATTTTCTTGAGAAGCACTTTAATTGTGTTACCAAGAAGATGGTCAGATGAACTCTTGAGACTAGTTAAAAATTAGTGATCTTTGAACTATGATACCTCATGCTTCTGAGACAGTACTGGAAGGTGAGGGTAAATTTCAGAAAAGAGAATCTGCCTTTTGCTTTCTTCATTTGGGTGACATCTGACCTTGTTTATCATAACACTTTTAATATACAGAAAAGAATTATGATGGTGAGTTTGAGGCGATTTTTCATACCCCACTGGTGTTTCACTGGATGGACACATGATGCTGATTCCTCTTTGTTGTCAGTTGCTAAACTGTAGTAAATGTCTGGTAAAGAAAAGCATAAATATCTTCCAATACAGGTATTTGTCACTGGAATTTGGAAGGGAAATGAGTTTGGTTCAGGGCAGCTTTCACTCAGACGGGTAGGTTGGTGCTCAACCAGTGCATCTATGTTAGCAATTTAGTGCTCTGGAGAAGTGAATGGTTAGGTGAAAATTTGCCTTGTGTCTGTTCTTGGAACTGTGCAGCACACATTTGAGTGCACCCCAGGAGCCGAGGCTGAAGTCAGGCTCCAGGGTTCCATCCAGAGCACTCCACCAACAGTGGTGCAAGGTACCTCCAAAAGGAGGAAAGCACATCTTCCCTATGTCCCTCAGCAGTTCACACTCTATGCAAGCACAAAATTCTGTTAGTAATGGCAAAGCAATCTGGGATGGTTGTACGGAAATCTGCTTTGCATTGCAGTGTACATCTCGGACAGGCAACAGGTATCAACTTCATTGCCAGAATCAACGTGTTGTGGAATAGGTCCAAAACATTATAGCTCTACTATAATGAATTGCACCACAACATTATGGCTCCGCTATAATGAATTCTGCCAAGTCAAACCCTTGTTGTTCTTTTTTGGGGGGGGCCTCAGCAGTAGCCACTATGGGTGCATGCACTGGGAAATGCTGTTTGGTCCAATGTGCTGTCCATGTTGTGCCACAGTCCAAACACCCACAAGTGGCTTCAATGGTGGGGTAATTCAATGTTGCCAGAAAAATGAAAAGGAACACAAAGTGCATGCCTGACTGTAGTGAAAAGATCATCTCTTTGGTAACAACCACTTCGATTATGAAGCAATGATCAGTTTTATTAATGTTGTTACATTACAGACAATGAAGTCTAACTCTTACATTTTGACAAATTTCATGTACCTACTCAGCTCTGGTGGTTGTTATCTGTTAAAGCACCTTCCATTGTTGCAGGACAAGCTGTGTTTAAGATCCTCTTGCAAGACCTTTTCTACCACAGACCTCCCCTCTTTCCATTTTTTTTTTAAACCTCTCTCACAATTGGAACCTGCTCTTTTTTCTGGCCCCTGTCTATTGTGATAGAAACTGTCCCCCTAATAACTCTATGGCCGGCCCTTGGTCTGGGGAAGGCTACCTCTATCGCACGATCATAACCTAACTGGGTTTGACACGTACAGAAACATCTCTCCAAGAGCTTGTGTTGATTGCCTTATTTGGGTAACTCATGTATTACTTATCAAAAGATATATAACAGTAAAGCAAGATGTCAAAAGACTTGCACATCTCCATCTACGTCTTAGTCCTTCCATATGTGTTTACCATATGTTCCCCTCAGTCCTGTCCCACTTCTTTTCTACTAGAGGATACAGATACCCAGTAACTGCTGCTTGTTTCCCACCCTTTCTACTCCAGGCAAAGGGTTTTAACAGTTTTAAGTTTCTCTGATCCTGACCTCAGAAACATCCATCTATAACTTATCCAGAGCCAGGTGGTAGATACTTCACTGTTAGCAGTCCCTCTTCTTAAAGACTCCTAGGTATCCTCTCTGGAAGATATTAATCTTTGTCTTGATTCTATTTAGTATTTTTCTTAACAGTCTCCTTTAATTCTGTATAATCGAACAAAAAATATCAAAGAGATAAAACGAGGTACTTATGATAGTCATGAAAATAATAGAGATATCTCATTCTTTACAACAACTAAATGAATATGAAGTGCTTTGCACACTGCAACCTTACAATCTGGATTTTATACAAGTAAAAATAAATGCACACACCCATAAAACTAGTAAAACTGGCTGTTGCAGCTACACATAGTTCCTTGTGTTCATTAAAATTCTATCTTTATTGAGCTTATCTTGATTGGCATGCAGATCAAAGTGAAAATGTAATAAATAAAAGAATATACATAATGGAATCCATGGAAAGAAGCTATTCAGAAGATAATTCCAGTAGGTAAATTGCAATGCAGTATTAAAAACAACAGTGCAGAAGCATTTGAAACTTAACACGTCATACACTGTTGAAGGGCCAGATCCTGAGGCCATTACTCACTTGCGTAGACATACTGACTTCAAAAGAATTACTCACCGTGAGTAAAGATAGTTGGAGTACGACTAAACAAGAGACTATTAGCTCCTTCGGTGCAGCTGTGTAGCTGAACAACAACTCTGTGTGAGCATGATCCCATCAGCGATACCCAGCTCAGTCCATAATGGCAGCTCCAACTCCCCTCTGGGATGTGGTGAGCACCTGCGTAGGGCAGAGGATCCCTGACTGAATGGAAAGTGGGAGCACAAATACACAGAAATATGAAATAAATATGTTTTTCTTCAGTTGTGCCCACCTATGCTGCTTATGAAAATAATTTTCTTACTTCCCTAGCTCTGGCTGGCCTTGCACAGCCCATACATGGAAAAGTGAGCTGGATCAGCCTCATCTCATCCATTGTTAAGCAAATAGTTGCGCTTTGCTGAACTGGGGTCCAGATTTCCACGGCTGAATTTTTATAGCTGTTTAAATGTATGGAGAAAGAGCGGTTTGACTTTCGGATGTCAAGGATGAATTTTTAGGGCAAGCAACAAAGAACAAATTTTTTTTTCACCTTAAACTGCTAACTAGAGTATTTTGACGCAGTCACAGGACATGAACATAAGGGCTCTTAACGTCATTTTATTGAAATTTTTATTGGCACAATTACACAAGTGAGATAAGGGTTGATTTACAAGGTTAGTCACAAAAGGTGAACAAAACAGAAACTAGATGACAGATTCTAGACAACAGAAACTAGAAGACAGGTTCTGTATATCGTGGGCTATTGATCAGAATGAGTTCAATCCAGAGTATGAGAGAAAGAATATGTAGGAAAAAATTGACAAAGGAGAAGCCTAAGAGAAAGATTTCTTAAATAAATTTAGAAACCTAACTGGCATCAGTGGCTGCTATTCACTTCCCCTGTTTGAGCATTGGGAACCAACAAAAAGATCTGGGTATGCCAGATTTTGCTTTTCTGGAAAATAAAATTGAGGGAAAATTTCTCCTGCTTTGGTCTTTCATCCCTTTTATGTTTGAGCATTCTTATTACGTACGCAGTATAACCAAGAATTAGCCAGGCTGTCGTGCCATAAGGATGAGTTTCAACAGAGAAAAACATTTGTCTGTGGTTACAGACTGGCTCTCTGGGAAAAAAAACAAAACAAAAACTGGTTGCGGCAGTACGTACTGGAACTTCTAAAAGCAAAGCATGGGTCTAAGTTTACCTGTCTGCCTACCACTGCCTAGAGTGTTTTCCCAGGTCTCAGCTAGTTTATAACATATGGTTACCTGCAGTCATGTGAAAGTGTTTTCAACCAGCCTGGTGAATTATTGGCAGCCACTACTGTTTTACATAAAAAACATTTCATGCTATTTTGAAATAGTAGGAGGCAGCGTCCCCTTCCTCAAAACATTAATAGATATTTTGAACCAAATCCCCTACCTCTTTGACCCAATTTTATGTTCGTATGACTCAATTGATCTCAGCAGTATTACATTCATGTGTCATTTTGGAATAAAAGACTATAGTGAATCAGTCCCCTTTGCTCCTTTCTTCTACATTTTTCCACCACCACCATGAGAGATTCAAGGAAATTTTCCACATCTGGGAGCTTTCTGAGTAAGCAGTGGAAGATATTGGCATCCATAAAGTCCTGACAAGCATCTCAGAGATTATTATGTCTATAACACTGAAAAAATGCCACCCAGGTTATTTTAATACACTTTTTTTTTTTCTTTTTCTTGTTTATATTTTGTGAGCAAAACTAAATCAAATTCAAATAGCTGAGTGGAGCCTTCTCTTTAAATGAAAGCGTCTCCCCCAGCTCATTGAAGCTCCTAACTAACTGACACGGAAGTTAGCTGCATTATGTGGGCTTCAGGCCATCCTCAGCACAATCAGTCTTCGTCAAGCTGAAACTTGCTGTGTTTAGGCAGGTTGGGATTTCTAAACAGGTTGTTCAGCCCTATTTTCTATGCTCAGTTGCCCAAGGATTTGTTTTCTTCCAAGAGCAACAACAAAGTATTTGGCTTACAAAAGTTTTGAAAGAGTCTATCATTTTGAGAGTTTTTTCTAGCCTTAAAACGGGCAGTTCCACTAGGACAGACACCAGGTTTTCAAGATGGAAGGGCTCTGCAAACTATGAAGGACTGGCAGGTTGTTACCTCTAGCTTTTCTCCTGAAATTGTGACCTTTCAGGTATGCTGTGACACGGCAGCAGTTTGACAGGATCTGGAGGTCTAACTGAGGACATTTGAGGACTCTGAGGAAAGGTTTGTGTTGAGTGTTAACACCATTTTACTTGATCATATTCATTAATAAGGTGCTTAGAGCCTAGAAAGGGCTTGACTCTTGTCTGCTTAAGCCTAAATAAAGATTAATATCCTTTCATGTAGTGTATACATTTGCATGGTATTTGATGGTGTGGGACTTTGGTACAAAACTGTAATAAAATGCTTTTCCACCATGTCATGTTCAAGTAAACATATATTTACTTGGAAAGAAAAAAAAAAGAAAAAAGAAGACCCAAGCCCTGCAGAGGATGTAAACTAACAAGTCTGTCAGCATCTCTTCCAAAGCAGTGAATAATAACAGTCTATGCAAGGTATAGTTGCTTCCCATAAAGGGAAAAAACCCAAACCAAGCATACGTTCACCTAAGTAAATTAAAGATGAAATTAAAGGTCCATCTCAATTATCAATACAGATCAATACAATATAAATCATGCAAGGCTTTCTTTTACCATTTGTCCTGTACGTGCTAGAGACTGTTCTTGATGTAATATGTTGAGCTACACGTTTAAGCAGCACTATATGAATAAAAGATACATAAATATCCAACTTATTCAACTCAACAGTTATCTTCACTGATGGAGTCAGCCTTGCACCTGTAGACTCCTATGAAATTCTTAGACATTCAACAGCTATGCTGTCGTCACAAGCTTTATACTACTGTACTAGTTCAAAGAAGAAGAAATAAAAAAACTCAGAGTTTTTAGACAAGGGTTTCAAAAACTACCAGTAGCACTTACTTACAGAGTTTCTAGTGGTAGCCATAGACTTATGTCTTTAGATCTACACAAGTCTGTGGTACTCTCTGTACAACAAACATCATATCTGCTGGAAATGTCATGCCAGTCCTAATGTTTTTTTCTAGCTTCAAATTCCAAACAAGAGAGCAATCCAGAGGTGTTAAATGCCACATGGAGTGTGTAGAAAGAGACAGTCCTTGCTGCAAAATATTTTTGAGGCTGCAAACATAAGAGAAAGAAAGTACCGTTATCCCTGTTTTATAAGTACAGGGATCAACAGATGAAAGGATCTGCCTCTGTTATTCATGGAAAGATTATCATTGACTTCAGTGGGTGTAGTATCAGCCCTATAGCGGTATGAAACTTGGCTCCTAATTACATTAGGCCCACGTAGGCTTAGTTTCAGCCACAGTTCATTTTTATCGCCAGGTTGTTAACCTGTAAACCAAAGGTATTTCAACTGCTGACAGTCTGACTTGTGGTTCTAGGCTCCCAGGATGCTTGACTAAGAGAAACCCATGTCCAGTCACGTTTCATTTGTGCTTGAAGTGTTTGGCTTCCATCAATGGCTTGGGATGGCCTGTTCTCTGCAGATTGAGGAAATAATACATGACGCACAGGCTTGTCTCACTCACTTCAAAGTGTGAGCAACAGTGACTCACCCACCTCCACAGACATCTTTAAACCCTGTGCTGAGTTTCCTATTTTTCTTCTTGTGTCATAGATAGCATTGCTGTCTTTTGTGTTCTCCAGCCTACGTTCACCAGCTTTGCAGAATTTTGAATCCAATCTGGCAATGAGGTTGGGCTTTTTTTTTTTTTACAGTGCCTTTGGGTTCCCATCTTCTTTCATAGTTTACTTAACCAAACAGCATGTGTTTAAGTTTCTCAGTAACGCCGGGTGTTACCAAATAAGAATAATCTGCATAATATCTACGTGAAAGGGAGGCTTGTTATTCACACTTCGTTATCATCTTGTCCCAACAGACAGCTGCTGTCACTGTTTGCCCTTTTCAGTAGAAGTGGGCTAAATTCATCTTAGTCACAGGCGGGGGTAGGTGGCTGTGGTGCAGTCCCCGTCCATTTGGAATATGACACGTTAAACTGAGTTATTCTCTTACAGAGCAGGGAAGCTCATTGAACAGAAAAGGTTAATTAATCTGACTGTGGACCGAACCGGTCCATGCAGGACATCAGCTGGGACAGGAAAAACTTCCATAATTTCTTCAAAATATACTTCATTATGAATACCATGAAAAAACCAATAATTACCTTATTATAAAAGTCTTGCCAGATAACACCATGGCTTCACCAGGAAGGATTTATCTGCTCTCATGCTTGCAGTCCAATGCCAGAATTCAATGAACCTGGGTCATCCATGGCTGTGTAGGCTGTTGATGCTATAGGCTAGTATGCAAAAAGTGAATACCACCACCACCACCACCACTGCTTCTCCTACACCACTGTTTTTGAATTAAAGTGACCATGGCAGCTCTGCCCTGCGCTGAACCCAGTGCTGTTGATATGCATTAGACATGATCTAAGCATGCCTAGAAGACTGGGATCCTTGGGGGCCTTAGGCAATGGAATACCTACTTTGTAAATCCCAAATGCACTCAGGGAAACGGCAGTCTACATATTTAGTTCAGTCAAGGTGTCAGTGGTGTAATTTTAAGCATCAAAGTAAATATTGTAATGGAAAATTGGAGTACTTTAGTGGGGCAAACGTTATTGGGAAAAGCACTTCTCTCTTTCTTTGATGAAATTCTCCTCAGTTGCACCATAAGTGCTTAGGTGCTTTATTTGAATCTTGCTGAAGGCACCTGCCTGTCTGAGCTTCAGCTCTTCTGGGTGTCCAGAGTTCTGCTTTGGCACATGCCCAGAACAGTTTAAGCAGCCTGATAGCTATCTCCCACCTAAGAAGCTAGGCATTCCTCTGCTGAAGTCTCCTGGGGGGCTCAAACCTGCAGACATTCTCAAAAAATGCCAAATGCACAACCAGAAGACTCCTTGGAAAATGTTTTGTGGGTGCTTTTTTAGAACAGACAGTGGAGGAGGATCTGCCACCCACCTTTCATACAATACTCTGTGGTTAAGCCATTCGCTTAGGAAGTTAGACTCAGATTTAACCCTTTGCTCTGACTGAAGGGGTTGAAACCAACGTTTCTCCAAGGAAAATGTTCTCCTCAGGGGCGACACTGTTTAGAGGGGGAGAGATGGGGTTTCATGCACGGTCTTTACTCTTCCTCTTGAAGCTGTTTTACTGTGTAGCAGAAAATTAAAAAGTCACTGGGCAGGCACCTCCACAGAGGTACATTATCCTGTAGCCTGCACAAAGTAAGTTTGGGCAGAGCTCCTTCCTGCTTTCTGGTCAACACCCTTTCAATTCAACTCATACAAGTAGGAGATTTGACATTTGAAAGACTGGAAGAAATTAAATCCTGGTCTCCCACTTTGTCCTCTACAGCTTTACTTGTACTAAATAGACAGCAAAATTTCCATCACCAACACATTTCAGAAGTATGCTTTTGGAAAGAGGAGATGTAGGCACCTACTTACAGGTTCTGGTCTGTGAATGCAAAGTAAGACATGTCTTGATCTTTGTATTTGCTGTAAAGTAGCTGAAAGTACCTGAATGGTGAGTATGGTGAAAACGTAGATTTGAATCCTGTCTCAGGGCACCTGATCTTCCCTGTGCTGTGTACATAAAGCCTCATACATAGGTTCTGGTTTCCACTCCAATAGCCAGCCACGTAGGCTATGATTGTACTTAGTTATCGTTATTCTTGATAAGACTTAATAATGAGCATTTGGGTTCCTTTCCACCTTAACCAACAGCCCAGCAGTTCTTTCCTTTAGTGATATAATTTTGCTGTTTCTAGGTCCACTTGTCTTTCTGGACCCCTATATTTCTCACTTAACCTCAATTATGTTTGATCAGTTTCGTAGACAAGGATTTCAAACCATTCACAATGGCAAGAAGGTTATATTCTACTGTATCTATGGCTTCTCTCTTTTGTCATTTTCATGGATGTACTGTTTTTATCTTGCACACTAAGCAAACACTGAAGTGGATTCTTGAAGAGTGTCAGGTCTTTAGATCCCTGCCAAAGCATAAGAAACCCTAGGGAAATCCAGAAAGCAGGAAGGGTTAGGCAGCGAGTGCCCTGGGTTTTGATATCCAGTGGAAGCTCTGTCTCTGAAGTGATGGTGACAGCAGAAGATGGCAACAGCACAGGAAGGCCACATCTATGTGTGGATAGGAAGGGTTGGCAGGAGCCGGGAAGCTTGGAGCAGGAGAGTTCAGGTGAGGGACAACAGGTGAGAGGTCGAGTTGGATGGACAGGAAAAACTGGGGCTTTGAGTTGCTGGGAATTTGGGGGTTAGTCTGGAAGGACGAGAAAGGGTATATGGGAAGTTCAAGTGGGAGGGAGTTTTCTGCAGAAGAGTGGAGGGAGGGTTAGGAGAAGTCAGGACATAGTTGACACTTCAGAGAGCAAAGTGTAAGATCTGGGAATTGTGCCAGGGGAGGAAATTTCCCCTTAGGAAAAGGACATCAGCTGTATTGGGAGTTGGTGGAGGCTTCTGAGGAAATACAGTGACTAGCAGCTGAAAGCTTTGGAGGAAAAGAGGCTCTGAGATCGGAGGGAGTGGAAATGGGGGAATGAAGGCAGTCTCTCATCTTCCCCTCCTTACTGCTTCCACCTCCAGGGTCCTCCAAATTCCTGCATGGAGCAGTGATGCATACAGGGACAATAACCTCTTTCTCCATCCTGCATCAGTCTGATTTTGAAAGGACAGAGCTGTTTGAAGGTAATGACCATGTGGGTAACCTTTTATGTCTCTGGGTTACTTGTTCCAGTACAAAAACTAGAGCAGTTGTGGCATGTCCATCCCTGGAGGACTCCAACTCTCAGCTGGAAAAGGCCCCGGCTGAGCTGATCCAGTATTTGCGATAGTTCCACTTTGAGCTGGGGGTTGCGGTAGATGACCTCCAGACCTCCTTTCCCACAGGATTTCCCATGGTCCCTGGTGCTAATAATCTAGAAGGCTTTTAGTCATAGAGGCTAAAAGCCTCTTTTTTCTTTCTGTAACAGAAAACAACATAATTCAGAGAATATAAAGACGACCACCCAAGGGATTTATGTGCCTCTTGCTGAATTCATATTGCAGTTCAGGTGTTCTTCTAATCTCCCTTATTTTGTCTCTCAAACCCATCATTTCTGCTTGACCTGCCTGTAGGCCAAAGGGCAAGTTGACTTGGCTTCTTTCCAGATCCTGTTAAAGGCCATTTCTGAAGTCACAAATGTAGTTTGCTAAAGAATAAAAGCATACCTTTTCCTGTATGAACTGGTAATATAGCTCTTTTGCAGTGCTCACAGCTGAAGCTGGTGGGATGATCTGGACCAAATCTACTTTCCTTTCTAATGACATAGAAGCTTATGTAGAATCAGAAAGATTTTACTTATGTTTCCTGCGAAAAAAACCCCTCTCTAAACTGAATGACACACTAGGAACAATTACACTATCTCATTGATTTGTTTTGGAAACCAGGAGGTATGAGGTAGTGCCTGAACCTGCACTTGTCCCCGCCAGCTTTAGCTGCACCGCTGAGGCACCGGCGTTATAGCCCAGCCACCATGGCTCTCTCCGCTCTTGTGGAGCCACCAAGTCTCTCTGCCACCCTGAGAAAGTGCCCATCTTCCTCCTGCGACATTAGAGGGAGTCGGAGGTGACTAACCCCCTAATTTACATGCCTCGCATAGGTGATTAACGTTAGGTAGGATGAATTGTGGCTGCAGTATATCATTGAAACATCTTACCTTATTTTCCAGATCAAAGTATCTCGTGTTTTTGTTCTGATGAAACAGTTTGGTACTTAACAAGAGGAGCACGTAAACATTTGACTTACTAATTAGAGAAGCTAGCTGTTTACTGTATCTTTCCATTGTCCTGCAATCCTGTTTCAACTAATATGTTATGGCATGTGTTTTATTATGGACTTCCACAATCAAGACATAAAATTAAGTAAGTATCTGTAACTGTAGTTGTATGAATGATATTCTTAACAATGAGAAATTTTGGGTTGGATTGAAATCAGAATTTCTCTTCAAGTTAATTTTTAAAATAAAAATGTAAAACTTTTTATTCTGTGGCAATTTTTAAAATGTTTGGTTTAGTTGTGACTCAACACCAAAACAAATTTTGAAATTACTTTTAACACAAACTGTGTTCACAGTTTTAACCAGCCTTTCTGTCCCAGCAACAAGAAAGCCATTCAGCTATCAATTCTCATCTTTAAGATTGAGTGAAGGGTTGGAAAGTAATGAGAAATTCCAGTGGTCTTTGTCAGTAGTGGGTCAATGGACTGCATTACCACTAAACTGCTGGATACTACCCAAATCATTTGTCTTTAAGATGCAAAAGTAAGCTAAGTGTTTAAGGATATGATGAATACTCTTCAGAAAAGTTCTAGGTCAACATATTCTAAATGGATAATAAGTATGGCTGTTTACCAAAGCATTTTCTAACAATAGTAAGAAAGTCACCAGAAACTTATTCAACCTTAAAAAAAAAAATCAAAAAAGAAAAACTTTACATTGGTTTGAATAGAATATGAACTGAAGAACACACATAAAAAATCCATTTACGATATTGTTTGACTATGCAGTGCGCAACTAAGAATGTTATGATTGTTTGCAGAGTATCTACTATTAAACTAAACAAAAGCATGCTGGGACTTGACTGACCTAAGCACCAGTGCATGCCAATCCAATTTGAGTTATTTCACAGTTTGGGAACATTCTCACATAATCTTATACGTATGCTTACTGCATTTGTTTTTTGAGTTAACTTGCCCTTCTTTTGAACATAATATTCAATGTTCAGCTGGGAAAACAATTTATAAACGGTGATTCTCAGTAAAAAAGCAGCTCTGCTGCATCTCATTGGCAAGGGCCTGGTACTGATATCACTGAATTTCTTGTAAAAGTCCACTTTATCTGAGCAGCAAGAAATCTCTCATGCCGTGTTAAGACAAGATGTTGTGGTTCTATTGCAGATAACAGATTCGAGTCAGCAGTGGACTGTGCTCAGGACTGTGTAATCAAGGTGGTTTGTAAGTTGAGAAACATTGCAGCCGCATGCAGAGGAGGTGGCTTGGCATTTGGCAGGAATCTCCATCCTGCAACTGTCAAATCCACAATCACAATCCATCATGTAGAATAATGGCTTCCTCCTTCCTGTTCACTCCACGGTCTAAGCATGATTTCCCATCTTGAATGCATCCAGTCTTTCACATATGTTTTATTTTATTCCACACAATCAGATACACACTATGGTATCATTAGAAAGTAAATATTTATTAGTTTTCATTAGCAGAAATACTCCCTGTATTGGCATATGATTCTTGAAAGTAACCATTTATTTTACATGTTATGGTATACATTGTGGTGTGACAACAGATGATCGTTATTTTTCAGCAGTGGTCATTGCTGGGGTGAATGAGTACAAGGCAATGAGATAATCCTTACTCTTACTCACTTGTCTGTGGTAGAAAAGGGATGGAAATAGGGGAAAAAAAGCAAAATTCCATTTCAGGATTTATCAGTAAGTATTCAAGGTATTCCTGAGAAAGTCTGCAGCCCTGATGAAATAGTAATTTTTAGCATCTACAGAAAAGATTTCACCTGAATGTCTAAAAGGGCTTTAAACATTATATGTTTCTGGTAGCAAATATATTAATATAACCTAATTTTTTTTTTCACCCTAATAACAATAAGTAACATTTAGTATTGCCTTGTAGGAACTGCCTTAAAAAGAAACCCTTGATATACTCCAGATTCTTAGCCAAATGAAAGCATAGAAAGATGAATGTATTTATCAGCAGTCTCGAGTGAATTAATCTTATGCTGAGTTAGAATGCAATGACTGGAAGTAAATAATTTTCCAGTGCTAAGATATTTTCTTTTGCTTTTCAGTGCTAAGACTCCTTTTTTTTTCCTGATGCTTTTGGGGTTGAAAGCAGGATTCCTCCAAGCTGTTTGCAAATTAGGGTCTGAAGGAGAATTAGGAAACAAATATGTTTACTGAGTAAGATTAAGTCAGTGCATGAGCAGGGGAACAGGAAGGATCATAAACCAGAGAGACCAGTTCAAACCAATTTTCACAGAACTCCTCCCTTTAGTAACATTACTGTAAGTTACAAATATTACATCATCAGAATAAATGATTATTTGCTAATCCATGATTCAGAAGGCCAACCATTGTTAAACAGCACCCTTTGGAAACTGGTTAACCCTTTGTGCTCCATTTACTACATCATCAAATGTAAAGATGCAAAGAAGCTATGACTGAAGTGTGCCAACAGGACAGTGACTGTGAAATCAGTAAAATACATATACGCTCCTTTATACAGAGAACTGGCAAAAGGTGGCAGGTAATCAAACCCGGCATGAGAAGCCATTAGTACAGTCATAGAACAAGTACAGTGCAAAAATCTCACCATATCCCTGTTCAGTTAATGTATTATATAGCTGACAATTCATTTTCTGGAGACTGCGCTGAACTTCTCATGAAGAATGTTAATTACGATAACGTCTTTGATGTACACCTGTAATTTGGGAAAGGGACTCAGGCATATCATATAAAGACACTGATATCTGCATCTGCCCAGACCTCTAATTTTTCTGTCCCGATGAATACTCCTGTTAGAGGACAGAAATACCTGCAGAGATTAATGGATGTATAGAGTGTACAGAGGTGTCCCAGGGACCACAAGCAGAACATACTACCAAAATCAGAAGATAGGAGAAGGAGCTGTTTAAGGACAGGACTTTGTTAGTGTTTTAGTTTGGGTTGGGAGTGCTACTTTGAGGGGAATCTCCTGACTGCCCCTAGCTAGTATAAGATCATAGAATCATAGAATGGTTTGGGTTGGAAGGGACCTTTAGAGGTCATCTAGTCCAACCCTCCTGCAATGAGCAGGGACATCTTCAATTAGATCAGATTTCTCAAAGCCCCTGATCTTGAATGTTTTCAGGGATGGGCCATCTACCACCTCTCTGGGCAACCTGTTCCAGTGTTTCACCACCTTCATCATAAAAAATTTCTTCCTTATAGCTAGTCTGAATCTACCCTCTTTTAGTTTAAAACCATTACCCCTTGTCCTATTGAAACAAGCCCTACTGAAAAGTCTGTCCCCATCTTTATTATAAGCCCCTTTTAATTATTGAATGGCTGCTCCCCAGAGCCTTCTTTTCGCCAGGCTGAACAACCCCAACTCTCTCAGCCTCTCCTCATAGGACAGGTGTTCTATCCCTCTGATCATTTTTGTGCCCCACCTCTGGACCCGCTCCAACAGGTCCATGTCTTTCCTGTGCTGAGGACCCCAGAGCTGGACACAGCACTGCAGGTGGGGTCTCACCAGAGCAGAGTAGAGGGGCAGAATCACCTCGCTTGACCTGCTGGCCAGTGAAGCTTTGGTTTGCATCATGGAGCCTCTGAAAACATGCAAGCTGGATTCCTTTTGGATGACACTAGCTAGGAAATGTGCTCCAGAAGACTACCTAACACCCTCGAATTGCTAATGGAAATTCAGTCAACAGGACCTAACTAGAACTAGTCTGGCATCAAACCCCTGAAATGTGTGCAGTGTACATATCATTCTTCTGCACCTATTGCCATTGCTCTGTATTTGCTAACGCAGCTGTAGCCTTAGATACCTCAGGTCTTGAGACGCTCACTGCAGAGCTCTGAGAGGAGTCAATAAATGGTCCAGAACTACCTCATTGCAATATTCCATTTGTCTGCAATATGAGTGGGACAGTGCCCTTTAAAATTTTGTCTGCTGTCTTAGAAAGATGTTTTGTTGTTAGAGCCCTGAGAGCCTTTAGGAATGTCCGTTTATTTTGGTCACTTGTGGGTGAGTACTCTCCGATGCACTGTTGAACGTAATTAGGCTACAGATGGTGCTGATTGTGGTTTTCTCCATAGCACCTAATTTCCTTTTTTTTTTTTTTAATGTCTTAGTTTACTTTGCTCTTTCTGGTGTTTAGAATTAAAAACGTAGTAAGAGTATTGAAGGATCCTGAAAAAAGTATGTTTCCTTTTAGAGAAAGTTCTTATGGACATTTGAGCATTAATTGATTTCCTTGGGGCAGAATTAGCACTGTGTATGCAGATGATCTTCCTGACTTTGTGTTTTGTTGGTTGTTTTATTATGCCAGATAGTAATGGATTACATTGATGTAAATGGCTGTACAAAAGATGTAAATTAATTTTACTTTCTGTCTACAAATGATAGGGGATTCTTCAGTCTATGTGTAAGGATTTTAAGTATAATTGCAAAGGAAAAAGCACCTCATGAGAAGGATGTCTGAATTCAGAATAGTCCTCAATAAGTTAGGATAGGTTAGTCAGAGAAGTCTCCACAAGCCCCAAAACAGACAAGTTCCCCTCAAGTCTGAGAGCGCAGGATTCAGCTCAGCCTGATTTATGGTGTTGGCAGTGTAGATGTCTGCACCTCAATTAGGTGTTAAGCTCCTATGAAAGTTAACAGAGAGCTTGAAGGTTGCCTAAGCACAGTCTTCTAGTGCCATTTGAGATGCCATCGAGAATATGAGATATCTGCCTGAAGCCTGCAGGTAAGACACAAGACCTAGGGTGACCCGTGCTCTTCTGGAGCAGCCTAAGGGTGACAACACACAGCATCTAACATATCAATAAGGCATCTATGTTTAGGAAACTGAATTGGATCTAAGCTTTCCCTTGACTCTGATGGGAAATTGGATAAGCTCAGATATAGACACCTGTGTTGCATAGCTTAAATTCAGGCAAGCTGAATTCTACCCAATACCTCATAATGGATGCAATGGAAGTGGTAAACAAGTACTGGTTGTGTGAAGAATAACCCTATTCACAGGGAAGAAAGGACAGAAGTAGGTTGTGGTACTATTAGTGAACAGGAATGGCATATTTTCGTGTGCTGGAAATAGAACTGTGCAAATAATGGATTTTGGGGGTTGGTGGTTGAACTGAAAGTTATACAATAAATTCCTTTCAGTTAACCTGAAATAGATTTTTTGGTGTGTGTGTTTGTTAACTAATATAAGGAACATGTGTCTCATCTGGTTTGTTAATGACCAGGAACTAGATTTCTATGTAGCCTGTAGCCATGGGTTAAGCATGGTAGCTATATTCCTGTAGCTGTGGATTAAAAAGCATAGATAGTATGCTGGGCAGGAACCACTGGATCATAAACTGAAAATTACCATGCAGCAATATGACAGGAAATAATAAACAATCTTATTTCACAGCATGAATGGAAAGCTTATCTGCTATATTACATATTTTATGGGTTCTAGTCTGCAACTTTTACTTTGGATTGCATTCACGTGGAGTGCCACAATACTTATTCACCTATGTGAGTGAGCAAAAGTGATTCATCATGCATAAAGATTGTGAAACTGGGCAGTATCTCTTATGTATCTATGTGTTCACCCGTCTCCAAAATAGTAATCCAAAACCCATCATTTGAAGGGTATATGAGGCAGATTCTTACGCTCTGACATCATATTTAGACCTGAAAGTTTGTCTGGTTTAATTATATTGTTAAACTGCTAAAATATGTCAGTCTAAACATGCTATCACATTTTTGGAAGTACTCAAACTGCTGCAGGTTATGCCCATTCAGGATCTAGAATAAGCTATAATAGCATTAAAACTTACATGCCACCATAACTGTGTTTGCACCAGAGCACAAAACTGTGCTCATAAAGTTGCTGGGTTTTACCTGCTCTAAGTCAAATGGGAATGCTCACATGAATAAAATGAACAGACTTTGAGTCCTGATCAACACGAACAATCTATATGGAAAAAAAAGTAAAAATACCTGTGATATTAAGTTCATACCCATGAGCAGTTTAAAGCTACAAATGTTTAGGAATATATAAGTTGAATTTTTCAAAGAAGATACATGTTGATACTTCATATTATCACATGGAAAGTTGTGCAGTTGGCAGCAAAAGTTGCTTTTCCTCCAAAAAAAAAAAGTTATATTAATATTTACTTGATTGCCTGATAAAAGTAATACTACAAAAGAATATTGCAAAACCTCGGAGGCTTGGCATGCTTTTCTATGTGGGTGGAAAAATGTTGTGCCGAAGCCAAGCTGGAATGAATCATGAAACTGTAGCATAAAAAATATACTAGAAGATCTATATTTTTAAAAAAGATGACAGCTAGAATAATAAAGCTGTGGGCCTTACAAGTATATGCAACATAAACATGTTGCTGGAATAATATTGGATAGTATATTATGCAGGACAGGCTTTGATTGCAAGGACAGCAGTAGGGGTTTGGCCTTCGTTCACAAGTTTAGGCTCTGAACTGAGGTGTTGAAGTTAGGAGTCCCATCACCCAAGACATTGTCCAGGGGAACTCAATAAGGGCAGGACTTCCTCTGCCCTATGAGTTCTAAGGGACATATTAAGAGGCAGATTAATGGATATAACTTCATTTCTTTCACTGCATCTTTTATATTAATGGGAAGTGTCAAAATAATGCCCCATAGGTTAACCCAGCAGAGGTTGGCAGGTGGTCAGGTTTCTTTAGCCTTTATGCTTCTCATGTCTCAGCACTTACGGGACAACTTCAGGGAAAGGCACACAAAATTTGATTGCTATGCTGACACCCCATCTGTCTTCCTATCAACTTAATGCCATAATTACCAGGTTGAAATAAAGACGCGTGTAATGCCAGGTAAAAATAAGAGTGTGTTAATCTCATGTGTAAGCATCTGTGCATGTGTATGAAATGATGCTGTCTAAAAGAAAGACAGGGACCATCCCCTCACCTGGAGGCCAAGTGATGCTGGCTGGCTTGCATCAACGCTGCCTAGCGCCCGTCCTTTTTACAGCAGACTCATCCTGGACACTGCAAGGAGGGACAATCTTAAGGACAGGGCCAAAGAGTGAGCTAAGATTCAAGCAGTGTGACCATCAAGAGTCTGGTGAATAAGTTCACTAGCAGATTGTCTGTGTAAATGTACCCATTGTAACTTATCATAGGCAAACAGGCATTGCAGATAATCCTATTCCAGTTATTAAAAGGTATGTTATGTAAATGTACCATATACACTTACCCTATTGACTGTTCTAGTCCTGTGTTTCTACTTTTTATAACAATCATTGAAACATATTCACCAACTGGCAAACATGGAACTATATTTGAAGCATTTATTTATGTGCAAAATTTTATGATATTTTTAGAATTCAAGCCAAAGCACTCCTTTGGATGGACCAGCTTAAGAAAAGAGAAAGCAGAAATACCAGATGCACAGAGAATTAACTTCACTGGTATACTTTAGGGCTGAAATTTTGGTTTCTTTTAAAAAAAAATGAGGTGAAGGACTATTGAAACATCTTCAAGGAATTTGCTTTTAACATTCCAGTGAGAACGAGTAGTTGGGAACAACAACAAAAAAAATTTGTACTCCTTTTTGAAAGGTGACAAAAAAATAACAAAGAAGAGGATACAGATCAAACCCCAAACAGGAGTATGCTCAGAAGCACACGTGAACGGGAGGAATGGGATGTGCTTGTGCCCTTGTAGCTGCTACTTGCAGCTACTTCTCCCTGCCTCATGCATATGCGTGAGTAAGATCCCAGGGCTCTTATCACTCACCTCGTCTGGATTTGAGGCCGCTCCCCACGCAGGCTCATTTGTCAGGAGCTTTGGCTGGGCATCACGAGCTGCATTTGGCCTCCAGGTCTTCACTTAAGGAATCTTGCTCCAAGGTCCAAATTCTGCTGCTCTTGCTGTCATCGAACAGTCCCTTATTTCCCAATCTATTCGCTATCTCTCAGGTCTCAATTTGGCCCTCAATTAGTAACACAGATAAGGTATTATTTACATTACACTGCAATTTTTATTGACATCAGAGAAATTCACTCTGGGTGACGTCTCCATGTGCTACCTTTGACAATTGAATGAATAGGTAGTTGTGAAGGGGCAGGGGAAACTGAAGAACAAACTCTTGAGTTCCATCCTTGTCTCAATAACTGAAGTACAGCAAGCCCTGCTCAGCTCTGATGCATTTGTGCCTATGCATGACTTAAATATTTTAATTTATGTTACCATTGGTTATTTATTATTGGCTTTACAATTCCATAATCATGAGCTCACTTTAAAACATATGACTGGATTAGGGTGCTGGTGGTATTCGCTATAACTGAAAGTTTTAAGCTTTGCAGAGCTTATATATAAGTTCAGTATAATATATAATAGAGCCTTTTCTCTCATATTGTTTCATTTCCCATAAAGCTAGGAAAAACATGTTTCCTATGAACAGTTTTTATAAGAAAAGGAAACACATCTTAAAAATATATATTCAAATAATGTTAAAAAGAAAATGTATAAGAAATACAAAGGCTAGAGAAAATAATTAATCACAGTATTTCTACCAAACAACCTTTTTTGTCATCTGTATTCAATCAATACAAGGTTGAGGAATGAAGACAAGAAAACGTATGGATAAATAGAGCATACTCTCTGTAGTTAGCCAAACAGTAAATATAACTGTACCTCCAGTCTAGTACTGTAATCAACTGCTTCTATCATCATTGACTGTGAACAACATTTCTTCCTCAGAAGCAATGTCTCCATGTTCCCTCAGGAAATTCCCACAGGACTTTTTGATCATTTTAATTCTACTTGTTAGAAATTTCATACTGTTTTCTTTCAGAAATTTTAATTTGCTCTTCTGTGTTTGTAGCACATTTGGCAGTAGATGAGGTTTTACGTGTTCATTAAAAAGCAATCCTTCCCAAAAGCCCACACACAATTTCTCTCAGAGCTTGGTGTTCCCTATCCTACTCAAAGACGAAATGTGAGGTTCAACTTTTCATATCTCTCCCAGAAGCCAGGATCAGCAAGCAGATGAATAGTGAGTGAAATAGTTTGTATTTGCCTATATCTGAATGAGCTACATAAAATATTACCATTAATAATTCTCATGGAAGCAGCCTAGAGCTAGAATCCAGAGTTTTGCTAAGAGATGTCTTGGATATACCTCTGCCCTTTGAAGATTTTCCCTTTCCTAAGCTGATACCATAACTCTTTCATTTAACAATGGATTCCTTCATAGGAAACTTTATGGAAAACAACAGAAAGATATCAACCAGAAACTCCAGCTAGTAGACTTAGTTGTAGAAACAACCAAAATGGGGACAGCAGACAGCAACTTCTATGAGAAGTAGAGATTGTGATAGCATATACACACCCCTGACATGATAGTGGCTCAGGAATAGGTAGTGACAAGGCAAATTAATTTCCCCAGCTGTGACCAAGTGACGCAACTAGAGACAGCTGCTAAAAAACCCTGGAGTCCCAGTCAAAAATATTCAATAGTTTGAAGTTCTGTGGGTTATCAGGGAGGTATGTAGGGTACAAGAATCTGTTAAAAGAGTGCAGAGGTGTAATGCAAGGAACCTTCCTAAGTCATTTGTTTATGCCGTGATAAACACCTTCCTTCCACGTCCACTTTTGTCAGTGGCCTCAGGGGGCTAAGAGCATAAGAAATGATAGGCCAAATAAGACAAATACCCCATAGCTCTGTCTTTGATACCACCCAGGAGCAGTTGCTTAGAATAAGTTTCTATAAATGAGTAGGGTATCTATTCTTAACATAGTTTTCTGTTTTTTTATGATCAGAAGAGTTTGGAGTTGTATCCAAATCATTGTACTTAACAGTCTCTCATTGATGAACTCTTCTGCCATGTTTGTCTAATTCCACTTTGAACCCATTCATGTTTTGTCCCTCTGCATTATATACATGGAATATGTAGTCAAGCATTGTACAAAAAAGTTCTATGACCCCTCTACTAGTAGCTTAATTAGGTGGCCTTCATTTTGTGAATTTTGTGGGAATAGTGCTTCCCTAACTCACAGTTATACAGATATGTATAATTTCTGTTCTTCACTAACTGTTCTTCAATGGGAAGAATTCTTTGTTCTGTAGTTACAGTAAGGGGTAAGGAACATAAAGAAGAATATATAACAACTACAGATGTAGGAACTGGAAGTATGATGAGTGCTTTAAATGTTTTGCATATTGCTACTATTAGTCATCCATTTAAAGAAAAAATAACTAATTCTTTAGTCTGAAATAGATAAATTAGGTGCCTTGGTCCTATTTTTTTCATAGGAGAACCAGATTCAGAGAGGGCTATACAACGTTTCTGTGTTGTGGTCCTGTCCACCTAAACCCAAACACTGGACCTTAATCCAAAGCAAGGGCTTAAGTTTCTTGTACAGTCAGATGCCTGTGGAGTCAGTGGCTATGGAGGAATTTCAAAGAGACATCCAACTTGCTTAGTTCAGTCACGTCTCTGGTTTTTTTAATGTTTGAGGTATTGTTTATCATACTGGTGGCTGTTGCATATGCAATTAGTAGGTGCCTAACTTCTGCACATGTCATGTAAGAAACATAGAACTTTATAACTTCTGGTCCAAGAACCAGCAACACTATATTATTACTTTCGATCACTTGATTATCAGGTCTTTTTTCTAATTTTTTTCACCACTTCATTTAAAAAGAAGCATTAGCACTCCAATATGAAGTTTGTGCCATTAGGTACATCAGGAGCCAATCCACTGTAAAGTTAAATTTGCATATTTAACTGCATTTACATTCCTAGGATACTGTTTTTTTCCAGTGACAGAACTACATGATATAGTTTTTTTAAAAAGTAAGCATTAAAATATTTACCTTATAAACATTCTGACAGCCTTGGTGTTAATAGGGAAGATTTCCGCTGATCCTTATATTTCTAATTCTGGTGGGCCTCTTCCCCAAAAGAGTGAGCTTGGCCTCCCATTGTCATTATTGGCCTTTAAAACTACATCTGCACTCTGACTGCCCTTACACCTCACTGAAAGTTATGAGAGATGGAGCAGGAACAACTTTCCCTTGAGTCTTGCCTATGACTCTGTGATTGCCAGATAGAAGCCCTTGGCAGAATCCTCTTCTCTGAGCAGCAGGAAACTGTTTTATTTAAGTAAATATTTAGTTATGTGTTTGTTTAGTTAGAGATAGTGTTAGTGCGTAGCATTCTGTTCATCACTTCAAAAACAGCAAAAGCAGTTCTTGTAATGTTAGGTCAGGGAAATGTTTTTTCCAGTATTGAGGATTGTTCTATAACTAAGCAAAGTATTCTGATTTCAAGAAATGCCTTTCTTGCCCTTCAGTGTTGCTAAAACAATGGTCCACAGAAGCACTTTTTGGCCTTCAGAAGAGGCATGTTCCGGAAGAATGTTCCACCTCCCATTCCTTCCCTGAAAGATCATAGGAAGCTGAAGAATATTGCTGCAAACATTTCCTTCAGTTTAGAAGTGCTGGACTCCATGTTCCACTCCAAAGTTTGCCACAGACCCAGTCCTTTTTAGGAGTCTTGATGTGAGCTTTGGCTCAGACCAGGCTCCCGTGTGCCTTCTGTTAAGAAGGTTTCAGGGCACCAGAAAAGCAGCCAAGTCCTCCTTCACACAATGTCCTGACTGTGGTTGGAAAAAGCATTTTTCCTCAAGGGACTGAAAGGGTGGATTGCATTCCTTGGCCTCTGGAAGGGAGAGGCTTCATGTAATTCTCAAAAGGTAGCTCATGACTCGTACTTGGAAGGACAGCTGTAGGCAAAAATAGTCACAGCAGCAGTGTCAGCCCCTAGAACAGGTTTTTTGGTAGAGGAACATTGATAACACATTGCTTTGGACTGCTAGCAGAAGAGTTTGACCCCAGGCAGACTTTCACACTTGCATCCTCTGCAGTGCTGGGTCATACAGCTATACTTGCTGAGCTGCACTTGCCTCTTCTATCGTATGCAACCCGTGGTATGCAGCTAAAGTAATGAGCCTTTTCTTAGCGCTGAAAGGAGCACCTAATTCAGACTGCTGAGGTTATCATCTCCTTTGTGAAAGAAACATTTATCATCTTGTAAACATGACAGTGAAATATTCCCGGTTCACTCAACTAATTCCTGCTTTGATAGCAATACTTGTAGACCCCAGAAAAGGATGAAGAAGTGCTGCTGTGGCCCTTTCCTACTAAGCCACCTGAAATAAAAATTTCAGAGCTAGGCCATCAGCACTGAGGTGATCATGAAGTTTAGAAGGAGAGGTCTCTTGTGGTGAGCAGCAACTCCAGTGAAGTAGGGAATGGCAAGGGACATCTGCAGAATGAGGACCCTGTTGGTATGCCTACACCATCAAATAACTTACCTTCCATTTTTTTCCCCAAGCTGGTCATATCATTTATTTATTAATTCACTTTCAATATCTCTTCTGGACTGAACCGGCTTATTTCCTCTGAGATGGTAACCAGTTCTGGGGATAGTTCACAGATGTCAATATGGACGCATCTCCACCAAATTTATTTCCCTCTGTCCTCCACAGTTCTCCAAAACTATGCCCCAAGCATCCCCAAGTGAATATGTACCATATTGCAAGACATGTAACACATACCCTCAGAAAGCACAGCTCCACTGGCTATAATGCAGTCCTCATATCAGACATGTTGAACTGAAAAAATGCACACAAAAAATGATTAGTATGTGTGCTGGTTTTGGGTGGGATAGTTGATTTTCTTCATCGTAGCTAGTATGGGGCTATGTTTTGGATTTGTGCTGAAAACAGTGTTGATAACACAGGGATGTTTTGGTTACTGCTGAGCAGGGCTTGCTCAGAGCCAAGGCCTTTTCTGCTTCTCACCCCACCCCACCAGTGAGGAGGCTGGGGGGGCACAAAAAGTTGGGAGGCGACACAGCCGGGACAGCTGACCCCAACTGACCAAAGGGATATTCGGACCATATGACATCATGCTCAGCAATAAAAAAGCTGGGGGAAGAAGAAGGAAGGGGGGGATGTTTGGAGTGATGACATTTGTCTTCCCAAGTAACCATTACATATGATGGAGCCCTGCTTTCCTGGAGATGGCTGAACATCTGCCTGCCCATGAGAAGTGGTGAATGAATTCCTGCTTTTGCTTTGCTTGTGTGCGCAGCTTTTGCCTTCCCTATTGAACTGTCTTTATCTCAATCCACGAGTTTTCTCACTTTTACCCTTCGAATTCTCTCCCTCATCCCACCGCAGGGGAGTGAGCGAGTGGCTGTGTGGGGCTTAGTTGCTGGCTGGGCTTAAACCACAACAGTATGCCTTAGAGCTCCAAGGGAGCTGTGGTGTTCCCACTTGACGCAGAGGAGGTCCAAGCCAACATGGCCATGAGGCACCTTGCAGTACTTGGCCTGGTGGGCCACTGATCTCTCTTTTAAGAGAATGCCTTTGGCAGATGTGCCCTGTGAACCCCTAAACCATCCTTTTGTTAGCCTCAAAAAAAGTTTGAATTCCTGAAACCCTCATTTTGGCAAGACAAATAGCAAATATCTCAGGACTGTTTTCTTCAGGTGGAGATACTAAGGAATTCCTAGAGATGAAGCAGAGAGAACCCTGTCTCGCATACCCTTGGATATCCTCACATAATACAGTTAGTTCACGTGGCTAAGATGGTTAACAAATGATTACTGAAGCTGGTGAGAAAGGTGTGTTGGATGCTGACAAATGTAATAGTAACCTCTAAAACAGATACTGTTAAGAAACTATTATGAAACTTGTGCGTTTTTTTCTTTTCCTTTGCCCATGAAATAGGGAAATGCTGGCACGGTAAGGCCACTGAATTCCATGAGGACAGAGTCATGTTTATGTCTCACATTAGAGCCTTTACATACCATGGTCTCATCCTTACATTTGCTCCAGATTACTTATTTGATTATTCTTTTTTCAAAACCTGACCCTGACACAATGAAGCCAGATTGCATATTCTGGATATACACAGAGCTCTTTTTAAAATCAGGGTAGGACCAAAGTTTTCAGTTTCCCCAATGTTGTTTGCCAGTTTCACAGATAGGACGGAAAGTCAGACAGTTAGCCAGAGGCTATTTAAGTGGGTGTCTAATTACATTAAGTTTGTTATGAGCTAACCAGATTAGATCTACCAATTCAGGCTAGAGATCATGCCACCACCAGAGTGCCGGCAGTCTCTGTGGCTTCCCTGAGAAGTGTGCCTATCTCTGAAATCTGGAGGAGACTGGGGATCAGGCCATAGATTTACACAACATTATTCTTTGGTCGAAAAATTAAAATCTGAAGCTTGTTTTCACAGAGCTGTCCTGTAGTCTCCAAGGTAGTCTCCAAGTACTCTCACCTCCTACACATCAGGTCATTGCTTGTGAGTCACGGCAGCAGAAAGCGTAAGGATGTCAAGAAAGGATGTCAGCTATGGAAATTTCCATTACTAGGGTTTCCCTTTGGCAGAATAAAATGGTTGCAGTAACTGTGAGGATTCTCTGAGATGTTGTCCAACCAGCTCTCCTTCTCACTGCCATGGAGTTTTATAACACCTGAATTCTGTAACAGCAAAAAAAATTCAGTCTTGGTGCAACGGGTGGAGGAGCTTTAAGGTGCAGGTGCAGGCTCAGTGGATGCGGCTGGCCAAAATAATCCAAGCATAAGTATGTGAAATTCAGGTATGCCAAGAGCGAAGTACAGATGGACAATGCATCTGAAACAGCCATGGTTACTGCAGGGTAAGTAATGACTTTGGCTTGCCAAAGGGAAATCCTACTCGCTGAAATTTTCCATAGTCTTCATCATTTCTTGACTTAGTGAGGGCTGCGCCAGCTCTAATGAATAATAATTACATGGTGAACCTTTGATTTTATTATCTGTTGTTTGCCATAAGAATTTGAAATCTAGGTGTTGACAATGACATACAATAAAATCAACTGACTTGACCAGTCTGGTCTCACTTGTAAGCCTGCTGAAAGGAACATGAAGTTTAAATGGTGCAATCTGCATCAGGAAATCAAAAACTAAAGTGAAAACCACCCTCTTTTTTTTTTTTCCAGACTAAGATGAAAATTAGTTGCTAACCTCACTGACAGCAAATAATGGTTTCTGCATTTTTCTTAGATGTTGTGTTGTTATTGGATGTGTTTTCAATGCACTGTATGAGGTAATGCTTAATGTTTCTTAAGAAATAAGCCTGGGGCATGTTCATAGTTGGTATGGCAGAGAATATTTTTAGTGGAAGAGGGTGGTAGTGTGCTGAAGATGTACATGATAAGATAAAGAGAGAAAAAGTACATTTTTCTGCATGTTTAAACTTTTTAAATTAGAAAATGCTATCAACTCAATGTGATGATTCACTTGAAAAATGACACTGGGAAAACAGGCCTAATTTATAAATTGACTTGCATTTTCTACTGCCACTCCCATAAAATATAGGTAAATAGAATGCGCTCTACATTCTCTGAGAAGAACCATTCTCCCTCTTAGTTTTCTGTCAGTGTGAGATTTCTTATGTTGATCTCCAGCCATACCATTGCTAGATCTTACAGGAAAGCAAAAGTAGATGGGAAACTCTTCAGGAAATGAATTGTGCAGAAGGAAGTGATGCTGATGACTCACTAGCTTGTATTTTTCGTTCTGAGTCAGAACCAGGATGCTTGGCAGGCTCCTGAGGGTGCATGTCGTGTGGAATTGCCACTTTTTGGGTGAACAGTCAATCCCATAGTGCTTTTCAGAGTTGTGGCTCTTGTGAACTCCCAGTTTGAGGATTACATATAGCCTTTCTTCCTTAAAATTCTCCTGCAGTTCGAAATGAGCATTGTCTATGTCTCCTCATTTTGTCTCCTCTTTTATCATGTCATGTCACCCAGTGCCTAACACCAATTGCCCTCTTTCTCACCGTTCTTACATGACATCTCTGATTCAGAGACTGCTGGAGTCAATCAAAAGTCTGTTAATGACCTCTGTGGCTTGTGGCACAGGTCTGAAGTATTTTGCCAAATGACAAAGGAAGACTTTTTAGTTCTTAGGTGCCTTCTTCACCCTACAATGCCATCTTTGAGAAAAAGACCAGCAGCAAGTACCTTAAAATAATACTTTAACTTTCAAAATTATGTTACCTAGGCAAAAGACTGCCCCTGATGTTCCATGCAGCCCTGCTGACTCAGGGCTTGTGTTCAGACACTGATTAGCTTCTCTCAGCATCTAAGACATACTTCCCAATGCCAGTGAGGTGCTCTCTTTTATTTATATCTCCCTATGTGTTTATATGTTTGACAGTTGCTGAACTGAATGTATGAACTCTTTCATTGCCATTCTACATATAAAGGCATATTTTATGGTAACACAAAGACAGTATTTCCCCATTTCAGCACCAGTCATAAAATTAATACCTCTCCTTTTCTTGACAATTTCTTACTGTATCAATAATGAAGTTCAACATTATTATTTGGGCTTTTAGATTACATAGATTACATAGACTTTTCTACTCTTACCAGTTATTGTAGCTAAGTTTGACATAAACACATAACCTTCAAACATACTATTGCATGCCACCTGTTTCAGAAAGGTCTGGTTGGACAGAATTCTGTTTGTATTTTGATAACAGAGCTGACTTACTGTCCTTTCCTGAATACTTGGTGTTCAGACAAGTTGTTCAAGTTATTTTATATGTATTGTATACACACTATGTATTTATATAAACATGATTTCCTTCAATCTATCACACAGTCCGTCATGGTGAGTATAAAGAAAACCTGTTCTTCCAGCTCTGCAGATGGTGGAGAGAGGCATAACAGAGGTTAGAGCAATATCAATATTGCAATCGTACTTAAACAGTTTGAGCCACACAGATGGTAAGCCTTGACTGGGCCTTTTAGTTCTTTTAAACCATAGTCAATATGGATTTTATCACTTAGGGGAAACAATGAAAGGTCTTTCTTCAACCTCAATGCAACCATCATTCTGTGGGCAGATAGCAGTGTCATTTACAGTACAAAACTGCTGTCTTGGAAGTCCGTGTACTCAATGTGCAAAGAACTCTTGAGTAAGTCTTTGCAGATCTGGAGCTGAAATGTTTTACTTTAGCATCTTGAGCCGACAATCATATGAAGGTGATTTCTTTTAGACGTTGACTCAAAATTTGATCACCATACATAGCATTCAGTTGCCTCAACATAGCTGCCTAGTGCTATCTGAGGTAGACTCAGATACCTAAGGCATCTAGATATCCAAGACACCTGCATGGCACTAGAAGATATGGGATATCTGTGCTGTTCTGCAGTAGCAGCTGTTGATCAGGCAGGATAACATACTGTGTTTGAATGGTGCTAAATATCAATGTTTAAGCAGTTACTTTGAGTCCCATGGGCAGGATTCTTGTCACAGATTCAGATTACTGAAGGCAGATGTCTTCACACAGATGTTTACGTGGAAGCCTGGTGGTTAAGTTCCTACTACGGTCAAGGTAGCTCAGTCTGGCTGCTTGCAGGTGGGGCACTTGTAGTCACATGCAGATATTTTGAACACTCTAGGGCATCTCATATGGTTAGAGGCCCAATGGCTATGTCTGTGTACAGGTAGAAGAGACAGGACTGTTCTCTGGTGCTGAGGGCAAGTGGCAAGATGTGGCTCATAAGCACTAGCTTAAAGCTCCTCCATCCCCCAAACAGTGTAACTGCATCCACAGTTTCATTAAGGGAACAGTCCTGGGCCCATGAGATCCTCTAAACCATGTCCAGGCTCCATCTGGCAGGTTACTAGCCTGGACCAAAACCAGACTGCAGTGTATCTTAAAACATAATATGGATGCTCATAGGTATGTGATGGAGCCCATACTTGGACTACTTTTGAACCTCTGGGACATAACAGGAATGTTGTTTCAAGCAAATTGTTTTTTTTCCATCCTCTGGAGAAAAGTAGAAAGTTTATTTCTACTCTAAAAACTCAAAGTATTAATGTCTAATGTATTTCATTCTCAATTTTGACATTTTCTCTATTCAAAAGCTTTAGGAAAGCTCATCACCTTATACATATGTGGAAAAATTGCTATATAAATATAGCTACGATTATTTCTGTAGCACCACAAAACACAATAGAGCACCACATAGTCCTTAATGATAGAATTTTATAAATAATACAATTTATATATTTCTATTCAAATCATAGTGGTATGTATTTTTCTTTCTATACATAAAAATATAATATTGCAAATTAATCAAGAATCTATTCTAGTTACTTTTCAGGTGTATCTCTAATGCTCAATGACTGCATTTCAGAGATGCAGTTGCTACCAAATGTCATGTCTTGAGATCTCGAGAACACGTACACTTGAGACTTAATAGCTACCTAAGTGAACTAGCGTAGAGAATAGGAACAGGCACCCATATTAATTCAGCCTGCCTCTAAACAAATACTAGCTTATAAGCAGGGCTGCATTATTATATTAGTATATATTTTCCAGTTCTAGAGAGAACTTGGAGAGGAATACCTCCTGGAAGTATTGTACTTACAGAAGAATCTCAGCTCTTGTTTCAAATTAAGTGGGGTTGCAGAAATGCTTGAAAATGTGAACTCTGTATAACTCAAATGTAGCTGATCTAGGTAAAAGGGAACTTTCACCACCATTAAGGTGTGTCATTCACTTTTTCAACAGCCTTGTGTAGTTCTCATAAAGAGAGAAAGGAAGAATTTATTTCGGTGCAAGATTTTGACAATGTAACAACTTGATGGAAGCATTTGCATTAAAAAGGTACTGAAATCTTAATTTCAGACAGAGAATTAGTAGTAATTGACATATACAATGACTTATTGCCAGCAAAGGAAATAATTTATTGACAGATTTCTTCACTGACAGTAGGTGCAAGAAATTATGCATGAAATCCTGATTTAATTCCACAAGTTACATATACTACAGTGGAGGTGGCATTTCACTTATGAGTCTAAAAGAAGAAAAAGGTACAAGAGTCAGTCCTATTTGCATCCTCTTCATAATTATGTGGTTAACTGGCACGCTCATCACATTGGCACGCCAAAACAGTGGATGCATAATGAGATACTCTGGCAAAAATATGCATTTTATATAACTGCAACTGCATCAATCAATCTCTTAGTTCAAAGTGTCTTCCCCTATTATTTTCAAAAAGCAAGCCCATCTAATTCTGCTTAAGGCAGGAGCTGTGTTGCTGGGCATAGTAAAACCATGTATTGTTTTCCCATATAACTGACTCGTAAGCCAAGATACTGAAGGGCACATCTCTGAAACCTCCAAGGGCTCCCAGTCATACTGGCAACACACTGGCCCTTTCCGAGGGAGGTGTCTAGTCTACACCTCTTAACCAGTCTCACCTACTGTGTTTGTCTGCCTCTCGCAGATTGCTTTGTGATTGGCATCCACCCCCCTGCCATGCCAGAACAGCGAATAAACAACGGGATACCCTGGAACTGGGATGCATTTTCATAATGATGAAAAATGAGGATTTCACAGACAGCGTGACTCAACTTCGCACTTCAAAGACGAGTTAGCTGAAGTCTTTATTATGGCCAGACGATGCCCAACCCTATGTGAGAGAAGTGGGGGTTGAGGGCAAAAGCAGCTTACTCTCCCGGTGCCTCTTGGCACAGCCTGGGATGGAGGCAGCTTGCAGCCAGCAGAGCTATCCTGTCTGCCTACAGCTGACTGGGAACAGGTAAACACAATATTTTGGGTAAATGGAGCAAGCCATGCTGCCCTACTTCCTCACAGAGAAAATCAGACAACGGTCCCTTTTGGATACCAAGAAGCTCAGCAGCAGCCTCCCACCTGGCTCACCTGAGCTGGCTCTTTCCCAACCTCTTGCCAAAATGTCTGAATGATGCCATCTCTACCCAAAAGAGTGGCAAAGTCATTGAAAAGTTCAGTTGATGAGTTGTATTAGGGCTTGATTCACAAGGGGCTGGATATCAGGACTAAGAGGCATTTGTTAAAAGCGATTACATGGATTAATTACCCTAAGGAAAAGCCTCTTTCTCTCTTCTATGGAGTTGTGGAGGAGAAAACATATTCTTAACTTACATGTTTTATTTACTAAAATCAGATGAGATCAAGCTATGTAGCACATACTTCTGTTTACTGGTAGGGAAATAATGTCACATTGCACCTGCACTTACTTATCTTTGAAGCTGTGGTGCATTACTCCAAACAGGTAGGAGTAGAAACAGAGAAGGATGTCTGATGTGGTAACCTGGAAGTGTGGTGTCAGGTGCTTGACTGCTGAATATTTAGGAGGACCATTTCACCCATAGTTTACACGATCACGCTTATTTTTGCTCCAGCCCCATAATGACTGTTTAGTTTTGAGAGAAAGCGTAAACTTTGACTGGCATTAAATAAACTCTGACAACACTAAGATAACATGTCTTAGAGAGCATCTCAAGGTAGAAATGTTTTAAATGTGTATGATAAAACAACAGACAAAGATCATGATAATATAAAGCAATTAATTTCGCGGCTCTGGTGATTAATTATGTTAACTCAACTCTGGAGGTTTATGGCATTCCTGAATTTCAAAGAGTGAATTACAGCTTTTTATTGTACATAGAAAGTTTTTACAGTTACATAAGTGAGAAACTTTTGTAGTCTTATATTCCAAGTATGATTGCAGGAACTATAGCAATACTTTGAAACTGGGCTTCAATCATTTCAGAGAAGTCAGTTTGCATAACAGGAAAGAATGAAGCTGGGTTCCCAGGCAGTAGCATCATGATATGAGACATCGTAGGGTGAGTGGCTTCATATTCCTTGTGCCACAATTTTAATCTTTCAGTCGATTTTTATGTGCCTTGCTCACCTTTATATTATCTGGAACCCTTTGAAGAAAGAAGAAAATGTGCCGTGTTCATCAATATCATTATTCCATATGCTTTTCAGTGGAGATTGAGGGTCAGCATTAAAAGTGTTAAGGACAGCATGATAGGCCAAAACACATAGAAATACTGCTCCCTCTCTTGCTTCCTGCAGGTGAGGAGTCAGTGGGAAAGAAAAGGAGACAGAGCCTCTAACCAGAAAACATACATTACACTTGGTACAGGGTCACTGCAAGGTTACTCCTCAGCCTCATCCACAACAAGGCTACCGAAGAGGAGCACATTTTGATGTTGTGGGTCATCCCGTCACCAAGCAGCTCCACGGCATGTGCCTGAGGCTGCTCAGCCAAGCCCTGCTCCGTGCAGGGAGCCCATGGCAAACCACGGCTTAGCCCTTGGAGCAGGTCTTCGCTATCACCTGGTAGCATGATGTCCCACACGTACCCTATTTTGCTGAAAGGGCAGAGTTAACATTTAGGTCATCTGAACAAATACCTTAGCTGCACTCGAAACCTTGTGGACATCACTTCCCCCACCACCCACGAGTGAAAGACCAGACTGTGTCCAAACCGCAGGTGCGTGCAAGGAGACCAACGTGTTAATGCCATTCAGTTTCAGGTACCGAGCTACCCTCCTCTGCTTCTCCATGCATACCTCCTGGTGTGTGATTCAGCGCTGCTGACTTTAGATGTCTAATATTTAATTGTCTAAATGTAATCTACTTGTTTTGTCCTTTAGTGGAGAGAAATAGGCATGTTCAGCTGGTGATTCATCTACCCATCTTGGATTCTTGTCTTACACAAGGATGATTTGCCTGTCTCCCACCATTCACTGAAGACAGAGCCTCAACAGCTAACTTCTGAACTTTTAGAGGTTTAATGTTAAATGAGATTAATTCATGCCTAAGTGCTTACTTGTGAACTATTTGGTCATAACGTGGAACAAGTGTTATGAGAAGAAATAAAATTGAGGCACAAGTTAAAATGGCTTTTATGTAGACTTTTGATGTCATATGCGTGCAATATATCTTGCTATTAAAAAAAAAAAAAAGCTTTTTGCGTGTACCTGTGCATATGTTTGTGTACACAAAAAAATTAAAGTGTTAGTGAAAGTAACTAGCTTTTGCAACTGAATAAATGTGACAAACTTCCAAGCACACAAAAACTTCTTTTAGTTTTGTGTATATATATGCATATAAAGGAGTAAAACAGAAACATGGAAACCTATTTGTCTTGTGACAGCGTACATCTAAAGTTCAAATACACATTTGGTGTTCTTTAATGATATGCCATGACGTTACATGCAGCCCCCTCAAAATCTCTCCTTTTTTATGTAATTGCGTACATGTACATGCATATATTATATTAGATGTAATAGTAGTTCTGAATTAAGTTTACTTTGACATATTACCTATATGACATAGCAGAGATTAATAGATAGGTGTACACTTGTATGTATCTATGGTCGAGTGTTGCGTATACCTGTATGCAATGTAGTTGCTGTTATGTCAAACCTGTATGACTTGCCCCATCCTTCATTGCTTGTTCATGTTACTTTGCAACTAGAAAACATCCTTGAAGATTTCACTGAGGATATCTTGACCTAAGATGGTGAAAGACACTGTAACGAGCTCTAAACACCTTTCTATTCACCTTGTCGATGGCATTTACGAGCAGACAGGAGAGATCCCATGCTGGTCTATTGCATTGCCAAAGAACGTGCCACCAAGCCCCAGTGAGATGTGAGCTTGAAAACAGCCCAGGTGCTCACAGTGAGACTGTTCTCTTTCAGGGCCGTCCCATTCCAGGACTGGGACAGTGACAATGTCACTTTGAACAAACTAAGCACAGCTGAGGATTGAGCCTCATCAATGCAGGAAAAAGACAAGTAAAATAAGAGTATGCTAGTCATAAAATAATTTATATGGAATATGTGCCTAGATCTTGTAGATTTAAAATATTCCTTTCTATTACGTGTATTTTATGCAGAAACTGATTGTGTTGTGACTAATAAACTGCTGTCAAGAACAAGAAAGCAATTAATTGCTTAGATTTAAATCTGTACTTTAATAAAAAAAAGATAATCTGCACTGTAGACTGTTAACTTCTTTTCATGTGATAATATAGGTAATCATTAATGTATAAGTCATTAATAATAATAATAAAAAAAGTAAATCAGCTGTTTTGTCAGCTGTAACTCTCAGGTTCCATTTCATTTACTTTTGAAAATACCTCTCAGGGCCAAATGTTGCCCTTATGTGTGTTTGTCTCTGAAGTCAAGGGAAACTGTGTGAGTAGATCTGAGCTTAAAATCTGGACCAGTGGAATGGTTGTGTTTTTTCTTTTACCCTGCTCACATAAATCCCATCTGTGGACCTGATCCAAAAACTTCTGAAATCAAAGGAAGTTTGTAATGACTTCAGCGGATTTTGGAATAGAACTAAATTATCATGAAATGTTTTTAATTGAAAAAAAATGGCAGTTCTTCAAAGCCAAAACTTTTCATGAGAAATAGCTGGTTTTGATATATTCAGAGTCTTGAAAATCATTTGGAAAGAAAAGTTTGGAATTGTTGAAATGTACAAAAAAAGCTCTGCTTTCCCACTTCTCTTTATTTTTTATTTAGAAGTATTGACTACAATAAAAATAATGTTGATCACATAGGATTTTAAAGTAAGTGTTTCCTTATTATCAAACTAAAAATATCAAAGTGTCTGAACTAATTGTTCTTTTGTTTTCTTTCAAAAATTTTATGAAATTTCAAGTTTCCATTCTCATCCCTAATGGGATTTTTTTTTAATTATGAAGAAAATTTAAATGGATGAAGAAACTGGTTTGTGAAGAACTCTCCTTTGGTTCAGGCCTTTAGTAGGAGAATGACTGTGGAGCAAATTCATACCTAGTGATAACGCCTGCCGTAATTTCCTGTAGGTGCTTGTTGTGCTTAAAAAAAGAAGTTAAGAAAAAATAAAAATAAACTATTTGTCTATCTGAAGCCTGCAAACCCCCCCAGCTAACATATTTGCTGTCACCAGAGGAGAGAAGCATTGATAACTTGATTCTGTCAGCTCTGGCTTCCAGGTTGCTAATGAGTTTTAACATTCAGCTGTTAAGTGTAATTCTGATGGACAGACCTTCCAGTCTTCTCAGAATAAAGAGGTTATTCTGCATTACAGAATAAAGTAAGTCTTCTTCTTATTGTGACTAAATGTCTGAAATACTTCAACAGACCAACTGATAAAGTGATTACTGAGGAATGCTCTGTTGTTGTAGAAGAATTCCTATTCTTTATGGAAATGCATTAATAAACAGATTTAGGGTATATCTCATTAAAATGAAATGAGATACTGTCTTGAGTGATAAAAGTTCAATCAAAAACTACTAAAGGAATGACAACTATTCCAAAATACAGATTTTTTTTTTTTGCAACAAGCCTTAATTTGCTTGAATATCATGGTCATCTGTGAACTTTGAATAAAAAAAAAGAAAGAAAAGGGGGAAAAGAAGTCCAGTGGAACTGACAAGGAATTGCAATAATAAAAAATAACTTCCATGGTGTTTTAACTCCTGGAGTCAAACCTTTGAGTTAGAAATGATCATACACACAAAGATGCACTGATGGTATTGTGGATGGGCCTAGAGATATGTGTTTTTGTACTGAGCTGAATTTGAAATTCAAACTTTGGAACATATGAAATGTTCAGATACATGATCAAATTATTGTTCATTGGATGAATCTCACTGACTCTCTACACATATAGTTTTGGCCCATGACTTATCAGAATTAACATGATTTGCAGTCTCGTCTGCAAAAAGAGAAGTTGAAGTTTAGTTACATTTGGCAATTCTCTAACCTATTCCAGTGTGCAATTACTTACTGCACAAAACGATCATGCAAAGGTTTGGATTTGGTATGATACTCAATTTGTATCTCCATTGAAAATCTATTCAAGTGGTATGAAGACAGTGCAATTATCTGTAGGACATGAAATCAGCCAGCCAGTTCTTTGTTTGTTATAACAACATGGAGGAGTTATTTTGCCAACATTTTCATAACGTGGGCTAATGTCATGCAACTGCACTTCATATCATGTCTAGGAATGGGCATTTGACATTTTTCAGGGCATTTTCAAAACCTACTATTTTACAGATATCTTCATGATATGAAGAAAGAAAAGGAAGTTTTCATTTATTGCAGAAGTCAGCTTACAACCTTTAAAATCAGGCTTACAAACTTCTCTTTGTGTGATATAAAACCTGAGAAATCCAGGGGAATACAGGAGCTGCCACTAGATCAGGTTTAAAAGGTATCTATGCTATATTTAGCAAGTTGTTTCAACCTAACCCCCTCTTTTAGAATACAAAAAAGCAAGGAGAGGTGCTTTAACCTTGTGACTAGCTGTAATGTTGACACTGTAGAAACCTGGTAGGAATGGGGGAAAAGACTGCTATGACTTGAGCCCTGAAAAGCAGAGTCAGCAGACTTTATGTGAATGCTGAGAGTGTTTGGGACGATGTGTACAGGAATAGACCTGCTAGCAAGTAACCACGAAAAATAAGACAGATTATTCATCTAACTTGGCTGAGAAATTTTGAAATGAGGAAAAATAATGCCTGAAATTTTCTCAACTAGGACAAGACTGTAAAGTTACATAGGTACCAACTCCAATCTTTGCTTTAGCTGAACAGAGTAGAGTTAGTACAGTAATTGAGATTCACAACATTACAAAGAAGTAATCTCTGGAAACCTTTGGCATAATTTAAGTCTTGAAAAAATTGTGTTTCATGGTTCCATTCAAATCCATTTCTCCACAATGCGAAAATGCTAGACCAAGTAGCATTATCTGTTGCAATAACCTACTTTGGCTCAGATGAAGACGGAGACTGAAGCAGTATTTGAAATCTAACTCTGGAGTTCCTATGCTGCCCATCACTGTGGTTTTTACATGCATTATTTTCAAGATCAGGATAGGTAGAAAAAGGAGATGCTTGCTATATAAGGTCATATACTCTTATTTGTCAAACCTGCATCAACCATGTCTCAGGTCTCTCTGGATACATTTACACTATCAAATAACCTAGGTCCTCAGTTCATTCCTGGGTCCATATTCCCTCACAGTCCATGTTGCATAAATCTTCATTTGCTGCCAGGCCATTCTCTGTAGTGTGGCAAGTAGTTCCTCTGAAACAAAACCCCATTGCGGTGTGGTAAGGATGAGACTGCATCAGGTTTGTCTCCCTCTGCCTTACACAGTCCTCCAACAACATTCCTGCAGGCTTTGCAGGTTCAGACTCCTCCCACTACTCTCATACCACACCTCAGGACACTCGACACCTATTTTCGATCTCACGCTAAAAGAACAAAAACTCAGTGGATTACCAAGCAAAACTCAAATTGTATTTGCTACTTATATCTATATATGTATTCAACTCTACTTTTATACATAAATAAATAAGTATATATATATATAAATTGCTAACTGTATTTAAGGGCTATGGGAGTACCACGAGACAGCTGTATGCTACATCAGATCAGAAGTGCCGAGCTTTCTCTGAAAGACGCTACACTTGAGCAGTGCAGATGCAATCATTCTGCATCACTTAGCTGAGGATCCTGCTGTCAGTCTCTGGAGTGAATGTGCCTGTGTCACACTATGCAATGCTTTGCAGAAATACCTCAGCTGGCTCTTAATAAACCCTGTTTGACAGAAGAGTGAGGCAATATCAGAGGGATTAATGGTTTCCTTGCTTAGGTCTTTAGTAAAACATGTCCTATCTTTTCATTCTGAAAAGTATGAAAAATGAAAGAGGGAAGACTGTGCTTTCTTACTTCTCTCTCTTTTTATTCCCATCAGATATCCCAACTACCATCTCCTCTGCAAGATTTTCCTTAACTTGGCTAGCAAAGCATAGTGGGAGATACAGGTGAGGAATGTAGAGCTTGCAATAAGAAGTCTGCTAATTAATCAGGGCCGTAGCAACAACTGAACAGTGTTTCAAATTTTCCAGAGCAAAACTATTTCACTAATATTCCCATAATCCTAGACAAAGAGAAAGGCCTGATACTTGAAAAAAAATTGAAGTTAACAACTGCCAGGTTCAAATAAGGGAAGATACAAATTTGAGAACATTATGTACTAAGAGTGAAAAATGTAGATTAAAGTTGTGCCCATAGATACTATTATGCCTACTGATATAGGAATAATCGCCTACATGTGGGAAGGGTTGCATTTTGATATCTTGCCCAGAGTACACATTGGGTGATGCCATGTCTCTCTGGATTGAATAATTTGTCTCCGAAGACAATACTTTCAGAAGCAATGAGTCAGTCTGCATTCCTGGCACTGTTCTCCTTCTCTTTTTTCCTTTTTCTTTATTTTGGGTTTTTTTTTGTTTGGATAATGCCTCCCTACCCATAAAGTGTTATGTCAGTGCTGAATATCTAACTTTTATGGGAGTAAGATATTTATTAGGTAGTTAAACTAGGCAAGCAAGGTACAGGACTGTAAGGGAAGTGTAAACAAGAACTTTGAGAATGAGTGTTCCCAGTGGGCTGTATTTAATTCAGAGGTCTAATTTGCAACTAAAATAGTAATTGTTGCTCATCTAGATACTGAAGAAAGGTTCATCTTTGACAAACACATTCATCAGTGTCAAGGTGGATTAATTTGACCAAATGGAGATGTTTCTGACGTAGACGTTTCCATGTGAGCTAGGGCCAGACTTACAGGTAGAGGTTGAAATTTTATTAGATCATTTGTTATAGCTGGGAAAAGAAGACAAGGCTTCAGACCTACAAGGCCTTTTTCAAATCAGAAAGACTGAAAAGTCCAGAAGCTTTGCTGCTTTTACCAATGCTGATAGTTGTTCAAATAGGAGATATTACCTCTACCTACAAATTTTGCTTCACCTTTGTCCTTAGACAACGAAGGTTACAGCAATATCTGAGCTAGTCACCACTTTGTAGTCAGTGGAGACAAACAGGAACTTCTCAGGAACTTGATTCTTTTGACCCATTTCTCATATCTACAAAAGTATGAGATTAACCTTTTACTTATATCGCCTTCCTTTTCTTAATTGATATTAAGAGAAGATGAGGATGACCAACTCAGACAGAAATGTCCCAAGTTAACTGATATCAATCCTACCTGATACCACTACATTGCAATGTACATGTAAGCTATCTCAAATACTAGAAGTAGTGTAACTATTGTAAAATGGAATTCAGTGCAAATTAATTTATCCTATGAAATTAGATTTTTGATTGCTAGCATTAAGAATATAAACTTGCTAATCAGCATAGCCTGCTGGAAATAATAATTTAATGTGCTGAACGATGCTGTGAAAATAACTGACTAGTGTTATATGCTTTGTGACTGTTGGAACAAGGAAGATCTAAAAAAAAAAAAAATTATAAAAAGAGCTTTTTTATTCACTGCCAGCTGTATTGAATGTTGTGAGTTCCTAAGAGTTTTCTCTATGAGTCATCTTCTCTTGGAAAAGACTTCCTCTTCTCCATTGCTTATCACAAGATAACAGTGAAAGAAAATCCTGTGTTCAAAGGGCTTTCAGGTTACTGAGGGTTGGTAAGCAGCAATTTTAGTTCTTGTTTGTACATAGAAATACTGTATTTTTTATTATTCAGTATTATTTTGAATACCCTATATTTATTTGTACATAACAAAAGGCAGGTAAGTGCATTCATAGGGCTGGTAGAAAAAAATGGGCAAATTATGTCAATGCCAGTCCAGGACTTGAGAAGTCAAGGTTCCTTTTCCAGCAGGCTTCCTTGGGCACATAGTTTAGGCCTGTTTTTCAAAGGTATTTAGGCATTGCTCCAGTCAGTGTTGCAATGATTCTGTAATCTATCAAAGCTGTTACATGAACTAATAGCTCTAAGTTAAGTCAACATAGTTTAAGCAGAAAATAAGATGAAGTTTTTCACAAGGTTAATTAACCCTTGTCAGTAACAGACTGTACATGCATAGGACAAATCCTCCAGATCCCCAATTCTAAAGCAAGGTGGGAAGTCTTTCCGAAGGGTGTTTCTACTTTAGTAATATGTTATAAAAAATTTTCAGTGCACTTTTGGGCCTATGTGATGGAAATGGTCACACTGGCTGTCATGGTCTCTTTGAGCTTCAGAATTTGCCTATCTTAATTTCTCTATCACATGACTGCTATTACCTACCTGCTTCTATAAGGTACCTATATGGTCCTATCTTTATGTCTGACAACTTTTGAGGTGTTTATCCTCGTTAACAACCTTGTGAAACAGAGAGTTATTGCACCCGTTTCACAGACAAGGCAACAAACGGCTACGGCTTGTCTTTAAGATTTATTTAGGATTTACTCAGATTCAACATCACGATGTTTCCCTGACCAGTGACATGTCTATACTCCAGAGTGACACAGGAGTAGGGGCTCTTGGCCAAGTTATCAGGCATAGCGAGGTGTAGAAGTTTCTCACAAAGCGTTCCCCAAACATGATGTGTACCCAGCTTGTGGGAGAGTGAAACTGATGTCTCTTCCCCGCTAGAAGAGAACTGAACCTCCGGTCATTCCGGAGCCGAGATCCCAGAGAGGAGGAGAGGAGCTGGGAGCCACACACCACAAGGCCTAAGGAACCCCGCACCCAGATTGCTTCTGAAAGGGACCTGAACTTCTAAATCAGCTGCTTCTACAATAGTTCATAACGAGCTCCAGTTTTTTAATTAGAGACCTAATGGAAGCCCATGTCAGGTGGTTGGGTTTTGCTGTGCCATAGAGCAGCCCCGATGGCTGTGCAGCAGACAGCACTATGAGATTGCGGGCATGGCTTTCGTCTGATTTTATAAGGCATATTTTCTAAACCACAGATCACTGTTGCATAAATCCTCACCAGGTTTTCAACATCCATTTCAGTGAGGGCAGCAAAACTAGATACAGGAAACATGATTTCAATGTCACAAACACCAGCAATGCCACTGGCCAACTCTGGCTTAAAAAAAATCCACTTGTGCATCTGAGTAATGTCTGAGTTTGCTTTTGCAACAACATGTATTGGGAATCATGTTCAGGTGGTTCTGGACATTGATGTCTGTGTTCTTTTTAGTGTCACTGCTTTCTGAATTGCAGTCATCTGGTACATGTGACTAACCTTTTTTATTTTCGTCTTCCCTACGGCTGTATGACAATTGATGTTGTTAGATCAAATCTAGCCCTCTGTTGCACTTGATTTTGAGTTCAAAGATTTTGAAATTGGAGTAAGGGGTATATTTTAACTTAGACCCATCCCTAATTGCCCGTGGATATGGTTACTTAATGACTATAAATTTGACACAAAAATCAGAGCACAGCCTCGTTCCCATTTGCCTAAATCCACCCACCTTCTCTTTCTCTATCACGTTATCAGCATCCAAGGAGACACATGGGAGCTGAGGTACCGCTATCACTTGTAAGTCACATTCCTACGGCAAGGTAATAAACTTGTGTATGTATAAATATTAGTACACCCTTCACACAGTTTATCTGACCCGCTTGGGATTTCATCAACAATAAACTCGGAAGGGCAAAACACTGTTACTGAAGCCGCAGTTTCAGGATGCAGTAGCTATGGGGCAATGCCACCTTAAAAAATTTGGCTTTTCTGCTCCCTGCCCAGCTTTCATCCCAGAGCAGAGGCTCCATCACCTGCGCTGACCCAACTGCTCTCAGAGCTACAGCGTGGCTGAATTGCTGAAATGCTCTGGGTTAATTAAGGAAAAGCTCTGATAAAACGGGGTTGGGAGCCCAGTCCTTCAAACAATCGTGCTGGTAAAGCGGAGGGGGCCTGGCACCGCAGCCCTGGAAGGCAGGAGGAGGAGGAGGAGGCGGGGGGAGGAAGAGGAGTGAATAACTGGAGCTGGGTGGGCTGGGAGTTCCCGAAGCTGGCACTGCCGCTGAGTCTGTCCCCTTGCCGACCGCAGCCGGAGTCTGAAGGATGAAAGCACCTTGGAAAACAGTAATATAACCAGTTCGCAACCCTTTTTTCTGCAGCGTTGCTTATCCTCCCGTACTCATTTTTAGGAAAAGCGATGAGTGCAGTAACACCTTTCTGGGGTTTTGCATTGTGAAGTGTTTTCCCCAGTTCAGTTTGCGGCAATGACTCACACTCCTGCGCTCTTCCTCGCTACTCTTTGTCCTTTTCATACGCAGACATGACTGCTCTGACTGGTAAAGGTTTGATGCAGATCAATGTGCATGCTGGCACCTGGGGATCAAGGCAGATAACTTTTTTCTCCCAGTTTCCTGTTTAATTTTGTAAGGTGCTAGCTGCAGTTAGTCTCTAAAGGCATAATATAAGCTTCGTGTAAAGGCTTTATAGGCCTGACATTAATGCTGTATTTTCTCTGTAGTAAAAACAGTTGTCCTAATCTGGGGTGCAATATTGTTCAAAAATCTTCAAACTACTTTAGGTGAGAAAAATGTGACTTCTCCCATTTTAAGAAGTTGGGCTGGGGGTTTTTTGATTGGTGCTGAACATCACAATCTAAGCAAATAGTACCTGGATACTTAGCTCACGAAGTATTTATTTTTAGTTTTGAAGATGGCATTCTGTTTTAAAGTAGCTTTTCACATAACTCAGCTATCATCACTTGCAAGCAAGGACTGAAGTTACAGATCAAGTTTGGACATGTGGCTTTATACTAGGTCTCACAAAGATCCTGATAGCGTGAAATATTCCTGAAAGATTGTTTTGACTTTCACTCAATACTTAAGTCTATTTAGTCATGTCAGGGATTTTGCCAGTGGTCTGAACTGAACCGTGTTAGCAACTCTATAGACTGTCTACTTTCATACACATGCAGAAACTATGCAGGTACAGGAGACTACCCAGACTTGGCCTTCACATCTGCCTTCAACTGTTTTCATCTTATCTCAATGATAAGGAATTTCCCTGATAAAATGATCAGGTAGAACCAATTTGACCAGATATTAAGCAATTGCTGTAGATATACTAATCTTTATTAGTTCATTGTGGAGTGACTAAGATTTTGAAAGAGATCCTGGTGACATAAAAATGAAGCGGCAAATAAATTCAATTAAAAAAATATGGAAGAAATAAATTCTGGTGTGTGTGAAAGCATGAGAGAGCTAAGGAAGTATTTTCATTACATTTATTATTCAACAAGGACCTACATCTGTTTC
>JANHGO010000033.1:22604582-22628534 GCA_024606505.1 Aquila spilogaster | reverse complement strand
AAAATGCATTAGCAACAGAACAGTAAATACAATCCATGGAGACATGGAGGAATTAGCAAAACAAATGTTAAACTAAGAAATGCACTCTAAGATTCACTGGAATCTCCACACTAAGTCTGAATGCCGAGCACATTTAAACGTTTCACACTGGTTGTTTTTAAATTGTCTTTGTATTCCCTATATTAGCTCTAATGGACATGATACTAAACCTTGCCATGAATTATGCAAGCAAGATTTATGTAGATCTTTCCATGTTTTAACCTCCCTGGAGTTTTGCTGTTTTAAAAGGTGATTTTTATGATATGCCTCACTTAACCTATTGCACATTGGCTGGCATTGTACTGCTGATGGTTCAATAATACAGGCATCATTCAGTTCAAAAAATTCCTGTGCAGTACTAGGTGAAACAAAGTTACCATCATCAGTGATGCAACCTTATTATATTGTAGACATAATATAATTTTATGAGCACAACATCTGTTTAATAACAGTATTTGATGTTGATATCCGTATTTTAACTTGTGTCATGCATACCTTCAACAAATGGATTGTGGAAATCAATAAACTGATTCGTGCAGCTCGGTAAAACCCACGACATGCTGAACACTGTGAAGGAAGAGGAGTGATCCTAGGCAGAGCATACTGCACCTGTCTAATTTTAAAATAAGGAAGCTGTGTATCAACAGGAAGCATCTACTTGAGAGAAGGCCAAACAAAATTTAAAAATGGAGTGGTTAACTATTTCACTACTGAAATATACTGAAGTATGTGAAGTTCCAACAGGACTCCCAAACCAAAACCTGGTAGACCCGAACCACTGCAGCCAAAATCAATGCCTATACTAGGTCTATCGCACCCTGAGTGAAGTCTTAGTGAAAAGGGAGGATAGGTGCCTTAGCTGTGGCTGAAGTCTTGTGCTTGTAGATGCAACAGATTCAACATTGCCCACATAGTGGGTGAAATCCTATCCCCACAGAAGTCAACCGCAAAATTTTTATCTGCCCCTTTCAAATGAGGACGCTGTGTATAGGTGAGAACACAGAGATGAGAACGTTCAAAGTTTTAAAAAGCACAGATTATATTCAATATCCTGTGAGAGTAATTGTAACACACAATATTAAAATGTGTGGGATATTAGCAATGTGGTAAATTTTTCCTAGTATGAACAAAACCTTTCAAAGATTTGGCTTTCCAGTTAATGTATAACAAATTACTCTCATTGCAGAAAGTTCAGATATGAGAGCTTCTTAAGAGTGACTGAACTTATTTTGAACTTTTATTTTCATTTAAACTCTCCATTAAGGAATTTGGGAGGGTGAGCAGAGGAGAAAGGCATTTGTTTAGATTCTGCTTTTAATAAAGTTTTAACACTTTGATATCAGTCTGTGATTGGATTCAGCATCCCACATTCCAAAGTGAAGAGAGGCTTTTTTCTCCTTCTCTGCTCAACACGTTTACTTGTGTTTTTTAGGCAGAGACTCCAAATCAGCCTAATTATTGCCATTAACAGCAGAGTTTTCTGTGGAACGATATTCCTAGTTTTGGCCCTCCTTCTCCACTCAATAATGGATTATCATAAAAACCAGTCTAATAATCCAATTTCTAATTATAAGGAGGTGGGGAGGGCTGCCATATTCCCTGTCTCCACCATAAGAACATCGTATGTTAGAGGCCTACCTGAAAAGAATGGATTCTCCTGGTGTTTATCAACTTACTTTGTAAAATGCCTGAGGATGGGATTCATCTGCAATGTAGATTTCTCCATTTAATCAAGTTCTGGTTCCTTTTATAGTCAACAGATGTCAATAGATACTTTGAGTGTGTGATTCATCCCATCTCAAGATAGATGTCTAAATTAGGTCAGGTGACTCACTCTCTGGAAGTATTTATTGACTATACAGGGAATCTGAATGACTAACTCAGAGATTTTAAAAGAGATTTCTGAAGGTGAGACAAAACTTACTCTTCACGCTTTGTATCTTCTGACACATAATCATGATCTTTCTGCTCCTATAACAGCTACTCTCACTGTATTTACACACAGATACTTCACAGAGCTTACTACCATTTTCCATCTCTCTCTGTCTCTACTGTGAAACCCGGAGTCCAGCTTTCATTTCAGTTCTTCCCATGTAGGAGGATAGCCCTCAAACCTCGCTGAACACCTCAATGACTACATTGCCCTTCCTTACTTGTCTATTATCATGCAGGACTTCAATCTTGGTGCCAAATTTTATTTCATCTTTTCACGCTCTCTCCTTGAGTATTTTCTTCATAACTTATCTCCAATTCAGACAAAGAAAACTGGGCACAATCTTCTGGTTCTTCACTTAACGTTTTGAAATGTTATAGAAAATAAAAGTTCCATGAAATCAAAACATAATTAATAATTAATACGAGTTTTCAGTGGACAATACCCTGCTTATGGCAATTCCACACACATGTGGCTTTCTAGCTATATTAATTTGGTTCTACCTCCTTCTCTGGCTATGCCGTTATTCATCAGGGAAATCCCAGTGGAATTTGTATTTGTATTTTCAAAAATAAATAATGGGTTTGAATTGTGGCCAAAGTCTTCTTCCAGTAGTGAGTGAGAGAGTTGCTGACTGAGAGTCTCTATCTCTCATGTGGTCACATAAATTAGAGTCCTGATCAAAGATGACAAGCATTCTGCTAGCTAGACAAACATTAATCTGGTTAACTCCCCTACTTCCCACTCCTTCCTGACACAGAGGAAGAAGTGCCTTTGGAGAAAATTTGAGTTGTGTAGGTTGATTCTGTTGTAGCTATCCCATGGCAAAGAGGCTCCAAACACGACTGGGAGTTTATGGAAATAACAAACAACCTACATAAAGCATAAGGGGCTGCCTTTCTTGCTTTCTTTCTTTTACAAGAGACAACTAATAAACTAATACATTTTACTGCTTATGATCTCTTGAAAAAAATAATTGTTTTTCACATGGTCACACAAATATTTTAAACGCTGAGATTCTTGTTTTCTTTTCAATGAAACTACCATTAAAATAATTTTGGCTTCACCTATATGAATAAAATGAGCAACAATGTCAGGTCCGCACTGATAGCACCACGTTGTTTTCAGGTTCTGATCTAACACTGCCTCTGAGTACTTCACTGTGCCACTGGACATACATGCTCCTCTTCATGCTGCTTACCACCTTGCAGTGGGTGATGCAGATCTATGTACCACACACCAGAGTTTTAATGCAAAACCCAAATGGAAGGAATTGGTCTTTTGAAGAGGAGCTTGTTTTATTTTCACAATCCAAACCACTAAAATCTCAAATATTTTTTTTTCTGTAGAAAATTATTTGAGTAATAAAATTAATTGCCACATTTAGGATTAGATTCATACCCTTTTGTTTGCATTTGGTAGCAGTTTGCTCAGCTACTTAGCTGATGTTGTTATTCAGGATGCATTTCTCATACTAAATAGTTTGTTGTAGCTTACAAGGCAGAGCACCTGGAGATGAGGTCTTCTGAAGTCCTTTATTAATCAAGCAAACAAATGTTTATTGCTTCACTCCCTTTAAGGATCCCATAAAATCCTTATCAGGGGCTCCATATAGCAGTTGTTTTCATTGCCCATTTAAATCATGAAGTGATGCTGGCGCTTTGTAAAAGACTGAAACTCAAAAGATTGTATTCTGCATCCTACCCTATTTGTCACATATTTCTACTGGACCTGAGTTTATATGTACCTTTTCACTGAGGGGAAACTTTAGATTTGATTTTATTTTTTTTATGCAGAGGGAATGTTTTGAAGATTCCGTATACAGTTGACTTCAGAAATGAAAGACTATTGTTTTTGATTCACAAAGAGTTTATATAAGGGATAAAGAAGGGAAAATATTCTTAAAAACACAACCCCCTCCTCAAAGTTGTGTATCTTGGACCAGAGGAAACACAATCAGAATCGTATGTTTTGATTAACCAAAGAAATAAAATAAAATCAAGACAAAGCTCAAAGGAGTTGCCTAATTCTTATAACTCATTAGAGACATTATGTAAAACTGAGAGATGCCAACAACAAATACTGTTTTTATTCTGAAATTTTATAGATATTTTTAAGATGTAAGGTACAAGGTTTCCTACATTTCAAAGTGATTTAGGTTTCAATTAGGTTATGCAAAATAAAAACAAAACAACGAACTCCAAACACTCACAGCTTTCCATTCTTTCACTCTGAAATATTGCTGTGATTAACTATATTTTTTCTATTCCATTTTACACGTCCCTTTACAGGGCTTGGAAGGGACTTCAAGAGATCATCGAGTCAAACCCCCCTGCCAAAGCAGGTTCCCTACAACAGGTCACACAGGTAGGTGTCCAGATGGGTAGTGAATGTCTCCACAGGAGGAAACTCCACAACCTCTATGGGCAACCTGTTCCAGTGCTCCGTCACCCTTACCATAAAGAAGTTCTTCCATATCATCACATTCTTATAAAAAAAGAGTAATTGCATCATGAACATCACTGCTGCCACTAGCTGCTGTCTTATCTCAATAGAAAGTGGTATCCTTGTATTTGAATCCTGAAAATTGCTGTCTAAAAGCCCATACTCATTATCTCTCATTTACAAGTATAACAAAGCTTCACAGATTCCTTTTGTCAGGACCTTCAGATTTCTTCATAAAAGTTCTCCTATTATTTACAAACACGGAAAGCACCTCAATGCTGACAGAGTAGAGAAGCTTGCTGTGTATTGCTCATTCAGGTCACAGTCACACGTCAGCCAATACACATCCTCAGGTGTGTTGGGTGGTATAATATCCCTTTATGGATACTATATGGTTTGCTGCTTTCTTCTCCATCCTTAATGGAGAAGACAGAGATGCTACTCTATTGCCAGTTCCTCAGCTCTTCCTGTTTTTACGGAGAGACAAAATCATAGGATAATTTTGGCAGGATGTGACAGCTGGACATCCTCTGGTCCAATCCACTGCTCAAGGCAGAACTTTCTTTGAATTTATACTATTCTGCTCAGGGACTTGCTCAGTCAATGATAATAGATCACCTTCTAAATTCCACCTAGTAGGCCATCCTTTGCTTCTTTCCCTGCATTCAGAATCAATTTCCACTTAATTTTATCCTAATATATGTATATTTTCATTGTTGTCTCATTATCAATAACCAAATAAAAAGAGGACCTCGTAATCCTTTATTTTATGTAGAATTCTTATTACTTCAATTTCTTTTAAGTAATGAACATACACTTTTAATCTTCATTTATCAAATGAAATTGCTAGCAATTTCTGATATATTTTGGAATCCAAAATGAGTCTGTCATTAGACTGTAAACACAATTAACTTATTTATAGTAATAGCTACAATGGGTTATTTAGAAAGCTCAGCTTTCAAAATTGACTATCACTCTTTTTAATATAAAAGTAAATAAATCAGTTTTACCAGCACCATGGATTGTCGTACCTAGTTTGTCACTTCCATACTTGTGGCATACAACTTTACTTGTAAAAGGTCGGTGTAGGAAAAATCTGTGTATCTCTTATAAGAACATACTATAAGGGCAGCCAAACTAAATATGACCATAGATCCTTCTACCACACAGAGAATAGCCAATTAAAAGAAAAAAATCTGGATGAAAACTGTAAAGAGCAGATAGTCATTCATGTTGACAGACAGCAGAAAGATCTTTTGGAAAGTGCTGGAAAGTACCACTTTTTTATTTGGTAAGTACAGGCATTGTGAAACTTATTGGGTAAGAAGGTAGCAAACTATAAACAGAAGAGAAGTGGAAAGAAAGAATACTTTATTCATTTTGCAATTGGGAATGGCCATGTTTGTCATTACAGGGCAAAACCAAGTCAGAGTATGGACTGCTCTGGTAAGTCCCACTCTCCTTCTGAAAAACACATCCCTTATTTGAGCCCTTCCCTACTTAGTGTATAGTGTCCTGTACTGCTGCATAATGCTCAAACTATTCCTTGTGTAGAAGGTACATTTTATAAGTTGTGTTTTTTATTTGGCTGTTTGTTTTCTTTTTTTGTCCTCCTTAAGGACCTTCATCAATTACTGCTTAAGCCAATGAGATATACTGGTCCAGAAATACTAATCACTGATTTTTTTTCACAGTCATTCAAAACGCTTCAAGAGTGACTGAAGTGCATCCTTTTTCTCAGCAATATTTTAATTAGCCCTTGCTTTATTTATTATTTAAATAGTTTATGATTATATGATGAAACAAATGCAGTTTTCCTGTTCATTGGAATCAATGTCTCTTTCAAAAAGCAAGCCAACTAAAATGTCTACCTGCAGCTTTCTATGCCACAAGTGTACTTGTTTACGAGGTAAAAGAAATCTAAATGCCTTTGGTGTACCATTAGGTTAATGGTAAGTAAGTACTACTTTGTTTAGAAAAAAACTATTTTGAAGTTAATAGAAAATTCTTAATTAGAGAAAGAAGCCAGCTTTTGTATTTCTTCTAACATTTGCTTTTCATGGATTCTTTCCCAGTAGCTTGGTTATAATTTATGGGATACTTAATGTCTTTGCTTTACGTTCCAGAAACAGAAAGTTGATATAAACCAGATTATCAAAAATATTTTTTTCTACTTTTTTGCATAAACCAAAATAGTCAAGAATTTAGTATAAATTGCAAATGATTGCAGTAGAATTTTAGAGTATTTATGTTTTTTAATTGCTTTGAAGTCTAGAGATTTATAAGTGATACCTAGAGTGAGCCAGAGACTCTAGCGTTGTACTCTAATAAATCCACATTTATTAAGCTAACCCTCACTGACAATATTTAGTATGAGAGTTCTTTTTGACTCAGGATAATTCTAAGAAGCAATTGAGCTTTTTTATGGCAGGGACAGCTGAAACAGCAAGACCGTTCAGTCAAAAGAAGGCCATTACCAAGTCACTAGCACATGCTGGCAGGCTTGTCTGTGCTCTGAGTGTGTATGCAGTGCACAGCACACTGTACAATACAGATACCAAGTTTTAAGCATTGTAGCCATGCTAACATCCTGCTGCTGCTCTCAGCAGCTCAGAGTGAGCATGGATATTTCTTGTCTTCGCTGTCTTGTATCATGAAGACACGTCTCTGGGGCAGACGGACTGAAGTAATGCATCTGTGTATAAGAGTGTGAGAAATACCTCAGGGAGAAAAAGCAGATAGAGAAAACCAGAAAAACTGCCAGAAGTGGGCCTGTGCTGAACCTCCCATGAAATGGCTGGCAAAAGTGGCTCAGGACGGATAGGATGCAAACACTCTCAGTCTGAGTGTAGGAAACGTCCGCCTGTGCATTTGCTGAGAAGAGGAGTGAAGCAGGTGGCTGTGCATATCACCAATTGCTCATCAAGTACAACAAAGGGACAAAATTTCCCAAATTGTCAAATCAAATATTTGGAAACAGAAATGAGAGGGTGCCATCAAGGAGAAGCTGGTCTGTTAGTTCAGCTTATTCTACACCCTGCTAGCTGCATTTGTGAGAATTTTGCCAAAGAAAATGTTTCCAACTACTCCTCACTGGACTACTTATATTATTTAAGTTTTTAGCTAGTCATCACAATGGAGTTACCCTTTTCACTTATCCATTTTGACACCTGCTTTATAAGGAATTCATTCAGTGGAGGATGGTAGAATAAAACATGCGCACTATGCTGATTAGACCAGAGCTCAGCCCTGTAACACTGTGGTTGTTCTGGTAATAAATCTTTCTGTAAAACAAATTCGTGTGCATGTGTTCCTTCTTCAGGCCTTTGTGCTGTCTGTGATGCTACACCTGTCTCCTGACGATGGCCTGGTTGTGCTGCAGGAAGTTCTTAAGGTGTTGGATAAGCTTCATCTGAAAGTTTGTCCAGGTAGACAGAGCAACTTGGTTTGGGTTTGTGAAACACAATATCCACATGGCCATGTTGAAGCCATCTCCTGAGGTGTGATGGACTCGTCAGTGATCTCTGACTTCCTTGCCTATCTGTGCAAAGAGCTATCTTCACCAAATGCTCACCTCCACACAAGTTGCTTCTGATCAGCATCAGTTGGCAGTTCAAATGGTGCAGGATCAAAGAAAGACTCTACATATGAGGCCAAACACACGCATTAATAAGTTACTGACAATTACTGTATGTCTCCTTCCCTCATGACCCAGCTCTTATGCTGTCCAAAAGAGCAGTGTCTCATCGAAACTGCTTTTGGAAACAGATCTGTGGTGCCTATGGGTTAGTAGCACTGTAGGACTTACTGTTACATATTTTAAATAGAGAAGTCAAAGCATTTTCTTTGAAGAGCCACTTTTTGCTATTAAAAACAGAAGGCAGTGATGGCATGGGAAATCCAAATCTTTCTTCCAAGTTTTGGCGAAGAGGGAAGCCTTTCATTTCATTCCCTCCAGACTCAATGATTCAGTTCAAGGAGGTGATGTTCTGAACTGCAGCCTCCAAGTCCTCAATTGCCTCATTCCTTCTGCTGGCCTCACAGAGAGAGATTTGTCTCTTCCTCCATGGGAGGCAGGTCTCACTAACCATTAATCACCTAAAAATTAAAGACAAAATCTAAATAATTTATCTTGGCTCTCTGCAGTCAATGGAAAGAATGAGATTCCTGTAGAGGGCAGCTCATGCTACCTATCTTAGACAATTATTGTAGAATAAGATGAATCGCCACTTCCCTATTGACTTCCCCAGAGAGAAATGAGGTGACAAGTTTAGATAAGACAGTTCTCCTTAAGATGACAAAAGTAAGGAGAGGAATCTTACCTCACCAGAATCATGGCCTCCAGCAACCATATATTTTCTGAAGAATGTCTCCTCAGCTGTCTCTGACAATATTTGTTTCTTTTCCTAGTGCAAGTCAAATAATGTCAGAATCACTGGTATCCTAACTGTGTGCTACTTCAGCAATGCAGGATGAACATTCATTGGAATTTCATGATCAGCATGCAGGACGCAGTTTTCATATTAATATATTTTTAGTATGCCTTTTCTATTGTCTTCTGTGTATAACACTAGTATAGCAATTTAGAAATACATGCTTTGAACATCTACTTTTTGTTCAGTATTTCCCTACAGATCTCTTATAACTCTCGTGTATATGTGCCTATGTATGTGTCTATAAAAATATATATGTATAAAGTATAGATGATATGTGAATGAGTGCCTTCCGCAAATGCCTTGTTGTGTTCCCAGTAGGAGAGATCACTGCCCCATCTTGCGCAAGCAGTAATATAAGCTGAAACTATAAAGGTTAATGATTTCCTGCCATAAAAAGTTCAGATAGTAAAAGCTGCTTTTCTTGCAGTGATATCTATGAGTAAGAACCTGCACAATTTTTGAGTTTGGTTGTGGCTGAATAATGATTGAGAATGGAATATAAATTGTACTGATATATAAGGAACAGTTTTGTTTCTGAGTAGTCAGAAACATAGGCAGGCAGAGGAAAAGCTATTCCATGGAAAATGCTGGCTTGGTTTTCTGATGTTAAAATTGCCAGTAATTCCCCATTTCAAGATTCACAATGTCAAGAGGGAAGAGCTTCCTAGAAGTGAATATCTAACAGCAGAGCTAATATGTATTGCTTTGCTCTTTGTGATGCCTGCCAGGTTTTCAACAGTACTTGAAAGGCCAAGCAGGTTTTTTAGATTAAGCGGGGCCAATATAAGGTTTGGAAATTCCATCATTTTCTTCAAATGCTTTTTTTTTTTTTTTTTTGATCTGCCTAAGTGGATAAATTGAGTTCAGTGTACTTTTCTAGCATGAGATGTTCTTAGTGGCAACCACATACGATTGGGATTTGAGAAGCTTTCATGACCATTACAGTGAAAGATAGATCGGAGAGAAATTCCCACTGCCGTTTCCCTGGGCAGCACATGATATATTATTGGATGACTTGTGCTTTCTAAACAGGATTATGGTTAACTGTAATTAACCAGCTTCCATCACCTTTGGGTAAGAGCTCTGTAAGTCTGCAGAACAGTATCTTGTGAATATGCATTCAGGGACATTTCAAATGCTTGTTATTGATCCAGGGGCTGTTAAGAGCTAATCTTTATGTATTTTGACACAATAATGGCTTGTGATGTAATCTATACTCAGGAATTTTTGCATGATGGTTTGTGTTGTCCAGGAACTCCTCACAGTATGGATTTTAATAATATATTTTAAAAGCTAACTTACAATTATTTCCACTTCAGTGAATACACATGTCATAGGTTACATTTCTGGGGAAGGAAAACAAACAGAATACATATTTTCCATAAGAGACTGAGAGGTCAGTGACTCATCTTGGAATATTCTGCAGTTGAATTAAAATTCCTCTGCTTTAAAATATGTAAAACGGTATCTCCTTCCAGTTACATAGCTATGCACAGAATAGATTGGTTTTCTTGTGTTTCAACTGCCAAATTTTGCACAGCACAGCGTAGCAGCACTCTCCATTACTAATAAACAGAATTTAATCTATACACCATAGGAACTCTGGGAGATATCCTATATTTAGGCTGTATACCACTTTCCATTATGAAACAGTCTTGTGACCTTTTTATGAGAAACTATAATGCCTCCTTTGTATATAGTAGACTTTGACCTTTGGCAAGGGAAAGAAACGCCTTTTCTGGGGAACTGGCTGGCTTACATGCTACTGACATTTCCCACTTTCCTACCAGTTGAGGTCCTCAGGAACATATTGACTGCTTGGCAAAACAATAACAACCTGAATAGCTGACCTAAAGCTGGGGTGATGCCACCAGTGATGCAGCATCAGCCGGAGCCGCACTGGGAATGCCTGGGAGCTGCCAGTGGGAAGGGAGCCAGGCTGCAGCCCTACCAGCTAAGCACAGCACGCTTACCCTTCCCATAGCCCGTCCTCCTTCCAGGAATCGCACACGGGCAGGCATGCCTGTGGCCCCAAAGTGGGAGAAGGGATATACCTAACACTCCAGGTTATTCATTTCCATGATTTTTTCTCTGGTTTAGAACACTGTGTAATTGCCGATGGCAGTGATTAAAACCTAACCTAACAAAAATTCAGGAGTCAAATTCTCAGATGAGTAAAACCACAGCCACTGATTTATATGAAGGAGAAAATGACCCAAGTTATTTGAAGATATTCAGGCAGGCTTTGTCACTTGACTGAGCAATTCAATTACTCCAGAAAGAACATTATTTAAGACTAATGCCACAATAATCCTCAATTAGTTCACTTGTACATAATGAACCAATAAAACTATGCAATTGCATGTGTATTCATATATCTGAGTTCTCTGCAAGTAGAGTGAATGATAACTGTACCATTTACATACAGCTTCCCAACCAACAGTCTCACGGTCCTTTACGTGTTGGAATTGGAGGAATCTAACAATAGCCCTGGGAGGTAAGCCAGCTTTGTTATCCTAAAATTACAGGTGAGGAAACAGAAACACCAACAGTTCAAGTGACTTACACAGGGTCCAAGCCAGGAACGGGAGCCAGGAAGCAAACGTACCATTGATTTAAAGTGGGTGTGCCTCCAACTGATTACAATTCCTGTTGCACCTGCCTACGCCTGGGGTGCTTGGCTCCATGTTTTCTGATCCTGATTCTGTGGGGCTAAACCGCAAGATCATTCTTCAACATTTGAATGATAAAGAATAGCAAGAGGAAGGATTTTCTGGTGGTTAGGGCACTAGCCAAAGTCTTTACAAGACCTGAGTCCAACACTTTTTTACAACACGGTTCCTGGCAGAAATCCTCAAGAGGATGTAGGTGCCTCAGCTGGGAGTGGGCCTAGGTGGCAAACTTGCACTGAGCCCTAGGTACCTAAGCAGCATGGAAAATCCTGCTAGAAAAGCCTCTTCTGTAAATGCCTATGGCTACTTATTTTTCAGTCCGTCCCAGAGTCGCTAGGGAGATGATCTGCTTCCCCCCTTCTCTTGGGTTCCCCTGTCCCTCTGGATGCTGTGGCTCCTGTGTCACTCGTGTCTGCCAGTGCATGGAATATATGTTCAGTATGGGCACTATGTAATTCCAGACGTAGCACAGCTTGAATGACAGGCAGCAATTTGCTAGAAGGCTAAGATGTGTATGTGGAAGAAAAAGGGAGGAGACATTCCATTTGCTCTCATTACTTTTTTAGTTGCTGAGAAAAGGGTTATTTGCTAATTAGCAGCACAATTCTGTGCAGTATTTCACAACTTCCCTGTATTTACTTTCATGATAACTTTCTTGAATCACATCCTAATGCTTTACTACACACTAACACAAGATTGTGGTTCTTTTCTGCGCTTTTCCTCAGTAAAACAGAAGAATGAAAAAAAATACAGAACACTATTCTGAAATCCATTTGAGATAGATTAGCTTCTTAATCCGACAGTTATGCTGAAGTTACAAGTTTAGGCATCATGGAAAAGCTAATGAGAAGTTTGGCTATATTCATTGTTCCAGTGAGACTTGATCTCCTTCTGAATGGGAGCTTGGCTTTTAATCCCAGTTTGGTTATGGAATCCATTGAAGTTCCTGCAAATTTCAAATGAGCACAAATTTGAATCTTGGAGTTTGACCCACCCTGAGCAGCGATACTAATTTCATGCTTCAGGCATCCTTTCAATTCAGTTTAGAAAAATGGAATGTTTGTGACTTACAAAGAGAAAATGGTGGTATCAAAGGGCACTTAAATTTGTCCATTGTTTTCACAGTTAAAAGGAAGAAATAGTCACAGATGTAAATGCTCAAAAATGCATTCTCACCCAGAAATGAGCCATTGTGAAAATGTGTTCCTTGCTGTTTGTAGCACCTTGATCTCCTTTGGTGCAAAGAGAAAGATAAATTACTGGTTTGATTTCCCTTTTGAGAAAGAAAACAAACAAAAAAATATATGTTTGTGCTTTGCTTTGAGATTTTGTGTGTTTGAGAGTTTGTTGTAAGCATTTATGTTAATTATTCAGATCTGAACACACTAAGATTTTTACGAGTTACATTGACCGACAATCATTTAAGAGCATTTGTATCGTACAGTAGTGGCAAATCTCCTCTGGCTCTGTGTGGGGTGAAATGAGTGGCGGAGTCTGGCTATATTGTGTGTAATGTCTCTGGTGTACAGAGTAACCAAACAGTAACTGGAGATGATTATTATATTGGATTTATGTAAGTATGTAAGACATAAATGCACCAGAACAGAGTTCTTCCAAAATAGGCACTGAAGTCAGGGAAGTAGATCCTGAATGTACTTTGCTGCAGGATGAATATAAATAGATCAAAACATCCATGCAATGAAATTCTTTGGAAAGGGTGAACTACATATGCAAGGTGCTATAAGATGCTGAAATATGACTGTTTCAGCACACATGTATATTTGCAGTATAAATCCTTGGAGGACATAACAAGTGCCAAGCTTTTTTATTTTAAGACTTCAAAACATTTTATATAACATGTTTACACTGTAATTTCAGCAAACTCATAGTCAGAAAAAGAACACCATGAACTTTACACATAAATCATATTTCAAATGCACTTATTTGATAAGCTGTACATGTATGGAAGTTCCACAGAGCTGCAATTGTTTGTGCTTGCCTCGCAGCCCAATGAGTGAGTACTTTGCTATCCCACTTTTATCTCTTTGTGCTGATTATCACATTGTGTTACAGCACAGAAGGGGAAAGAAATACTGATACCATGACCTTTACTTAGGAAGTGTAGTGCTGTGGAAAAGTATTTCTTGAGAAGGCCTAGGATGCTTCATAGATGTGCACATTAAGGTGCACACCCTGGCAGACACTGCTGGCCGTACTCCCTGGCAAGCAGTAGTGGGGGCAGACATGCCAAGCAGCCCTTGGTTTGGGTAACATTGGCTGGTTGGTGCACATGGGCATGTATATGGAGAGCAAGAGGACTGAACTGCTGGGCTTTGTGGAGGCAATTTAGGAGTCCTGAGCCCCCTTCAACAATATCAATGCAAATGATTAAAAAGTACAGTGTTCATTACATTTGACTTCTCATCTTTGAGGGATGGAACTAGATGACCTTAAAAGTTCAATCTAGCCTGGAAGAAAAAATAGTGGCATGTGATCTCAAATACAGAAAGCATAGCATCATAGAATCACTAAGATTGGAAAACACCTCCAAGATCATCCAGTCCAACTGTCCACCTACCACCAATATTTCCGTGCTAAACCTCAGTACAACACCTCAACATTTCTTGAACATCTCCAGAGACAGTGACTCCACCACCTCCCTGGGCACCCCATTCCAGCACCTGACCGCTCTTTTGGAGAAGAAATTGTTCCTAACGTCCAACCTGAATCTCCCCCGGCACAACTTGAGGCCAATACCTCTAGTCCTGTTGTTAGTTGTGCAGGAAAAGAGGCTGACCCCCACCTCGCCACAACCTCCCTTCAGGCAGTTGTAGAGAGCAATGAGGTCATCCCTGAGCCTCCTTTTCTCCAGACTGAACAATCCCAGCTCCCTCAGCCACTCCTCGTAAGACTTCTGCTCCAGACTCCTCACCAGCTCTGTTGACCTTCTCTGGACATGCTCCAATGGGTACAGATTTAAGACATGAAGAACAATAGCTTGTATTTAGCTGATGACAAAATTTTGGAAGATTTCTTTTCCCTAAATATTTAATGTACACTGAGAAATTCCAAGTTGTGTCTTAGTGTAATGCTAACAACATAATTTTTGTTAATGAGCTGCTGCATATCATTCCCTCATGGAGTTTACATTTCTTTTATATGCCAGATTATGACTAAAGAATACTTGTTTTATTTCTCTGTCATATAGGTCTGATGAAAGCCATATATGCCATATAGTTCATACAGCAAAGGAATATTTAAGATAGTCTGTGGCACTTTTCATTTATCTGAAACAATTTTGCAACCCAACATATCTCAGTAGTATAGATTAATTCCATATATGCTAGGAGAATTCTTAAAAATCTGGAGACCTTCTTCTGGGGACCCTGAATCTGAGACAGATGATAGGAGAATGAATTAGAAGAGTGAGAGAAAAATGGCCAAATCCTTCTCCTCTCAAAGTGGCTGATGTACAAAGAGTTTGGCCCAGATGTGTGGACCTTCTCTATAATGGCAATTTTGTTAGTATTTAAGTGGGAAAAAAAAACCCTATAACAATTAGATTTGACAGTGTGGCTGGCAAAAGATTAGAAAGTTTGTGTTCCACACTCCTCTGTGTGTCTAATTGATGTTCTGACTCACAGGAGTATTTATAGAGTGATAAAGAGGTAGACAGCAGAGAAAAATACTAAAGTGAAAATCATCTGTAGTAACTGGTAGAACTCTCTAATGCCTTCTGTCTGTCCCCCTGCTTGGGAATCTTCCTTTGGAAAGCTGCTGCATCAGGTCGTGCACATGTCCAGCTATTTTTAGGTTCGCAACAGGCTGTTTACTGGAGATTTGAAGTCTGGCAATCCAGATACTCTAGACACAGTTGGAATGCTCTTGCTCACACACTCACGCTTCTCTGCAGGTTACACTTGGAACTGAAACTGCGATGTGGCTCTGTCATTCAAACTTTACTGTGTCTGGCATTGGATATCAAAAAAATCATGATGAAATAGAGCACTATGGCTTTAATTTAAACGACTTAATGCCAAAAATATTCACAGACAACTTATTGGCCAATGGGCAAACGAAAAGTTTTTGTACAGTCTAGAATCAAGATGCTTCTTCTTTTTTTATTCTGATTTTATCACATCTCTTCTTTTAAAAATAATATTTCAGCCATGTATATTCCATATTTAGCAAACTCCTCATGAAAGCTGGTATTCCCTCTCTCCTCACGCATGGATTTCAGCGAATTTCTCATCCTCCATTACATGTAATGCTATACCTATCTGCATGATCAGTACATATGAACTGACAAGATTGGCATAACAAGACATTCTAAGTTCGGAGGTACTTATCACCATTATAGCTTTACTACCTTCAAAAAATAATTATACACAGTGATTTTGAAATTCCCTTAAAAATAAAGTGCAAGGCATTTGTAATATTAAATATTTCAAACTTGTTCACAGCATTTTTAGATTTTATTTTCTTTCAGATAAATTCCATTTATTGTGTATTTTTGCAGGTTATCAAATAGATTATTTTTAAAGGCTTTTTATCTCTCTCTTTTTTTTTTTTTTAAACTTTTCTACATTTCCCTGCTATGGAAGTATGATTTCTAGAGCATCCTGAATCCAACGTATGGAGGAAAGCAATTAATTTCATTCAAATTAGAAACTACATAGAAAAGCAGATATAGATGAACGCTTTTTTTTCATTCTCTATCTATATATAGATATTTGGTATATATTTTTCTATCGATGTGTTTCTATAAATTCATTTTCAATTTAAATTTGCTTCCAAAGTTTGCATTCCATATACGGCTTTAACAGTTGTAGGTGCAATTTGCTTCAGCAAAGACTACAATGAAGGAAAAAATATTTTATGCTTATTGTTCTTGTTGGATTTTCACCCAGAAATACAAAACAACTGCAATGTTATTATTACCTGACAAATACTCTGCCTTAAATTCTGTCATCACTGTGTGATATAAGCTGGAAGCAAATGGAAGGTTAATCTTGGTTTTAGAGAGACTTGAGGAACGTACTGATGTACTTGGTTCCAAAACACAGAAATTTTAAACCTGAAACCTGAAATAGAGGCCAATGGGAATTTAGCATCTGAATATCTTTGAGGATCTGGGCTTTGGGGAAGTAAAAATGGAGCTCTTTATCTCAAAGTTAGGCCTGAGGCCATTCTCTTGATTCACAGATAGCCCTAGCTCCCTTAATGCCCGTCTCTTAACAGGGCCTGTGACTCCTCACCAGCTCTGATATTAAAGATAATCACACACTGTGGATGCCTGAATAAAAGTTTAAGGTCCAATCTCACTTACTGCTGCCCAAAAATGTTGGTATTTTTACTCTGTTTCTGCAATATCATCTCAGTCAGAGGCAGTGGGCAGGACAGGAGCACATGTACTTTGCTTTGTTTCCCCTCCAACTTGAAATCTGTGTTGTGAAACACAATCAGTCTGACCATGGTCTACACAGCTGAGCTTTCCTTCGAGGCAGGAGAATTCCTCTGAAAGTAACAAGCATTTAAGATGATGTAAGGGGGTTTCTGACCCTCTGTGGGTAATATTGGCTGACAAAATGAGGACTGAGAAGAACCTTACCTATTCTGACCTCCCACAAAGCCAAGATGAAAAAGTATGCTGGAGCAAAGTCTCTACCAGAAGGACACAAATAGATCAAGCATGCAAGCACTTGTACAGTATTGCTATCTCTTAGATACTCTTTTGCTGAGTATAGAGGATCTCCATGTGTACAGTGTATAAGGTAAAGTATCACTTTGGTAACGGAATTTCTGCTCCTTCTCACCACGCATCTCTTTCTGGAAACTCATTGCCTTGCGTTCCTTCATCCAATGACTTCAGCTTGTGCAGCATCGATTTGTGCCTCCTTCCCCACGTACTGATAGCAACCATGGCCTTATAGCACATAGCACAGCATGAGCTAACTGTCCAAGTATTTTGTCAGATTTTTGATCAGCCTTTGCACCTTGCCCCAAGTTCTCTGTTGTCACAGCTACATTGATAGCTTTGCCTGAGCTAATGAGCAGCTCTGGTATGTTTACCTGAGCTTTAGCCCCCAAGAGATATCTTCTGTGCGTTCCTCAGTGCTTCCTTCCTTACTTCATGTGTATTGTGCAGAGTCCCTGGCAGGCAGGCAGCTCAGCGACGTGGTGATAGGAGGAGGAAGAGTGACAGTTCCCTCTGTTCTATGGTGGTGGGACTACATCTGCTATAAACATCTGCCCTGTAAAACTACTCTGGCCAATAGTGGTTCCTGGTTTATTTCCCAGCTTGGACTTCAGGAGAACAGTCTCAGTCCCAGTCATCTGCTTTTGTAGATAAAGCAGAGCAGGTGTCTCACTAAGTGCTCTGCACCAGTGCTGGAGGGGTGATGAACCTCATTTGAATAAGTTAGCCTATCTGTGCACTGCTTTTACAATCCCCCATGCAACAGTCCCATCTAGATACCATCCAGTCCTCATGGCTTTTCCTGGAGTAGTCTTTTACTACACTGTTGCTCTTGACAGTCTCATTATGTGTGCTCAGAAGAAGTGATCGCAGCTCAGACATGAAAGCGTATTCTTATCAATTAATCCTTTAACAATTTCAAACGGCTACATAAGCAGAGCTATGGCTATCATATATCTAAATGAGGGAAGGTACTATCTCAACACAACAGGGCCCATAGGATCTTACATGTGCACAGACTAGTGAGTGTAGGGATGCTTGAAATACCGGTGAGATACTCCACGCACAACTGTGAATGCCAGTGCAATTGCCACAACACCTGTTCCAAATTTTTCTGGGGAAAGGATGTAAACTATCCACAACAGAGAGAAACAGCAATTAAATTGTGTCCCACAGAGAGGCTAAAACTATCAGCCTGGGTATGTGTACAAGTGTGACCCTGCTGCTGTAGCTGCCACACTGTGCTGGCCACCATGATTTCATGTGCCAGATACCCAGAGAGGAAAAGGGGAGCAGCCAAGGAGAACGGGAGGGGCTGAGAGTTTTAGTGGTGCTTTCTTCTGGGCACAGTTGAGCTGCACCAGGGCTGTCCAACTGCTACAGATATAAAAGGCCCTTGTAAATCTTTGTGGGCCAGCAAGAAACTGTTACCAAGGAGCTGGAAATCCCTAGCTGCCCAAAAGAGGATTGCACTTAGCTCCTGGGAAAGAGCAGGAGCAGAGACTAAGTGCTGTGTGGATCCTACCAGAAGACTCTGTTCTATTCTCCTCAGGCATTAATAGTGTATGGGATCCATGTAATTTTGCTTGCCACATTCTGTGCTCTGCATTCAACATTGCACTGGAGTTTTTGAGTCCAGTGGTGGCTTTATAAATCTATTGTTTCAATGTAACATGATATATCTATCATTTAATTGTAAGAGGGTTTAGCTACCCCATACAGATCTTTAGAAGTGCAGTCCAGTTCACACTGACATCAAAGTAATAACCTTTTTCCTCCAGGTATCCAACCAAACCCGTTTCAGCTCCACACTATGCCAACAGTGTCTTGTCTTCTGGGAGTATTATTTCAGCTGCAGCAGCACGGAGCAGGGAAAGAGGTAATCCTCCAGGTAAACACTTGTCAGGCCTTTTAGGAGTTTATAGGTCAGAAACAACACTCAGGCTGAAACAAGGAAGTTGTGATCACAGGTCTACAAGGAGGAAATGCCAGAATTAATAAGCAGTCTGCTCCACCTTCTAAAAATCACCATGCTTGGTTCTGGGAGGTCATAGGAGCAAGTTATTTCTAGTTATACAAGGCTTCTGTGAGGAATGTCTCTTTCTGCCTTGAGGACACAGAGCAATGGTGATTCTCATAATTAGCCAGAGAAAGGCAGGAGCTCGAGAGAGCTTTTACACCTCTGGAAAGTCACTGCCTGCTATAGAAGAGGCTCAGGAGGTTCGGATCAATGTGTGTAAATATCTGAAGGGAAAGTACAAAGAGGTTGGAGTCAGGGTCGTTTCAGTGGCTTCCAGTGCCCGGAGAAGAGGCAGTGGGCACAAACTGGAACACAGGAGGTTCCCCCTGAACACCAGGCATCACTTCTGTGCTCGGTGGGTGCTGGAGCAGTGGCACAGGCTGCACAAAGAAGACGTGGAGTTTCTTCCTTGTAGAGCTTCAGAAGACACCTGGACTTGGCCCTGGGCACCCTGCTCTGGGCGGCCCTGCTGGAGCAGGTGTTTGACAACACGGCTTCCAGAGATCCCTTCCGAGCTCAACCATTCTGTGGTTCTGCCATTCTTCCCCGCATCTGTGGGAATGAAAGTTGCACAAACACAGGATTCAGGACCTGTATGTCCCATGTTAATCCAAAACACGATGCTTCCTAGTGCTGAGAGAGAAGTTATGTTGCCATTGTTTCTTGTAAAATGTAGCTTTGCTATGTACTTCTATGTGTCATCAAATAACGTCCACTCTGAAGAGCATCCTGCTGCAGATGCCAATGAGCTGGTCCACTTGTCCATTGTGCTTTTCCAGCCAGCCAGGACCATGTCAGAGCTATTCAGGATAAAAAGTGCCTTTTTCTGTCTGAGTAACTCAGACTCATCAACGTGTGTTCTGAATGTGCTGAATAAGCACTGCCCAGGCCTTAGTAAATAGTCTCTGGCCTTTCTGAGTTATTATAAGCTGGTAGAGAGAAAGTCAGACTGCTGCTAATGAGTACTATTAATATCTCCTTTTGTGAGAACAAGTCATATAATACCCTAGAGCTAAAGGCAGATAGGTTCTTGCTAGAGAGACCATATCATCTTATTATCATTTTCATCTGGCAAGCGAATACAAAGGACTAGAATGAAAATGGTGAATTAATTACACATTTTCATTGCGGAACTTAATCTCATTAAAACTTTTGCAGATGGAACTGAACTATATGGCAACCTCAGTTATTTGTTTCTCATTAATGGAGATCAGACCTTCGGATCCAAAGGAGGCACAGGATGGCTCAGGGTGCCCAGGCTGCTGTGCAAGGGATGCTGCCCACAGGTGAAGGTGATCATGGTCATGCAGCCACTGTGTTCATGCAGGATCTGTTCCACCTCCTGGTCTGGATTTGTGTTTGCTGAACTACTGTCTAAGTCTCCCGTATTTATCCCACAACAACTGCGTTTTGTGAGCAAAATCTGATTAAGTGACAGTTTTGGAAAAGTGGTTAAATGGGTGGCAGGAGTTTGGTGCTCATAAAGAAACTTCTTAAAGAGCAAGTTTTGAAAGAAGTGGAATCTGCATGCTTTCATGTAGCTTAAGGTGTCTTGTCCTTGCTTTTTAGCCTTGATTTGAATATGCTGTATATGTAGCAGTCCCATGAGCTTCACAAGCAAGATTTCCCAGTATTAATTATAACAACTTCATTATTTCCCAGATATTAATGTTAAATTCTAAAAATGTCATCTGGATGCCAAACGCTTAAAATTCAAGATGTAGTCAATTTAAGAAAGAGCTCTCTTATCTTGTGTTACAGAAATCATGCCTTTTCTCTAAGGCAAGCAGTTATCGCTGAAGTCATTTACAACTCGTTTTTTCAGTTGCCTTAATCAAGCTTTTAATATACATGCAAATTGTAGCAGCAAAACATTTGGATACACAAGGGCAAGGAATAAGTACACGTACTGTATTTCTTTAGATACTGAGTGAGCACACAGAGAGAGATTCTATAAATACAAGCATGAACGCACAGAAAAACACATCCATGGCAATTATAAACTGAGTTAGGCTTTAAAACCTCTTTCAAAGACAAGGTAAAAGTGAAGACTAAAACCACTGAAGAATGGGGCATTGAACAATGGTATTAAACATCTATAAAAAAAGGACATTTTGTAATTTCTTGTTTTGAATCTTACTGTGGGTGTAATCCTGGCTCTGCTGCAGTCAATGGGAATTTTGGCATTAACTTCAATAGGCCTGTGTTTCATCCTGTATTTTTAGGATAATTCTTCAAGGGATTTATGAGATATAATTTTAAATCATAACAGAAAACACCCACTAAGGAAGCTACTAAACATTTTTTTGGGAACAACAAATAGTTTTAAGATGGGAGAAACTTCAAATACTCTTGCAACTAATTCTCTGTTGCTCTTCTTGTTTAATGCTGCCTATGTTTTATACCATGATGGGACAAAAAAGCCACGTGACTGTACATAATGGAGAATTTGCTCTTATGAGACTTCTAGAAAAGTTGTAGCATCTAATTTTTTTGTGTTACACTCGATGAACCTCAATGAACTTGATATCCTTGTCTATTAGATAAGAACCACATTACATCTCATCATTAGTCAGCCAGATAATTAATGGTTGAAACTGCTGTAATAAAAACCTGATATTAATCAAACCTGCCATGGTCTGCTTTTTATTGTGAAGCAACTCCTGTATGACAGGTTGACAGCAAAATATGGAAGAAACAGAAAAGCTATTCATGCACATTGTTTGTTTCAGTGAGTGACATTTTGCGTTGGTTAACACCACCTGACACAAAGCAGATAGCCAAATGTTTTCAAAGGTCTGCTTCAACATCTATGGCAGACAAATAAGAGCCTTTATGCTGACTTCCGTGTGCTTTGAAGTCACTAATGAGTATGTTTTTGAATAACATATAGTGGTGAAATCTCAGCTGAACATTAGCATTAGCATTTTCCATTCTTCCTCCTTCCCTCTACTTCCTATTTTTGTGGTTTTCTAATGTTACGTCTTGTCTGTGATTACAGTATCAACTTTTTGAGGCAGGAATACTGGCTGCTTATGTATAGCCATATATATGTCTGTGTGCCCGTGTTTCGGTAAATAATGTCTTCTCTATTCTGTGCCCTTTGCACACTTCTGTGTAAGAGTTTCTTGAAGCACAGCTATGGTTCTGTCTTACAATTCCTCCGTTATAAAAACACATGTTTTCTTATTGCTCATGGATGATATTTTGGTTTAATGCCAGTCACATTATGTTAAGATGTGACTTCTGTGTGCTAGCTAAGGTCGTGATAATTTTCAAGAAAGAATCTGCTTAAGGGCTGCAGAGCGTACCAGTAGATTAATGCAATGAAGAGTTCAAATCATCCTCTTTGACTATTTAATAATACCATTCTTCTTTGGCTTTTGCCAAAAATGAGGTCTGCTCATTGAGGTAAATGTTTTCAACCTAAAAATTAGATTCTTCAGTCTATATTTATGTACCTAAATATAAACAGTTTCTTTTCAAAGGAGCAGATTACTCCTGGATGGTGCTGACAGCATCAATTCCCATCTTCCCTGGTAGAATTATTAACAGGCACGTTCATGTTGTGCTGTGCCAAGCAGGGATTCCTGACATGCAAACACACGTAAATATCATGAGTGCCATCTTTAAGCGTAAAAGGACCAGGATGAGGAAAGTTGTATGGACTCACTTCAGGGAGATTGAGTAAGCGAGCACAGAAGTTGGGGAGATCAGAGAGAAGACTGATTGTTAGACTTGATTTTTTTTATGGCACTGAAGATCTGGTTAGACTACAAGTGAAAATGAGTCAAACAAAATCTTGAATAATGAGGCGCGTAATTACTGAAGCACCTTTTTAAGGAAATGTTTGTTCATGTCAGAGAGCTGCAAAATGCAGTAGAGTCTGTTGACTTCAGCCTAGGAGACACCTTAATATGGAAGGGCAAAGACATGACTGTGTGTGTCGAGTTTTATAGATGCACTTACATAAGGATGCTTACAAAACACCTGGGCTCATCAAAAATACTATTCCTTTCCTTCTGGCCTGTGGGTTGGTGATACCTTGCAAACAGGCTATCAAAAACTGTGTAAAAATGCCTCTGAATGTAGGTAAAGCACCCGGTAACCTAAACATTCTCACTGATTTTATAAAGAATAAACAACATTTATGCTGCTCGTCATGAGACACCATAAATTTGTGTGTCATTATATCCATAGCACTGCCAGGATTTCATGTTCACATACACAGTAACTAACAACAAATGACTTAAATAAATATATGATTTCTCAAAAGTTGGGCAAGTCAGGTAAAAACACTTTGAGCTTCAGACTCAATCTGTACCTAAATATTAGTGCTCAGATTCCCAGGTATCTGTTACCAGGCATCTTAGTATCATGGTAAGTCTCCCTTTTTCTGCCATCACTCAGTTCAAGTTGTTTTGTAAAGGCAGACTATCATATATTTTTTCTACTTCTCTATTATTAAAGAAGTGCACATTAATATTTCAGATGAGAAGTTGTTACCCGAAAAATGCTAGAGGTCTTGTAATCTTTGAGGGTATTTGGAACAAACCATTGCTGTTTGCAGGCTAATTGTTTGGTGAGAATAAGGCAAGCTACCTTAATGACAGCTTGTGAAATAACAATCTGTGATATAGTACTTGGATGTAGCAACAACTGTGTTTCAAGCCAAGTAAAAAAACTGTCAGTATCTTGTGCGTGAGAAG
>JANHGO010000033.1:22579765-22599848 GCA_024606505.1 Aquila spilogaster | reverse complement strand
TCCAGACTAGAACTGGTGCAGAGTGCTGCTGGCGCCTTTTCACAAGTACAAAGAAGTGCAGACACATCACCCCCACATTGAAGCAACTGTAATAGGTTGTTTTGGTTTTTTTTTTTTTTTATTTCATGATCCAGTTCAAAATAACTCCCCTGGTTTTACGGACTTTTCAGGCACTTGCTCCAACCTATTGTACCTCATACATCTTGGGCTAGATCCACTCCTGGCTACACAAAGAGGCTGGAAAATTGCCTGAAGCGCGCAGCTGACCACTCTCCCAGCTGGAGGGGTTCTGACCAGAGCAAGCTGTTCTGTAGTGATCTCTGCTGTGCAATTCCCATTTGAGAAAGGCTACTATCCAGCACACTTTTAAGCAGCCGCAGAACTTCTAAGTATGCATAAGATGGCACGTTAAGAAGCCAAAGGCCTCTTTCATGACGCAGAGCTATGATAGGTGCTGTGTGAAGCAATTTTTCATGAGATGGGATCCCCTTCACAGCACTTCTCAAAACTGTAATGTGAACACTGTTAAGATTTTTAATTTTTTTTCTTCTAAATCTCCTGTTTTTTCTAAAGTCATGTTCTTCTCTGGACCTCCAGGTAATCCATCAACAGCTGAGTGATGTCTGTTTTGCTCCCTTGGCTCCTACCACCTACAGCTTTCTGTTTCTATAACTTAGCACTGCTGACTCTTAAGATTTTATCACAAGTCTCATAATATTTTGTATTTTTATCTAAACCTCCACTGAAGTCAGCTAATTACAAGAAAATCCCATCTCATTTTTTATGACGTTGATACATAATCCTTACAGTTGCAGAGAAAGGTCTAGGCCATGAAAATTTAAAAAGACAAAAGCTACATGAAAACCTAAGAAATATTTATAATTTCATGGCTTTTATGGCTGTCTCCCTAATTTGGGATTCTGGCTCGTAATTTTTGAATACTTATACTGTCTCATCAACATACTACCTGTTTTCATGGGATGACTCTGTGTTACATCAGTTTACTTTGTGCTGAGCACTTGAAATGTGCATTACTTTCAGGTCCACAGCAGTGTAGATGATTAATTAAAAATAATAAACCATATATTCATATACTTATTCACCTACAGCCTGAGCAAAATGTAATTTCTTCAAGAAAAAGATACATAGTATACGTATATATGGATGTAAAGGAAACTATTTTAAGAAGGAAATACAAACCCAAGCTTGGGATGACTGCTGTATTCAGCAGTGGAAAGCTGTGGGTAAACTATGAAATCGTTATGTCTAAGTGGTAGAAAAATTTATAGCATAATATGTATTCTGCATGTGCTGTGTATGTTAGAGAAGCATCTTTTAAATGTATTTTACCAGAGGACACTGAAAAAGTTAGCAAAGATCTGAGAGGACATGTGATGGTTCTCTATAAATACATTAGGGAGGTAAATACAGGGAGGTTGAAAAGCTATTAAAAATAAAGGATAAAGCTGGCACAAGAACAAATGGTATAAACTCACCATGAATAAATTGAAGCTGGAAATTAGAAGGAGGTTTGTAACCATCAGAGCAGTGAGGGAGTTTTGCCTGTTTTTACTGAGACTATGCTATGTAGCCTTGAAAAGCCACATGCCCTACTTACCATGAATCCAACCATTCAGGGGTCAAGAAGAACCATAAAAATCTTCAAAAATCTCTACTCCACAGCATAAAAATGTCACAATTCTGAGGGCTAGTATTTATTGTAGGACCTTTTCAGCTAGAAGCAATAGTATGAAGTTCTTGTTTCTAGCCCTGCAGGGTTGAACATTTTTTTAAAAATAGTTATTGAACATGTGTTTTGCATAAGGAAACTTTTAAATTCACCCCTCCATATGGCTGAATATCACCTATTCTGAACCTCCTTTTTGCTCTGCCATCACTTTGAGGGGAAATTCCTATTTCAAGGGAAAGAAGGAAATGTTTTTCCCTTTCTTTAAAAGGGATACTGCTGTACAGTTAGGTCAGTGAAATTCAAGTCAGGGAGATACATTTGCCATTTTAAGAGGGAAAATCTGTCCATGTTTTAATCTTGAGGTCTCTAGGTATGTTGTGTGAAACTATGGTTAAAAAAAAAATTGGAAAAGTCTCAATAGAAACAAATTATAGTCTTGATATTGGAGGTATGGCCTGATCCCATTTTTAGTAGGTTACAGGAAAATAATATGGAGTTGTGGTTACAGTAACAAAATAATAACTTTGAGGTGATGCTTACCAACTTTTAATTATTTTCTATGAAACAAATCAAAACCTGCCTCAGTTTGCTAAACTTGTCAGTTCAAGTTTTACACCTGTAAGGTCTCCCAAATTCACAGAATTCTGCAAGTTATAACCTTTAAATAATATTTATATATTATTTGTGTCACATAGCTGTATCGAATTAGACCACACGTAAACAATTCTCAGAATAATTTCAAATGTTATTTCTTACTGTGTAGCTTGTATGATTTGTTTGTACCTTGCTTCATCCCTTACCTGAGTTAACTCTTCTGCCCGTTCAGAGGCCACCATTTGCGCTGGCTGCATTTGTGTTAGAAAGCTGCCCTAGTTCCACCTTAAAGTTAACTTGCTTTTGTCTTTATTGCCTTAATTTTTGCAGCCACATAACAGTGGCGGCTGCTGCACCTGACTGTGCCTAATTACCTCTGGAAAGCAACACAAGTAACTCCAGCATTACTCTGAAACTCTTTCTTGTTTCCTTGCTGACTCCTTTGTTCATGTCATATTCATTTGCCAGTTCTGAAAATTCATGTTCAGACTCAGCTACGCATCCAACCCACTTTGTTTTTATTTATCAACCACCTAGCAACATTTTCTTCATACAGAATCCACAATGACTACTTGTCATTCAAAGGCATTATGTTGTGTAAGTATTTGTAACTGTGCAAACACCTCTCATTTCTCCTGAAGTTATTAATCTCACAGCACTGGCTATGAAAAAGAGAGGCATGATTTGTAATCTTTTAAGAGAAGCCACTTATATTTTTCTAGAAAACATCTTCAAATTCTTACATTATAAACCCAGTCGTTATTACTAACCCTTAGCAAAGGTAAGACGAATATTGAAACCCCACTTTCCAGAGTCATCTGATTACTTGAGACTTTTAGACTTCAGCTGCAGCCTTCATTATAAGGGAGAGCTTAAATACGTGACCAAAATGTGCCTTGAAGGCTGAACCTCCCCCCACAACATAGAAGGTAAATTAAAAAAAAAAGTCTAAAATATGTTTCATCTCTAAATATCTTTGATATTAGGGCCAAGTTCATAATTATTAGCAGGTATGAAAGAAGAGTTTTGAGCATTTATGGCACCAAGACATCCTGGTCCAGAAGTAAATATTTTGTTTACACCTAACTTCAAACATCTATAATATAGACATCTGCATTGCTCTATACTCCCTTTATTGTCAGGGTAGAGAAACAAACACTTGCAGGGAGCTGGTTCATATACACCAGGGTGAGATGAATAACGTCCTGTCCATTACTTATTCTACTGTATTCAGCATAAGGAACCTTCCCGTAACTGAATTGCATCCGACATTGGGTAAAATCATCTTCCCTACCTTTATGTGGCTGTTTTCCTTGCTGAAACAATGTCACTCAGGCTGTTGTACTTTAGAATCTGAATATTTTGCGTTTCAAATAAAATATTTTTTTTTGTTCATTGGCGATATTATATCTAGTAGAGATGGGGCACAAATACATATTTTTACACAGTATTTGAACAATTACACAGAACTACATTAGAGTATGGAACCAGGGATGTTGAAAACATACACCTTTTTGCAGAAAAAATGCAGACACAGTAAGAAAACACTTTTAGTTTTGAACTAACCATTTATACATTTTCTCTGTTTAGTCTCAAGATTTGTGCCCTAAATCTTGGTAACAAGATGGCAGGGACCTGTGCACATACCCGGCAACCCACACAGCAGCTACAGATTTTCGGCATGAAGAGGCAGATGAAGAGGAGCCCCTCAAACCCAGATGGGTTTAGGGACAAAATGGAGACATTTTTTCGGGGAGAGGAAAAAAGTGGAGGGAAAAGCAGGTTGTTTAACACCTTAGGGACCAGCGTGTGTGCGTTTAGGCTCCTCTGCAGAGGAGGGCGGCAGGCTGAGCTCTCTGCTTCGTGTCCCCATCCGCCTGACGGCTGGATACTGCCTCAGCTCAGGTGTCTTTAGGGATTGCTGGCGGAGGATGAGGCTGGAGCCAGGCAATGGATGCTCCCAGACAGGATCTTTGTGTCTGGCGAGGAGCAGGGCTCGGCAGCAGCTATAGCTGTGCTACCGAACAGCTTAGCTCTCCACGGTGCTCCTGGGCACGGGTCCTCATTCTCCCCTGAAGTAAGCCTGGGCACTGCTCTGGGATAATTTGCTCCAGAAGCAGTATAACTACACTAAACGGCACCGGGCTTGGCTGCCTCCGCTGTCCTCTGTATCCCTAAACACCATCCGCCTCCTGTCACCCCGCACCAGGGAGTCGGCGAGACACACTCTTAGCTTCGCGCTATAGAAACTCTCCTTTGGTGGGCTACAACGCAGCCCTCACGATATACTGTGCAGCTGAAAAAAACCACGCAGAAATGAACAGTTGCATGTTAGTGCCATAGAGGCAGCTTGGAAGAGAGATGGGGGCACGTGCTTCCTCGTATGGGCTCCGGCTGCTCCACCCAGGACAAGGGCTCTGCATTTTTCAGGGTCACGCATTGCCCATCTCCAGTTCTGCTGTAGTCACAGTGTCACACTGGTCTGACTTTATTGTACTGTTGTTCGGTGGTAACACCAGTCTCAGAACTGGCTTTGGGCTCTTTGCATCACCTTTCATTCTGGTTGTAAACATGTCCTTAGTCATGGTCAGCCTCATGTTCTGTAACTATTTCATTGATTCATTCAGGGGTTCCACTGGTACTCCATATAAATAAAGCTGACAGAATCCAGCACAAATGAAGTAAGTGTGCACAAAAGCTCCTATGCCCCAACCTTGGCCACGTAGCTGCGTTAATACTCAGCCAAACTGAAAACTGTTTATGTTTGTATTGCGACATGTTATGGTGATTTTTCTAAAACCTTTTACAAACTGTCTTTTCCTTGTACCTGTATGCATTACGCTAATGCTGGGTCTAGGCTTGGGGTCTAAATGCTATTTCAATACAAAACAATGACAGTATAACAATGATGTATGAAACATCACTGCCGCTAACAGCTAAGGGATCTGAGTTTTGCAAGATGCTGAGAGACTTCAAATTGCATTGACTTGAATGAAATACACGGTATCATTTCTGAAACCATAATTTTAGGGTATAATATATATGTCTTTAAATAATAATTGTTTTTATTTATAAGTAGTTCTAATGAAGTCATTGTTACCACTTATCTCAGTAAGCACTTCTAAACTGGAGATTAGAACTTGGAGACATTGTGTCACTGGCATTTTTTAATTGAAAAGTGGCTTTTGACCACAATAACAATTTTTAGACAGCCTGTTCTGTCTGACATTTTCTATTCTTTTTTTTTTAAATTTTAATGGGTAATCTGCAAACTAAAGCTTTTCCCTAGTGACCTTTGGGGAGTTTCAAAAGGAAACAAGCTATTTTTTTCTCTTGAAATACTTTTTTAAAAACACTTTTCAGCTTTAAACTTCCTTGAAGAAACAAACAAATGAAAAAGGTATTAAAAACATTAAAACGAAGTGCTCAGAAATCAGTTTTCCAGCTAGATTTGCAGGATTGGGCTCTACAGTTCACAGTGAACCTGGTTCCTCTATGGTACACATTTACATTTATTATTCTAGACAACTACTAGACATCCATTCTCAACAATTATGTGGTGAGCATTTCCCATGTAAATGCTCACATGAAAGCATAGGCCTGGATTTATCCTACGTAAATTTAAGCAATTAGGCATTGAGGGAATTGAGAACCCTGGCTGCCTGGCACTCTCTAGGCAATGGAGAGAGAGGTCTCTCGAGAGGCAATTCAGGAGTTAGGTGGGTTCAGCGGGTGCCTCCCTCGCATCCCCTCCCCAGGGGCTGTGGGAGCACCTTGGTGCGTCTTGTTTCCTAACTGAGGAATCTCAGTTAAGTGATTAGATTTAAGGCACCTGTTGTGCATTTATGGCTCTGCAAAGTCATGAAAGAGAGCAGAAGGTAGGAACTTCTGTAGTGGTCAAACCAAAGTCCTTCTGCCTGTATTGTGCCTCCACCAGTGGCCAGCAAGGACCGGTCCTGCCCACCTCATGCAGGCAGGAGGTGTTTCCTGAGCCAGAGGTGGTGGCTTTGTGCTTAATAGCCCTCAGAGTGTTTGTATATCATACGTTCAATCAATCTTGTGTGAACAAATTTAAGATCCCACATCTGCAGCATCTTGTGGGCAGGACTTCCACAGCTTAACTGTATAGGATAGTTCAATGGGAAGAAAAGGGAGGGAGTCTTTTAACCTGGTAGAACACTAAGGAAGATGGGAACTGTGATACAAAATAGTGATTGCTCAGAAAGCAGTGCACTGATGCAAAGGGCTAACCCTTCAGACTATGTACATGTCTATAAACACATAATACGGAAAAGCTTGATGCACATTCTTTTTTCCTACTCTGTTTCTTGGCAACAAATCGATTCTTAAATCATTACAAAGTATGTGTAATACATAATCCCATGAAGTATGCAGCCCATTTAATTCATCTGCTTGTTTCCGTACCTGTAAACTAGCTTGCTGCCAGTGCAACCTGCCAAGTTTGGGCCGGGGAGGGGGAAGCAGGGTTCAAGGTCCTTATTCAGACCTTTTCATGTCACGCTACTCCTGGACACAGGTTGCGGTTACCCTCTGTATTGTTCTCAAACAGCCTTTATGGCCTGTGCAGCTCAGGATGATCAGAGTTTGTTCTCGCTGTATGGGACACATTATGTTCCTTATCTACTGGAACTTCGTTCTTCCTTTGCAGAGAAATGTATTTTTCTATTGTATCCATGGGAACTACCTTCAGCAAGGGTGGATGTCCAAACAGATGGTTCAGCCCTGCCCCCACTTCCTCCTCCCTCCTCAGAATGAATTCCTATCTAAATAAGTCCTGTCTCTACAGGTGTTGAGACAGGCAGTTCTCACATGAAAAAAAAAAAAAAAAAAGAGGGAGAGAGAAGAAAAAAAGGAAAACAAAATGATGACAAACGAGTTTACCTAGTAACCATTTGGAAACACTACCTCCTACCTCCATCTAACTATAAAAGGAAATATGTGTTTTATTCCTTCTCTAATCACAAGGTTTCGATGAACATACTGTAAGAGTACATTCAGAACTATTCATCGTCACTAAGTCCTGAGATTTAGGATATGTGTGTGCTTGAATGTCTTAGCCATAGAAACCCCAGAAACTGCTGTTAAAGTGCAAAAAGCCTTTCTTTAGTGTGCACAGGCATAACATACATAATCCTTTATCTCTGGCAAAGCTGCTGGGTTTTTGCCAAGGGCATGTTTGGTGATGTGTGGAATCTGAGGCTGCTGCATGACATTGCTGTTGAAGGTGCACAGATACCATGGCGATGGGAGTGATATAGGTGCCTAGATAGATGGATGGATGTTTTCTTTACCCACTCGCCAGCATTTTGATTCAACCAGTCCAACTTGATTTTCCAGATTATTTAAGTGAGGAGGCTCAAATCCATCTGTTTGAGGAATCCTGGCAAGCAATCAAGCCCCCTGCAATTCTCCCCCACTGCCATCTCAAAATTAAAGGTAAACACTGAGCAGTTCTCATTTAAATATGAAGCATCTGATACAGCCTTGATTTTTCTTTTTTTCTTTCTTTCTTTTTTTTTTTCTTTAGTTGCTGGAGAATAAAAACAACAGTTGAAGGAACTGCAGTCAGTAAAAAGGTTTCTCTGGCAATGAGGCCAAACTAAATAATGACACCCAAAGCAAAAACATGCTTCACTGAAACTAAACTTTAGTCAATTCACTCTCTGAAACAAAGGATTTTTTGTAATTTCAAAAGTGAACATTGTACTTTACTCTGGCAGCCATTTGTATGTTTTTCAATGATCTGATTATGTATAAATCCCAATTTAGCATGCCTTTCAGCACCTAAATCCTATGAGTGATTTGAAATCATTAATGAAGTTTTCTATAGACTACAGCTGCCCTTCTCTTCCTCCTAATGTTTTTTGAAATGCAAGCTTTAGTGACAGTGTTTTGATGTGCCTCATTTGTTGATGTGTATTTTCTTTCCTTTTTTCTAATTAGTTTGTAAATATTTATGAAAGATACAAGATCTGTTTCACATTCACACAGCGAGTCAATGCTTTTCCTTTCATTCCCGTCCTCTGCAATTGCTGTGCTTTCATGTGCGGTCTCAGACCTTTGATGGAACCTGTACTCCTGAGGATCGCAGTCATCAATGCGATCTGAAATTTAGCATAAGATGAGTTCAAAGGTTGCTCACTCGGGGGATAAAGTCTCAGCTCCTACTCGGAGCCTGAATAATCAAGCAGTTTACAAGATTGGCTGGATTTCACTGCTGGCTTTGCTCTGTGTCTTTGTCTCCGTGTCTTTGTCTCCGTGTCTTTACAATTTGTAAAACATCTCTAGTCTCTGTTTGCAGAATTGTACATCTCCTTTACGCTGGCCTGAAGGGGTACTGTAAATCTATCCCTCTCAGAATGATTTAAAATGCTGCAGGTGAAACTGCCTCCCCTTTGCCTTGTCCGGGGCTCCCTGCGGGGGCTCGATGGCTGAGCACAGAGAGGTAAAGGCAAGAACCAAATGGGAACGTCTCATGGTCACACCAGATGGCCTGGGATAGCTGCGGTTTTCCTGTGTCAAGTGCTTCCTACTGTCAGTGGGGATTTTTGTGCTAAGGGGGCAACGGGGACTGTATTGGCACTCCTGGTGTTCCAAAGGGCTCTCTAAAAATACTTCTATATATTTGAACAACAATTTAAAAAGAAATACGTATAGGGTCAACAAGAAGAACATATTAAATTCTTAGCAACTTTCCTATAGAGCATCTGTCTTCTAGAAATGGTTGTGAATTCACTTTTTTTTCTTTTTAGAAGAAATTTATCTTTACTACTGATTCCAATGTTATTAGCAACAGAAAAACAAATTTTGAAAATAATTCCTAGAAGCATGTAGGTAGAGAAAAAAAACTGTGAAAACCAAATCTTTTCCAAGCGAAGGTTTCCCTTGACTGAATCGTTATTTTCAGCTGAAAGTCTGAATTGTTGAAAATTCTTACTCAGCTCTATCCCTACTTACCCTGTACTTTTCCTGTAGGAGGAAAACCAAAACCTGAGTTACTGGGAATCATTTTCCTAAAAGTTATGTTTTCTTTTACTCAACTGAGAAATCATTTGTAATACCCTGAGTCCTCTTATTTCTTCAAAATAATCCCCTACCTTATACAGATGAAGTAGTGTAACCACATTCCAACACAGTCATATTTATTAAAAGTTCAATGTCCCATGTATTTTAGCAGAAGATGGTTTGGTTTAAGAAATAGTGGAAAATGTTAAAATAAATATTTTTCCAATCATTTCCCAACCAGTGCACTTAATTAATTTTACAACGAGGTGGTGTAAATGAACTTCCTTTTAATTTTAGGGCTATTTGGCCCTGCTGAACGAAGGCATGGTGTGATCAATACCATGAGTCCTACCACACAGGGCGAATCCAGCTCCTGGTGAAGCTGGTGACGGAGATTTTGGGCCTCACTGTGACTTAGCACATTGTATAAGATGCCCCTTCATTTCTGCCTGCTGAACCCAGATATCTGAAAAAAAGATACCTGTGTTTTTCAATACCACAGGTAAGCTGCCCCACTCTTTTTGCTCCAAGTAGTAAATCCTTAAGCCACTTTTCACTGGTGATCTCTTTCTGATGCCTTGACATCCTAAGCAAATCACTAATAGTTGTTTTAGCCTCTCTTCCAGACATGAGTCTTCATTCCACAGTCTCAGATAGAACAGTGTAAACTTGAGGAAATTCCAGACTAAAGGTGTTAATGGATTGCTGGATTCAAAAGCATTAACTTGGTGGAGTTATTTCAGAATAAGACCAGCATAATTGAGATTCAAATTAGATCTCTACAGTATTAATAAATGATTAGTTCATACTCAAAAATATCAAATTCATATGCAGTTCTACATAAACTTACAAATAAATAAATTGTACTGTCAGTGCCTCATTTCTGCCCGATTTTTCCTCAGGGCTACTCTTTTGATGGTGATAAACATTTTTATTATTCTTCATTTGTGGGTTACTGAGTTTTGAAAACACTTTCCAGAGACACATACAAATGCAAGTGATTTTAAAGGATATTGAATTCACTCCACTGTATTTATCCTAGTGCTAGAAAGGGGAGTAAGTGCCCATCACCCATCACCCAGGGAGCGAGAAGCAGGCAGGGCTCAGTGCTCTATGCTGTCCACGTTTAATGCAAGGGACAAGAGAGGGCCGTGCTTCTTTAAGGACATTCTTGCATCACTCCGGCATTGCCTATGCCCATCAGTGACTCAAGGGCAGAGTACTCTGACTGAACAGATTTGATTAAACCTTTCTGGGAGTAGATCTATCACAATCCTGCTTCTTCATGTTGCATGATAACATCCGGCCCCAGGCAGACTTTTGATTAAAAGTTCCCCCGAAGATTTGTGGAGAAATTCTGTTTATTCCCACAACTCTGAGAGCATTGAGGTTATGTGCCCACATTTTGAAGTGCAAATTACATAAATTGCAATTTGGCAAAGATGTTTCTGGAGCTGGGAAACTGACTGAGGAGGCCTATAGATGTTTTCCATTGGACTATGGTCAGGAAAAAAATGCCCATTTTAAAAAGATTTCTTTAATTTTTTTAGTTAGCCCACACAATCTTTAAAACTGGGAATGATGAGCAAAGAGAAGGATAGAGTTTGGAGTGCAGGATGGGAACTGGAAAAACTTTAGAGAATCCTTTTTCAAAGGAGAACCACACACTGAGGTCACAACCAGACTCCTGCGATATGATTTATTTTCTATTCAGCACTTGCTATATTCTTGCCTCTTAATTTTTACCTTTGTTTTAGAGACAGCAAGTGAGTAAACATTTTTTCTTGACTCTGGAAAGTTTGTTGCTTAGTTTTAGAAGAATTTGGAAAAGTATTTGCCAAGTCATTTTTGAACTGCACACCAGCAGAGTGATTATTTATCACACTTCTCACTGTTACAAGTACAAGTCACTTTTTGGCCTACTTATAATGCACTAACAGCTTGATTGTACAAGTTCAAACTCCTTTTCGCTAACTTTCTCCAACTAGACCATAGGTAAGGGATGAGGAGAATTGGCCCATGATAAATAAAAAATGTATTTGAACTGTTAGTTAGTAAGTGGTTAAGCACCAGAGGCACAGACTGAAATATTTCATTGATGGTTTGACAGCTAACACTGCAGGGGATGACTCAGGACTTCGTGTTCTCTCTTCGCTCAGACTGAACCATGATGATTTTTATCAAATTGAGAAGTTAGTAGAAAATGCTGACTGGATCTCTTTGATGCCAGTGTCAGTCTTAATTCCAGATTTCTCTGAATCTGATATGCCATGGGAAATACTTGAAATTATATGGAAACATCTAAATTGCTGTGGTATGATTTCCTGTGACGCTAATCCTCCTAATCCTGCATGGGCAGCACACTGAAGGGCCACTAAAGATCAGGGTCCTCATGCGAGGCATTTTACTGATGTAGTGGGATACTGAGAGTTCCTGTTCTGCCCTCAGCTTCTGTGAGCTTGAGGGTCTGTGCCAGTATGGTAAGATGATTGATAGTATCCCCATTAATACAGATTTTCTGCTGAACACAATGGTCACAAACTGCTGTGTGAGTTTCAGACATTCTGCTTCTGCCGTCAAACCATCTGGAAATATCTCTAGGTTGAAAAAATTTAGTGTGCATACAGCAGCACCAAGCAGCATTTCAGGACAGAAAGAGAAAGGACAGAGATTTCTGTCACCGACAGTGAATACAGGCAGGCAGCATGTGATTACAGAACTTTTAATTTTTTCTGCTGTTTACAAAACCTTGGCATTCAGAGTATCTCCCTGTGCTGTGCTCTGGGAATTGAGCAGAGCTGGTTCTGCTCTTGTTGTAGGTCCCTTGATTCACCAGCCTCCACATATCAGGGATTAATTTTTATCAGTTGCACAAGTAAAAGAGATAAAGACAAAGAGATAAAGGAAGCATATTTCTCCCCCATGTTCCTGGGTAATTTGCCTATCCCCACAAGATTCGTTTACAATAAAAGAGATCAATAACAGTATACCAGTATAAGCAGGAATTCTTTCAAGAGTCTTTATCCACGCAGTTATAAAACAGTCTCTTCCAGGTGACATCTATACTTCACCTTTGATCTCAAAACACCATGTTTAGCTATAACAGTCACGTTCACTATCTGTAGCATTTTGAATGGATGATTCTTATCTATGTGTAGAGATCAAGCAGATGAGTACACAGCAGTCCTGCGATTATTCCCTTTTAAATATTTTCCATTCTCAGAAAAACTATGGGAAAAGGTGTCAGAGTAATTTCCAGTTAAACAATCGGCTAAAAAATCTGGAACAAATGGACCATTTCTAATGACTCAAGCACTGAACCATGGAACAAAACACAGAACCACTTCAATGCGACAAGTCTGTAAGTAAACAGTAAAACCCAAACATTTATGGGATACAGGCCATGCTCTTGTGTTGTAAATAAAGGAATATAGATAACACATCTGATGTGGAAATAAACCGAAGTTGGCTGAACCTTGCTCTAATGGAGTTACTGAAACCCACAACAAACTTTCACATCCAGATGAAGCTGCTTTATATTTTTTGGAAGATTCTGACAAGAATTCTTACCAATTCACAAACAGCACTTAAAGTATGCAAAATCATGAGTAAGACTGAAAAAAAATGCAATAGGTTTAACTACTAAATTAGATTTTCTATGAAAACTTTTTTCTTCCACTAACCTCAACTCTTGAATTAAATCCGAGAATCACCTTGTGCTGGGTTACTCCAGTAATTTTCATTTACAGTCAAATCAATATTGGACTAAATGTCAGGAGACATAATCTTTGCTTTATATTCTCACTCACACTGGTTTCATAGGATCATGGGATCATAGGATTGGAGGACCCCTCTAGCCCAACCTCCTCTCAAAGCAGGGACAGCTCTGCTACCAGACCAGGTTGCTCAGGCCTGTGGTCAGTTGGATCTCAAAAACATCCAAGGTCAGACACTGCACAAATTGTCTGGACAGCCTGCACCCTGTCCGACTGTCCTTACAGGGGAAAAGGTTTTCATTCAATAGTTTGTGGGAAAATGTGTATATACAAGCTGTTGTTCTCAATGTTGTTGTTGTCAATGTTGTTATTGTTGGGTTTAATTTCTCAATAAATATTTCATGAACCATCTGCCAGTGACTGCAGAATGAGTAACACTGGTCTAGAGAATAAGGGTAGGATTTCTCAAAAGGGTCTCTTGGTCACTTTTTTATGCCAAACTTGGATTTTTCCACCGAATTCTAAAAATATTCTAAAAATTACAATTAATAAAAAGATTTATACAGCCAAAATACTCATTGTAACAGACAAAAAACAGTTGGGGGGGGGAGTTAAGTAGTTTCCCACACCAGAGTGGTTAAGATGTCCAGCTGGAGGCAGCATGTAAAAGCATGTTGTCCAGATACCCAATCATTTTCTGAATTAGACTAATTATGGGTAGCTAGCAACTGAGGGGTGGATGGGAAGGTTTGATAGGTATTTTTCTAAAGAACCTGAAGCATAAATCCTGTTGGTGTAAATCCATCTTTGACTAATACTGGCAGAGACTGGGTATGTAATGGATTACTATTTTTGGTACTTCTCAGAAATCTAAATACTAGTGTACAGGGCAATAATAATACTGGAAAAGTCAGCCAGGGCCATAGAGCAAGCTTGAGCGTTGATGGTTCACATAGTTTAATTGCTACTGCTCTCTGCTTGGGCTGCTCCAGTTGCTTCTGCCCAGAGGAAATCTGCTGTAGAGGCAGCAAGCCCGAAGCAGTGGGCATGCGAGGCAATTAGCAACACTTGCCTTGGGACCAGGTCCCAGACCTCTTCTATTTGTTAGTAGAGACCATGTACCCATGTCCCTGTGGGGCTCCATGAGAAAGCTGCTCAAGGGAATGCGGTCTGGCCTGTTCTGTGCTCTTCTGCCAGGGATCATGTAGGCCTGAATTCCTCCCCCAAACACCTTTAGCTGAAGCATGCAAGCCAGAAGCTTCATTGCTCCAGGCCCCCAGGGAGTCAACAGAAAAAAAAAGACACATCTGGAAGGTGATTCAGCACCCTGAGAAGTGTCTGGTTCTCTCTATTGACTGTTGGCAGCATTTAGGTCACCTACACATCTAGTGCAGCTGTCTCAGATACCTTTAAAATTACTCAGGATTAATTTGGGCTACAATTAGTCAAAGAACATTGTGAAGAAAAATCTTGTGATAGCTCCAGCTAAGATTAGGCAGGACTGTTTGAAGGGTTCTGGATGTCTGGGCACTAAGCATGCACGTGACTATGAAACAATAAATGCAATCTGTCAGACCTACCAGAGTGACCGTGCATGGTGTGCATCCAGACGTAGTGCCTGGTGCGTGCAGAATCCAGCATTTCTGGTCTGCATTAAACGAATGACTGAATGAAACTGTGCTGAATGATTATACACAAAGCAGTGCATCTCTCCTTGTACATGAGGGAGATGTATGAGGCATTCATTGTCTTCTGCTGCACCCAGGTTCAATAGTTTAGCTAATTATGCAGTGTGTGTCTTTCCAGCAATTATTATTTCATATGACAGCACTATCAAGTTTGGTTTCAAGCTCGCAAATGTGCAGCTAAACAGAAATACCAGACCATTTATCCTATTCATGTTTGACCAGTTAAGGAAGCTCATCTTTTCCAGACTGATGATTACAAGTTTATTTCACATTATTTATTTGTCTAGTTTTTTATTGTGGTTATCTCTTAGTCTGCACATATTGAAGAATTTATGGACTGAAATATGAAAACAGTGGACTAAATTGCATGGGATCATGCAGATGAACTTTTTCTGCATAGCATGATGACCACTAAGCTATCCAGTTATGCTGCACAGCCTCCACTAGAGAATCTTTTACTATCTCCATATGAGTCTGCCCAAAAGCCATCATTCATTCAGGCCATCCCTTCTTTCTCTGCTCAGTCAAAGCCTGGGAAATCAGGTGCATCTTCCAGTTAATCCTGAAAGTCATATACCTTAGCTATAAAAATCAAGAAACATAAAAGTGGCTTGTGAAGTCTGAGATGATAGTCTATTCATCTTTCAAATTGCTGGGGACACTACTGTCATAAACATGGCTAACAATTAGTATCCATTGTCATGTACAAGAAGCCATAAACTGAAGTAGAAGAATAAAGGTCTGTTATGCATGTTGTAAAAACTGGCATGATGAAGGAAACCTGCTGTGACCACTTGAACCCCTAGGCCAAATGTGCCTGGAAATTGCAGATATTTCATTGTCATTGGTTTCACATTTTTCAGGGTGGTAGATGTATGGAGGAATTCTTATTGCCCGTGGCTATTCCCCATGCTGAGGTCAGGCCAGATAAAGAAATTCCGTTCCTTGGGAGCTCTCTTTCTAGTTTCCTCATGTATTCAGCACTTCTCCCCAGTGCTTTACAGCATTTTTGCCACTATTGCTCAAGGTTTGCTGCAGGTAGGATAAAAAATTCTCTCTTCAGGGAATTCCCTCAGATAATCTCCCAAAGGGTGTGTCCATAGTCTTCTGCAGGCTCTGAGTGAGCTCTGCCCAGTCTCTAAGAAAGCCAAAAGCCATGTGCATCCCATTAACACAATGCGAAGCCCAGGCTAACTGGCTTTATTATTGGGGCTTTCAAATACTGCCTTCAGATGGCTTCCAGATGCCTGAAAATCGGACATCTAAGTGTGAGCTAGTCAAGCAAGGCTTCTTTTATAGTTAGTGTAGGAGAAAATAAACACCACCAGAGGCAAATTTTATGACCTATCTTAGATGCCTATCTTAGGATGAGATGAATCACCTTCTGGAGGTGTCTCTTTCTCTACATCTACTATATACAGAAAGGCCAACGTGTCTCGCTTAGACTTAAATTCTCATTAAAAAAAAACAAACCCTGAGATCTTTAGATAACCATTTGTCTCGGGAACTTGGACTTTACTGAAACACCAAATAATGTAGGACTTGTCATGTGAGATAGCAATGCTGTGATCCTACTATTAGGTCTCAACCCTGGTTTTAAAGTCTTCTAAGAAACTTTAGATTTGTTAACAGCAAGGTGTCTATCTCCACGCAGTCACCCTGAAAACCAGACTCATCTTCTGTCCATTTTGCAGGCATGCAGTAATAGCCTGAGGCTTGGACAAACCATGACCTCCCAGATCTGCCAGGGCAAGCATGCCCCCATATGCCTGGCATGTTGACTTCTCTCTCCTCTCACCCAAGTTCCTCCACATTAGGAATTCAGGCAGGGCCAGTTCAGTCAGTCCTTGAGGGAATAATATAAATGGAAGGATCTCAGATCCTGGCTTTTCAAGACTGCTCTTAATTACTATGTAGGCTTACCCACAGTGTCCTCTTTGAGCTGGTGCTGTTAGAAGTTTTGACCTCCTCATTAAAGGTTTCATTCTGTATTCTTACGGTCTTGAAGAATTTAGACTGCTTACCTCTGTTCCTGTGGTGACTATATGAAGTTCTTGGGTTTGCTTGCTGGCTTAAGAACTTGGGCTAAATGGGCTACAAAGTTTGTTCTGGAAGTCTGGATAACAGAGCAATTAGAAATCAAAGAGGTGTTGGAGTTGATGTTTATTAATGTGGACAATTGTGACCATGCGATACACCATCTTCTGAATCACAGATGTCCCTTTCACAACTGGCATGTCATGTCAATAAACCTAGGCTTTCATAGTCACTAATGAGAATGGATACAATTGTCATTTCAGTCCCACTATGTATATTTTGTAAAACTATGCAATTCAGATGACGAGTTTCATCTTTCTTGATGTGCTTTCTGAAACCAATAGATTCATCAACAGCACATTTGTATTTTATACCTGTACTCACAGGCATACATACTGTGTATACACAGCAACACAGAAACATAAACACAGATCACTTGAGCCAAAGGTAACCATTAAGAAGAGTTTGTCAAAAGCACGCAACAACACAGAAGCTCCAGACTAGAAAGGCTGGTTTCATACTACTTAAGTTAGGCGGCTATTCACCATAACCTTCCTCCCTGTCAAAGGAGACACATATCTCTGGAGGATGATTTGGCTCGCTCCAGAATTAAGCTGTCCTCTGATGGTGTTTGTCCTCTTTTCACTGAAGGCAGACCTATGTATTCAAAGTGTTGCACACTCAGAAACACCTTAGATTTACTGAACATAGGGTGGCTTTGTATTTATTTAAGACAAAACCGTACTGAGTTTCTCAAAGCACATGGCCTGAAATAGGGTATGTACAGTGTAGGAATCTACATGAGTGACTACAGTCTTGCTGAAGTAATCTGAGACCTAGTCAGTCCAGGTCACTCTCAGGGAGACACCTACATCTGGTAAGCTGAATTGTTTCCAAAACTCCACTAAACTGTTCCCTATTAGAAATTTAGATACCTAGCTTACACCTAGATATATTAGGCAACAAAAGCTAGGATGACCTAAATCCTTCCTCGCTTATCACACCTGGTGGCTTCAGTTCACAAGGCCTTTTCACAAAATCAAGCTCCATGCATAAGGAAGAAAGAAGACTAAGAAGTCTGCGAAGGCCAGAAAGATTTTGCAGTTTCAGTCCATAGCACAGTGGTTAAATTACCTGACCACCTAGAAAGACTTAGGTTTGGGTCTTACCACTGGTATTTAATTCACTTTGACCTCCCAAAAAACCATCTTAATGTCAAGGTAACAGCTATTCTGACAGAATAGGTCTTTCATTATTTCCCATTTAGGCTGTTTCAGTTTCTCTGAAATAATTAAAAAATGGGATATAGGAAAACAATAACCCTAGGTATGAGGATTGCACCTCTAAAATGGTCGAGCACAAGTCATTGGAGCTTGCTGCTATATTGTGCTGATTAGTCAGAACATGGACAATGAAGAAACTCTGTGAACTTGGACATCCTGGCTCTGGCTGATTTCTAAACAATGCATTATTTCCAGAACAAACTCCTATTGATTTCAATAATTATATTCTGCTGGCTGCTCAGTGCTTTAAAAAAACTTCCCCTGATGACTCTATCTAAATCTTCAGCTGTCTAGATGGCTTTAAACATCTGCCTTTTTGAAATGCAAGGTTTGGGTTCCTAAGTCACTTAGAAATTTTTATGACAGTTTTTCCTTGCCAAAAATAGGAAGATGACAGGACCAAGTCTGAATTTCTGTTTTTTCTTCCTTGTTCTCTTCTTTCCCTCCCAACCCTGCTGTAATTGAGATGATTGTTAATCTACTTGGTTCCAGTGAGAAAAATCAAATACAGTATTACAGTAGTTTTGGTCCAATGCATAGTACAGTTACCTCAAATGAGTAAGTCCCTCATTAAGGGAATAATTAATATTTAGATGCTAACATAAGTTTACTACTAACAACTGCATAAGGAGTGATAAAGAAGTTTCATCATAAAATACTGAGTAGTAGCTTGGTGGTAAGGGTCCTTATCAGAGATGTGTGAAATGGCAGGACAGGAAAGTACTCCAAAGTTAAGTGATATAACAACCAACCTCTTTGGAAGCAGGGCTTTCTCATTTTTATTTATTAACTGTGAAAGTCTTCTGTTTCATTCCTACACATAAGAAGAGCACTTTCTTACATGACATGAATGTCAAAAACACATGAAATACAGTGTTTGTTTGGGGGGTGGGGGTGCCAACAAGTAAGCCAAGGTGTACTATTAATCCAACTAACCCAGTTTTAATGCTTTAACTTAAGTTCCTCACTTCCATGAATGAACATGGGAGAAAGCAGGCTTGCACAGACACGTGATCCCCTTCCTCTCTGCTCCAAAACACTTAATACAGGTACTCCTGTATTATGGCAGACAAGCATTATTTAATACCTCTTTGTCTTCTTTGTACTACCTGCTACACAGAGCCCTTGACCTCTGGCCAAGATTCCAGTCTTCACGACATGGTGGTTGGGGTCCCCCCCACTTCTTAATGACAGGCTAGAGTTTTATTTGTATATCATCAGATCCAGCATATTTCTCTATCTCTTTACATGTCAGGGTGGTTCTGTTGTACTTTAAAGTTAGTTTTACAATGGTAATTATGGATCAAGAGTTCACATAGTGCTGTACTTGATGTTAATAAGCAGATAAATGTATAATCACTCAGTATTATGAAAAGCTCTAACTGAAGGACCAAAAGACTTTGTCATTTTACTCCACCCTTTGTGAGTCAGTAAAATGGATTGAATTATATAGCAGAACCAGCACTTCACTGTGATGAAACTCATAAAAAAAACACCAGAAAATGTCACTACATGTTGGCAGTTTATAAAAGGAGATTAACTAGCTTATCCATTGGTATTAACATGTCTTTAATAATGGTAACATTCTTTGCAAATTAAATAGCTATTAATTAAAAAGCCTGTCCAGATATGCTTATGTGCCCATGTGAATATAGGCATCTACCTACCTTATTGAATAGACCTATATAGAAAGAACTAAGCTCATTTCTATGTTTTCAGCAGATTATGCATAGAATTTAAGAACAGTTGGCTCTCACTTAATCCAAAGGGTGATATTTTGGGTCCCAAAATTCCCTTTCTGCTCATCCACTGAGGTACAAAGCTTCATTAAAGTAGTCCACAAATGATTAAAGTAGTACAAATGATGCACAGTGCAATTGCTCACCACCCACCAATCAACGCCCTGTTAGTCCCCGAGCGGCAATCCCCCCGCCCCCACTCCCCCCAGTTTGTACACTAGATGGGACGTCCCATGTTATGGAATACCCCTTTGGCCAGTTTGGGTCAGCTGCCCTGGCTGTGTCCTGTGCCAACTTCTTGTGCCCCTCC
>JANHGO010000033.1:22545213-22579665 GCA_024606505.1 Aquila spilogaster | reverse complement strand
ACAATCACCTCCCTATCCCTGCTGACTACCCCTCTCCTGATGGAGCCCAGGATCCCATTTGCTTTCCGGGCTGCCAGCAAAGCAATAACTTTGGGGTGATGCTTACCAACTTTTATGAACCAACCCAAACCTACCTCACTTCACTAAACTAGTCAGTTCAAGCCTTACATCTGTAAGATCAGCATAATTTGCAGCATTTCACAGGTTGTTTCTTGAAAATAATATTTATATATAATTTGTGTCACATAGCTGTGAAATTAGTCTGCACTTAAATAATTCTCAGAATAAATGATTTCAAAGGTTATTTCTTACTATGTGGTTTGTTTGCTTTATTTGTACTTTGTTTCATCCCTGACCTAAATTAACTCTTCTGCCTGTTTGGAGGCCCTGGCGGAATTTGTATTTCTGTGTTACAGAGCTGCCTTAGTTCCACCTTAAAATTAACTTGCTTTTGTCTTTCTTGCCTTAATTTTTGCAGCCACATAACAGTGGCTGCTGCTGCACCTGACTGTGCCTAATTACCTCTGGAAAGCAATGTAAGTAACGAGCATTACTATGAAACTCTTTCTTGTTTTCTTGCTGACTCCTTTGTTCATGTCGTATTCATTTGCTAGTTCTGAAAATTCATGTTCAGACTTAGCCTCACATGCAACCCACCTGGTTTTTATTTATCATCTACCTAGCAACATTTTCTTCATACGGGATCCACAATGACTGTGTCATTCCAAGGCATTGTGTTGTGCTAGTGTGTGTAACTGTGCAACAGTCTCTTCTTTTTCAGGAGCTGTTCATCTCACAGGACTCAGTATGAAAAACAGGATGTGATTTTTAATCTTTTAAGAGAAGCCACTTAGTACTGAAGAAAACAGTAATTCCGTTTGGGACAGTGCTACAGTGCAATGAGCATGCACACACTTCTGCACAGACAACTGTGCCCAGCAACAGCGGACAGCGCTGACATAGCCCCCATCTTACCAGCTCTGCCTGAATGGTATATCCACCTAAAACATAAGAAGGAAAACAATGTCCCCAGAAGTCCACCTGTCACATTAAAATATTATTTCTCCATCTTTTTGATATATAGATGCTCAAGAGTAAGTCGTTTTGATAATACAGTTGTTATTCATTTTAAATCTAGAAGAAAAAGCAAGAAAAACCTCCTGCAATGGGCATTATATTTTTCTAGAAAACACCTCTCCAATTCTTCCATTATAAACTAATAATTACTTTTAACCCTCTAGCTCCTAACAAAGGTAAGGGGAATATTAAAGCTTCATGTTCCAGAGTCATTGGGTTACACAAGACTTTTAGCCTTCATTCTAGGGGAGAGCTTAAATATGTGACCGAACTGTGCCTTGAAGGTTGAACTTCCCCCCACAACACAGAAGGTAAATAAAAAAGTCTAAAATATGTTTCATCTCTAAATATCTTTGATATTAGTGCCAAGTCATAATTATTAGCAGGTATGAAAGAAGAGTTTTGTGCATTTATGCTAGTGGCACGAAGACATCCTAATCCAGAAGTAAATATTTTGTTTACATCTAACTTCAAACATCTATAATATAGACATCTGCAATGCTCTAAACTCCCTTTATTGTCCGGGTAAAGAAACAAACACTTATAGGGAACCTGTTCATCTTGCCTCTTTCATGTACATGCTGCAATGAGATGAGTAACTTCCTGCCCACTACTTATTCTACTGTACTGAGCACAAGGAAATTTCTAGTGAGCATATGTATGTGACATTTTGTGAAATTATCTTCCCTGTCTATATGGGGATGGTATCCTTGCTGAAACAATGGCACAAGGATGGCAGGACGACTTCAGAATCCAAATATTTTTCTTCTCGCATCAAATCTTGTGTTGTTGCTGTTGTTGTTTTGTTTGATTGTTTGTTTTTTCATAATCATAGAATCATAGAACTACTTGAGTTGGAAGGGACCCTTAAAGGTCATCTATTCCAACTCCCCTGCAGTGAACAGGGAAATCTACAGCTCTATCAGGTTGCTCAGAGCCCCATCCAGCCTGACCTTGAATGTCTCCAGGGACGGGGCATCCACCACCCCCCTGGGCAGTCTGTTCTAGTGATTCACTGCCCATCCTCTTGGCTCTTTATACAATTTGAGGAGCAAAAGAGGACCCATCCTCTTTTCCTCTTGGTTGTTTTATACGTAGTAGAGACAGTGCACAAACGCATATCTTTACACAGTATTTGACTTAGGAGAACCATTAGAAGAAGCAAGTAGGAACACAGAGAACATACACCTTTCAGTAGAAAAAAAAATGAAGAGAAAATAAGAATGCTCTTTCATTTTTTGAACTATTTACACATTTTCTCTGCTTAGTCTAACAAGTCGTGTCCTAAATCTTGAAGAAGTGACCAGTACTCCAGGCTCAGTGACCTGCACGACCACTTCAGATTTTCAGCATAAAGAAGGAGATGAAAAGAAGCCCCTCAAACACAGAGGGGTGAATATATTTTTAGGAGAGAGGAAAGAAATGGAAGGAAAAATAGATTGTTTAACTCTTCAGAGACAAGAGGATAGGGGTGAAGTCAAGCAGGGTCTTCTCATTGCCAGGCTCATTGTGTCTGGCAAGGAGCAGGACTTGGCAGCAGCTATAGTCACACCACCAAAGAGCTCTGTTCCTATCACTCTACACCAGGGAGTACATCACGCACACTCTTAGCATCATGTGTAGAAACACTACCTTAGTGAGCTACAGCATTGCCTTCAAATAGGACTATAGGGGCAGCTTAAATGAGAGCTGGAGCCACGCATATTGTCCTATGGGCTCTGTTTGGTCTGCATAGGACAAGCACTTTGCATTTTGTGGGGTCAGGAACTGCAAACCTTGAATTCTGCAGTACAGATATAAACATCATTGTCACATTAGTCTGGTTTTATTGTGCTGTTGATACCAGTCTCAGAACCGGCACTGGGCTCTTTGCATCCCCTTTCATTTTGGTTGTAAACATTTCCTTGGTCATGGTCAGCCTCATGCCCTATAAATATTTCATTGATTCATACAGGGATTCCACTACTACTCAGTATAAATAAAGCTAACAAACTCCAGCCCAAATTAAATAAGTGTGCAGAGAGCTTCTATGCTCCAGCCTTGGCAACATAGCTGCATTAACACGGCCAAACTGAAAACTGTTTATGTTTGCATTACAGCATATTATGGTGATTTTTATAAAACCTTCTACAAACTTGTTTTCCATGTACCTGTATGCATTACACTAACGCCCTGTCTAGGCTTGGGGACTAGATGTTATTTCAATATAAAACAAAAACACTATAACAATGATACATGAAGCACTGCTGCCAATAAATCTAAGGGATCTGAGTTTTCCAAGATGCAGAGAGCCTTCAAATTTCATCAGCTTGAATGAAATAGATAGTACCATTTTCAAAATCATAATTATAGGGTACACTGTGCATGCCTCAAATAATGATTGTTTAGTTTACTAGCAGTTTGAACAAACTCATTGATTGCACATATCAATAAGCACTTCTAACTACAGATTAGAACATGGAGACATTGTGTCACTGGCATTTTTAAACTGAAAAGTGTTTTTTGACCACAAGAAGAGTTTTTAGAGGACAGCTGTTCTGTCTGACATTTCATATTCTCTTTCTCTTCTTTTTAATAGGAAGTGAGCAAACTAAAGCTTTTCCCTAGTGACCTTCAAGGACTTTCAAAAGAAAACAAGCTATTTTTTTCTCCTAATTTTTTTTTTTTGAAAATATTTATAAACACTGGTGCTCCTTGAAGAAATAAACAAATGAAAAATGCATTAAAAAATATTGAAAAAAAAAAAGCTCAGAAATCAGGATTTTCCAGGTAGATTTGTAAGACTGTGTTCTACACTTTGAAATGAACCTGGTTCCCAGTTCCAGTACACATGTACATTTAGTATTCTAGCCAATCACTAGACTTCCATTCTCAAGTGTTTTCTAGTGCAACATATGGAAGCACAGGCCTAGATTTAGCCTACCTAAATTTAAGCAATTAGCCATTGAGGGAATTCAGAGTCCAACTGCCTGGTAGTCTCCATTTAGTGGAGAGAGAGGTCTCCCTAGAAATTAGGTGGGTGCAAAGTTTGCTTTTCTCATCCCCCTTACAGGGGTTATGGGATCCTTGGCACATCTCACTTCTTAACTCAAGAATTTCAGTTAAGTGTCTAAATTTAGAAAAGTTGTATTTGTAGATCTTGTTGTGCGGCTGAAAAGCCATGAAACCCAGCGGAGGATAACAGCTTTTGCAGTGGTTAGACCAACGTCCTTCTCTCCATACCTTGCTTCCACCAGTGGCCCGCAGTGTTGAAGGACTGGTCCTGCCCACCACATGCAGGAGGATGTGTTTCCTGAGCCAGAGATGATGGCATTGTGCTTAATTGCCCCCAGTTTTTTTCTGTATCGTGTAGTTGGTCGATCTTGTGTGGACAAATTAAAGATCCCACATCTACAGCATCTTGTGGAAAGGACTTCCACAACTTAATTGCAGTGTTGTTCAATTGGAAGAAATGGAAGGGAGTCTCCTGACATGTTAGAAAACTGAAGGAAGATGGGAACTGTGATATAAATAATGGTAGCTCAGAAAGCAGTGCAGTTATGCAATGAATACTCCTATGAACCTTGTATATCTCTATAAACATACAGTACAGAAAAGGTATATGCGTCTTCTTTTTTCCTACATTGATTCTTGGCAACAAATCAATTCTTAAATCATTACAAAGCATGTGCAATACATAATCCCAGGAAGTATGTAACTCGTTTAATTCTTCTGCTTGTTTCTCTTTCTGTAAACTAGTTTGATGTTGGCGCAATCTGCCAGGTTTGGTCTGGGGAGGGGGAGAAATGGTTCAGGTTCTTTATTAAGACCTTTTCATGTAGCATTACTCCCGGACACAGGCTGTGGTTACTCTTTCTATTGTTATGAGATATCCTCCACAGACCATGAGGCTTAGGATGATCAGAGTCTGTATGGAACACGTTATGTCCCTTCTCTACTGGAACTTCATTCTTCCTTGCAGATAAATGTATTTTTATATTGTATCCATGGGAACAACCTTCAGCAAGAGTGGATGTCCAAACAGACAGTTCAGCTCTACTCCCACTTTCTCCCCCTTCCTCTGAATGAATTCCTATCTAAATAATTCCTGTCTCTACAGGTATTGAGACAAGCAGTTCTCACACAGATTAAAAAAAAAAGAGATTGAAGAAATAAAAGAAAACAAACTGATGACAAATGAGTTTACCTAGTAACCACCTGGAAACACTACCTTCAACCTCTGCCTAACCATAAAAGGAAATACGTGTTTACTCCTCCTCTAATAGCAAGGTTTAGGCGAATATACAATAACTGAGCATTTAGGTCTATTCATCATCACCAAGTACTGAGATTTGGAATATGTTTGTGCTTGAATATCTGAGCCATAGAAACCTCAGAAACGGCTGATAAAGTGCAAAACCTCTTTCCTCAGTATGCGCAGGCATAACATACCTAATCCTTTATCTCTGGCAAAGCTGCTGGCTTCTTGCCAGGGGCATACTTGGTGGTGTGTGGAATCTGTAGCTGCTGCCTGACGTTGCTAGTGAAGGTGCACAGATACCATGGCGATGGGAACGATATAGGTGCCTCGAGAGATAGATGGATGGATGGGCGGATGGATGGATGGATGTTTTCTTTACCCACTCGCCAGCTCTTTGATACAACCTGTCTAACTTGATTTTCCAGGTTATTTAAGTAAGGAGGCTCAAGTCCATCTATTTTAGAAATGCTGGCAAGCAATCAAGCCCCCTTCAATTCTCCCCCTCTGCCATCTCAAAATTAAAGGTAAACACAGAGCAGTTCTCATTTAAATATGAAGCATCTGCTACAGCCTTGATTTTTCTTTCTTTCTTTCTTTTTTCTTTTTTCTTCTTTTCAGTTGCTGGAGAATAAAAACAACAGTTGAAGGAACTGCAGTCAGTAAAAAGGTTTCTCTGGCAAGGATGCCAAACTAAATAATGACACCCAAAGCAAAAACATGCTTCACTGAAACTAAACTTTAGTCAATTCACTATCCGAGACAAAGGATTTTTTGTAATTTCAAAAGTGAACATTGTACTTTACTCTGGCAGCCATTTGTATGTTTTTCAATGATCTGATTATGTATAAATCCCAATTTAGCATGCCTTTCAGCACCTAAATCCTATGAGTGATTTGAAAACATTAATGAACTTTTTCTATAGACTACAGCTGACCTTCTCTTCCTCCTAACTTTTTGAAATGCAAGCTTCAGTGACAGTGTTTTGATGTGCCTCATTTGTTGATGTGTATGTTCTTTCCTTTTTATTTTTTTTTCTTTCTGATAACTTTGTAAATATTTATAAATGATACAGGATCTGTTTCATATTCTTAAAGCAAATCAATGCCTTTTCCTTCATTCCTGCCCTCAGTAGTTGCTGTGCCTTCATGTGCTCTCTGTCAGTTTGATGGAACTTGTGTTCCTTAGAAATGCAGCCATCAATATAATCTGAAGTTTAGCATAAGATTAGTTCAAAGGTTTCTCACAGGGATGGAGTCTCAGCTCCTGCTCAGAGCCTGAATAATCAAGCCGTTTGCAAGATCGGCTAGATTTCACTCCTGGCTTTGCTCTGTGTCTTTGTCTCCACGTCTTTACAATTTGTAAAACATCTCCAGTCTCTGTTTGCAGCATTGTACATTGCCTTCACACTGGCCTGAAGGGATACTGTAAATCTATCCCTCTCGGAATGATTTAAATTGCTGCAGGTGAGACTCCCTCTCTTCTCCGTTCTCCCAGGCTCTCCGTTGGGGCACTGAGAGTTAAAGGCAAAAACTTTAGTAGTAACATCTCATGGCTACAGCTCACAGTTTGGGATATCTTTTTCACGTGTTGAGTGCTTCCCATTGTCAGCAGAGCTTTTTGTGGGGCAAAGGGGCCCTGACGGCACTCCTGGTGCTCCAAAAGACTCTAAAAATACGTGTCTATATCTGGATAAAAATTCAGAAAGGAATACACATGGGGTTGGCAAGACAATTGTATTCAGTTCTTGGCTAATGTCCTCATAGAGCATCTGTCTTCTGGGAATTGTTGAGAATTCTTTTTTCTCTTCTTTTACAGAGAAAGTGAAGCTTACCTTTGCCACAAATTCGAACAATATTAGCAACAGGAAAACAAATTTTGGAAATGATTCCTAAAAGAATGTAGATAGAAAAAAACACAACTGTGAAAGCTTAATCTTTTCCTTGAAAAGCCATCTCTTGACTGAATCATTGCCTTCTGCTGAAAGTCTGAACTGCTGAAAAGTCCTACACAGCTCTATCCCTGCCCAGCCTGTACTTTTCCTGTAGGAGGAAAACCAAAACCTGACTTACTGGGAATTATTTTCCTAAAAGTTGTGTTTTCTTTTACTCAACTGAGAAAGCATTTGAAATACACCAAGTCCTCTTATTTCTTCAAAAGAATCCCATACCGTAGACACATGAAGTAGTGTAACCACATTCCGACACAGCCGTATTTATTGCAAGTTCAGTGTCCCATGTATTTTAAGCAGAAGATGTTTTGGTTTAAGAAATTGTGGAAAAATGTTAAAATAAATATTGTTCCAATCATTGCCCAACCAGTGCACTTAATTAATTTTACAACCAGCTGGTGAAAATGAACTCACGTCTAATTTTAGGGTTATTTGGCCCTGCTGTATTAGAGCATGGTGTGATCAGTACTACTGTGATCAAGTCCTACTGCTCTGGCACACCAAGGCACAAGGCAAATCCAGCTCAAATGATGGAGATTTTCAGCCTAAATGCAACTTAGCGCCTCATATAAAATGCCCCTTATTTTCTGCCTGCTGACCCCAGACATTTGAAAAGCAGCATGTGCATTTTTTTGGTACCACAGGTAAGCACCTCACTCTCTTTCATCTGAGCTGTAAATACATAAGCCACTTTTCACTGATGATCTCTTTCCGATGCCCTGGCATCCTACAGCAAATTGCTTATGGTTGTTTTAGCCTCTCTTTCAGACATGAGTCTTCGTTCCACACTCTCAGATAGAATAGTATAAACTTGGGGAAATTCCAGATTAAAATCCAGATTGGATTGATGGATTCAAAAAAATTAACTTGGAGGAATCATTTCAGAATAACACCAGCGTAATTGACATGCAAATGTGGCATTAATAAATGATTAGTTCGTAATCAACATAACCCATTTATATGCAGTTAGACATAAACTTACAAATACATAAATTACAGCATAAATGCCCTTTTTCTGCCTGAGTTTTCCTCAGGGTTACTCTTCTGTTGGTGATAAATATTTTCATTATTCTTCATTTGTGGGTTACTGAGTTTTGAAAACACTTTCCAGAGACACATACAAATGTCATGTGATTTAAGAGGATATTTACGCAAGTCCTAGAAAGGAGAGTAAGTGCATGTTATCTGTCATCCCAAGAGCAAGAAGCAGGCAGGGCTCAGTGGCCAACGCTGACAAAGTTTGATGCAAGGGACAAGGCAGTGCTGTGCTTCTTTAAGGGTTTTCTTGCATCACTCCTGCATTGTCTATGCCCATCAGTGACTCAAAGGCAGTGTACTCTGACTGAACAGATTTGATTAAACCTTTCTGGGTGTAGATCTATCAGAATCCTGCTTCTTCATGTTGCGTGATAACATCCAGCCCCAGGCACACTTTTGATTAAAAGTTCCCCCGAAGATTTGTGGAGAAATACTGTTTATTCCCACAACTCTGAGAGCACTGAAGTTACGTGCCCACATTTTGAAGTGCAAATTACATAAATTGCAATTTGGCAAAGACGTTTCAGGAGCCGGGAAACCGAGAGCCCATAGAAGTTTTCCATTGGAGTACGGTCAGGAAAAAAATGCCCATTTTCTGAATTTTTTTTTTTGAGCCCACATGATCTTTAAAACTGGAGGTGATGAATAAAGAGAAGGACAGAGCTTGGAGTGCATGATGGGAGCTGGAAAAACTTTAGAGAAACCTTTTTCAAAGGGGAACCACACACTGAGGTCACAACAGACCTCTACAGTGTGATTTATTTTCTATTCAGCATTTGCTATATTCTTGCCCCCTTATTTCTACCTTTGTTTTAGAGACAGAAAAGGAGTAAACATTTTTTCCTTGACTTTCGAAAGTTTGTTGCTTGTTTTTAGAAGAACTTGGGAAATATCTGCCAAGTCATTTTTGAAGCACACACCAGCAAAATCCTTATTTATTACGCTTCTCATTGTTGTAAGTGCAACTCACTTTGGCCTACCTGTGATGCAAAAGCAGCTTGATTGTACAAGTCCAAATTCCTTTTCACTAGCTTTTTCCAACCAGTCTGTAGGTAAGGGAATGAGGAGAGCTGGCCAATGAGAAATAAGAAAAGAATTTGGGCTGATAGCTCCTGAGCAGTTAAGCACCAGAGGCACAGACTGAAACATTTAATTGATGATTTGACAGCTAACACTGCAAGGGCTGACTCAGGACTTCTTGTTTGCTCTTCACTCAGACTGAACCAGAATGATTTTTATCAAATTGAGGAGTTAATAGAAAATGCTGACTGGATCTCTTTGATGTCAGTGTCAGGCTTAATTTGGAGTTTCTCTGAATCTGATGTCGTGTGGAAAGTACTTGAAACAACACAGAAAAATCTAGGTCACTGTGGTGTGATTTTCTGTGGTAGTATTTTCAGTGGGATTTTCTAATCCTACATGGGCAGCACACCACAGGGCCATTAAAGATCAGTCAGGGTGCGAGACATCGTGCAGACTTGCTGGAATACTGAGAGTTCCTGATGCCAGCATCATGGTAAGATGATAATATCCCCACTAATACAGACTTGCTGCTGAATACAATGATTCCAGAGTGATGTGTGAGTTTCAGAAGCTTCTGCTCTCAAACCATCTGGAAATTCCTCTAGGTTGAAAAACTTTTGCTATACATAGAGCAGCACCAAGCAGCAGCCCAGGACAGAAGGAGGAAGGACAGAGCTTTCTGACACTGAAATCAGTGAATGCAGGCAGGTGGCATGTGACTACACAACTTTTAATTTTTCCTACGCACAAAGTCTTGGCATTCAGAATACCTCCCTGTGCTGTGCTCTGGGGATAGAGCAGAGCTGACTCTGTTCCCATTCTAAGTCACTTGATTCACCAGGCTTCACAGATCAGGGATTACTTTTTATCAGTTGCACAAGCAAAAGAGATAGACACAGAGATAAGGGAAGAACATTTCTACTCCCATATTCCTGGGTAATTTGCCTATCCCCACAGGACTCATTTACGATAAAAGAGATCAATAATAGTACACCAGTATGAGCAGAAATTATAGTAAGTGTCTTTATCCACATAATTATAAAACGGTCTCTTCCAGGTAACGTATATACTTCAACTTTGATCTTAAAACACTATATTTAGATATGTTGTGTTCACTATCGGTAGTATTTTGAATGTGCGATTCTTATCTACATGTAGAGATTAAGCAGATGAATACATAGTAGTCTTGCAATTATTTCCTTTTAAATATTTTTCCATTCTCAGAAAAACTATGGGAAAAGGTGTCAAAGAACAATTTCCAGCTAAACAATATGCAAGATAGTCTGAAACAAATGGACCATTTCTAACAACTTGGGCACTGAACTATTGAACAAAACATGGAACCACTTCAATGCAACGTCTGTAAGTAAACAGTAAAAAACAAACATTTATGGGATACAGACCATGCTCTTGTACTGAAAATAAAGAAATGTAGATAACATATCTGATGTGGAAATAAACTGAAGTTGGCTGAAACATGCTCTAATGGAGTTACTAGAAAAGCTAGTGAACATATGCATCCAGATGAAGCTGCTTTATTCTACTGGAACAATTTTACAAGATCTTAACAATTCAAAAACAGCACTTAAAGCCTTCAAAATCATGAGTTAGAAAGAAAGAAAGAACAATCCAACAAGTTTAACTACTAAAATCAGTATTAAAAAAGAATTATATATATATATATTTAAATTGCCTTTTACTATCGCTTTCTTGTTTGAAAATGCATTGTATCTGATCAGATCCTTCTGAAATACTATCAGTGTTTTATAAGGAGAAACAACAAAATATTTATTCTTTTTAGTAGTTGACAGAAAAACAGGTGTTTCACTGCATTCCTTATTTCAATAATAAAAAAGATGGATGTTGGAAAAACAGTTTATTTCATTACACAGAATTACATAAAGCAGCTCAATTGTAAGGTGCATTTATTGTAAGATGTCTTTGAAAAAAAATATCCAAGTATGGCCACATGTCTTGAATGATATCCAAGAACTGTATTTCGCAGTGTTACACCAATAATTTTTACTTACAATTAAATTAGTATTAGACTAAATGTCTATAGATATATCCTTAATTTTATATTCCCACTCACACTGTGAAATAAACACAGGATAACTGGATCATAGGATAACACAGGAGGGAGGACGTCTCTGGCCCAAGCTTCTTCTCTAACGCCAGACCAAGTTGCTCAGGACACATCTGGTGAGATCTTGAAAACCTCTAAGCACAAACTCTCTGGGCAGGCTGCTCTAGTGTCTGGCTGTCCTCATGGGAGAAAGGCTTTCAACCAATAACTCACACATGTGGGAAAGTGTGTATATATCAGTTGTTGTTGTTTTCAGTTTCTTGATAAATGTTTCATGAACCATCTGCCAGTGACTGCAGAATGAGTAACGCTGGTCTAGAGCATATGGGCAGGATTTCTCAAAATGCTCTCTTGGTCATTTTGCTACGTAATACTAAAACTGGATTTTTCCAGAGGATTCTAAAATATTGACAAGAAATTGCAGTTAATACAGAGATGTATACAGCCAAAGTAGTAATTAAAACAGATTAAATTACCCAAAATAGAAAAAAAAGTCTAAGGTGGGAATTCAGGTGGCTTTCAGGTATCTCTCTGCACTACAGTGGTTAAAATTTCCAGGTGGAAGCAGCATGCAAAAGCATGATGTTCAAATACCCATTCACTTTCTGAATTAGACTAATAATCTGTAGCTAGTAACTGAGGAGCGGATGGGAAGGCTTGATAGGTATTTTGCTAAAGAACCTGAAGCATAAATCCTCTTTGTTGGAACATCCATCTTCGACAGAGAATGGGTGCATAATAAATTGCTATTTCTGATACTTCTCTGGAATGTAAATGCTAGTGTATAGGATAATAATAAGACAGGAAAAGTCAGCCAGGGCCAGGGAGCAAGTTTGAGCATTGAAGGTTCACACAGTTTAATTGCTGCCAGTCTCTGCTTGGGCTGCTCCCATTGCTTCTGCCTGAGGGAAATCAGCTCTAGAAGGAGCAAATCCAAAGCAGTGGCGATGAGAAGCAATTAGCATCACTTGCCCTGGGACCAGGCCTCAGACCTCTATTTTCTGGTAGAGACCATGTAGCCGAGGTCCCCCAGGGCCTCCATGAGAAAGCTGATGGAGGGAATGCAGTCTGTCCTGTTCTATGCTTTTCTGCTAGATATCATGTAGGCCTGAATTCCTCCCCTAACACTTTAACTGAAGCATGCAAGCCAGAAACTTCATTCCTCCAGGCCCCTGGGGAGTCAACAGGGAAAGAAAGACACATCTGGAAAGTGATTCAGCACCCTCAGAAGTGACTGGTTTTCCCTATTGATTACTGAAGCATTTAGGTCACCTACACATCTAAAATAGTCATCTCAGATACTTTTAAAATTACTCAGATTTGATCTGTGCTGTAATTAGTCAAAGAATATTGAGAAGGACATCTTACGATAGTTTCAGCTGAGAATACACTGGTCTTCTTGAAAGCTATAGGACACCTGGGCACCAAAAATGCATGTACAATTTCAGGATGTGAACAAGAAATGCAACTTGTCATAGCTACTAGACTATGCATAGTGTGCATCCAAAACTACTGTAATGTGCATGCAGAACCCAGCATTTCTGGTTTACATTAAATGAATGACTGAATGAAACTCTGCAGAATGTTTATACACAAAACAGTGCATGCTATTCATTTATGTAAGTGAGCTGTATAAGACATTCATTGCCTTCTGTTGCTCCCAGGTTCAATAGGTTAGCTAGCTATGCAGTGCTCATCTTTCCAGAAATTATTTCTTATGATGAAGCTACTGAGCTGGGCTTCAAGCTTCCAAATGTGCACCTAAACAGAAATGCTACAACCTTTTTTCCTATTAATATTTGGATAATTTTACAGTCTGATGATTACAAATTTGTTTTATATTATTCATTTCTTTAGGTTTTCACTGTGGATATCTCATAGTCTGCACATCTTGAAGAATTTGTGAACTGAAATCTGGAAACAGTGAATTGAATTATATTATTCAAAGCATATTCTTTCTGCATATAATAACCACTAAGCTCTCCACTAATGCTGCACAACTAAACAACCTTTTACCACACAAGTATGCCAGAAAGCCATTATTCACTCAGTTTATCCACTCCTCTGCTCATTCAAAGCCTGGGAAAGCAGGTGCATCTTCCAGTTAACACTAAAGCAATATATCTTAGCTGTGAAAAACAAGAAACATAGAAGTTGTTTGTGAAGCCTGATGATAGTCCATTCATCTTTAAAACTGCCAGGGACATTACTGTCATAAACATGGCTAACGATTAGTATCTATTGTCATGTATAAAGAACCATAAACTGAAGTGAAAGAATAAAGGTCTGTTATGCATGTTGTAAAACGTAGTGCTATAAAGGAAACCTGCTGTGACCATTTGAACCCCTAGGCAAAACATGCCTGGAAATTGCAGATATTTCTTTGTCATTGGTTTCACATTTTTCCAGGGAGATAGACATGTGGTGGAATTTCTATCACCTGTGGCTATTCCTAGTGCTGAGATCAGGACAGATAAAGAAATTCCATTTCTTGGGAGATATCTTTCTAGTTCTCTTCATGTATTCACCACATCTTCCCAGTACTTTAAAGTGATCTTGCCACTATTGCTCAAGGTTTGCTGTAGGTAAGTAAAAAATTCTCTCTTCTCTGAGGGAATACCCTCAGATAACCTCTCACAGAGTGTGCCTATACAGTTTTTTGCAGACAGGCACTGAGTGGGCTCTGCCCAGTCTCTGAGAAAACCAAAAGCCACGTGCATCCTATTAACACAACTGGCCTTATTACTCAGGTTCTCAAACACTGCCTTCAGATGGCTTCCAGATGTCTGTAAACTGGACATTTAAGTCTGAGCTAGTCAACCGAGGGTTCTTTTATAGTTAGTACAGGAGAATATAAACATCACCAGAGGCAATTCGTGTGACCTATCTCAGATGCCTATCTTGGGATGAGATGAATCACCTTCTAGAGATGTCTCTTTCTCTACATCTACTATGTATACAGATGCCAACATATCTCGCTTAGACTTAAATTCCCATTAAAAAAAACAACACCTGAGATTTATAGATAAATGCTTGTCTTGTGAACTTGGACTTCAACAGAAAAAAAAAAAGAAATAATGTGAGACGTGCCTTGTAAAATATTACACTGTCATCCTAGAATTAGGTCTATCAACCCTGGTTTCAAAGTCAAAAGCTTCTTCTAAGAATCTTCTTTATATTTGTTTACAACAAGGTGTCTGTTCTCATACAGTCATCCTGAAAGTCAGGTAGAAATGCAGCAGAATCTTGAGGCTTGTACCAGCCTTGACCTCCTAGATCTGCCAGGGAAACCATGTTTCCCTATGCCCAGAATGTTGACTTCACCTCTCCCCTCTCACCCTGGCTTCTCCTAATGGAAATCAGGCAGGGTCCGTTCAGTCAGTCCTTGAGGGAACAATATAAATGGAACGATCTCAAATCCTGGCTTTAAAGAACTGCTTTTAATTACTAAATAGACTTCCCCCAGTGCTCTCTTTGAGTTGACTCTATCAGAAATTTTGACCTTTCATTAAATGTTTCATTCTGAATTCTTTTACAGTCTTGAAGAATTTAGCCTGATTACCTCTGCCTCTGTGGTAACTACCTGAAGTATTTGGATTTGTTGATGGTCTAAGAGCTTGGTCTAAATGAACTACAAAGTTTGTTCTGAAAGTCTGGATAACAGAGCAATAAAAAATCGAGGAGGTATTGGAGTAGGTATTTATTAATGTATACATCTGTGACCATGAGTTGCACTCTCCTCAGAATCACAGATCATGTTCCATTCACAGTTAGCATGTTATGTCAATAAACCTAGGCCTTTCAAGTCACTAGACTTTCATAGTGGCTAATAAGAATGGCAAGAACTGCCATTTCATTCTCAGTACATCTATTTTTATAACCCATGTAATTCAAATAATGAGTTCCATTTTTCTTGATAGTTCTGCTTTCCGAAGCTAGTAAGGTTCATCAACAGCACATTTGTATTTCGTACTTATACACGCATGTGTACATACTGTGTATAGAGAGCAACATAGAAACGTAAACACAGATCCCTTGAGCAAAAGGTAACCATTAAGAAGAGTTTGTCAAAAGCATGCAACCACACAGAAGCTCCAGACTGGAAAGGCTGGTTTCATACTACTTAAGTTAGGCGCCTGTTCACCATAGCCTCCCTCCTTGTCAAAGGAGACATACATCTCCGGAGGGTGATTTGGCTCACTCAGGATTTGAGCTGTGCTCTGTCAGTGTCTTTTCATTGAAGACAGGCCTAGATATTTAAAGCTTTACATACTCACAAACAACAGCAACAACAAGTCAAAGAAATCTTACAAGGTTAGAATGATTGACTTTTTAGTTTCAGTCAATATCAGTGTTAAATTACCCAATCACTCATAAAGACTTAGGTTCAGGTCTCTCCACTGGCATTTAATTCACTTTGACCTCCCAAAAGAGTATCTTAGTGCCCAGCTGATATCAATTCTGACAGAATATGTAGAATCATAGAATCATAGCTCTTCCAGTAGGTCTTCCTAAGCTCCTAAGAGCTTCCACAGCTCTTCCTTTTAGGTTGTTTGGTTGTTTCTCTGGAATAATTAAATGATGGTATATAGGAAAACATTATGCCTTGGTCTGACGACAGCACCTTGAAAATGGCAGGGCACAAGTCAGCAGAGCTGGTTGCTGTATTGTGCCGATCAGTCAGAACTAGGACAATGACAGAACTCTATGAGCATCCGGGCTCCAGCTGATTTCTAAACAATGCATTATTGTCAGAACAAACTCCTATTGATTTCAATAATTATATTCTGCTGGCTGTTCAATGTTTTAAAAAACAAAGTTCCCTGATGATTGTATCTAAATAATTAACTGTCTAGCTGGTTTTAAAAATCTGTCTCTTTAAATTACAAGACTTGGGATCCTAAGTCACTTAGAAATCTTCATGATTTCTTTTCCTTGCCAAAAACTGGAACATGACAGGATGAAGTCTGAATTCTTGTTTGTTCTTCCTTGTTCTCTACTTCTCTTCTCCTCCCTCCTTTGCTGTAATTGAGATTGCTAATTCCTTGATTCCAATGAGAAAAAATAAATACATTGGAGTATTATTGGAGTATTTTTAGCCAATGCACAGTAAAATTACTCCAGAAGATTCATCATAAAATACTGAGTAATAACTTAGTGGTAAGGGTGCTTACCAGAGATATGTGATGCAGTTGGACAGGAAAGTACTCCAAAGCTAAGTAATATAACAACTAAGAGCAGCCTTTTCGAAAGCAGAGCTTTCTCATTTTTTGTCTATTAACAGTGAAAGTCTTCTGTTTTATTCCTATATAAAATTAGTACTCTTTCTTAAGTCTTAGAAAAGTTGTGTAGAATCACTTTATTTTTTGCAGTCCTCAAAGTTTAGCCACAAAGAGCAGGCTCCCGTGTGAAGCTCTTTCACAAAACCTTTGAATCCTCCCTACATGACATGACTGTCAAAACCACATGAAATACAGCATATTTTATTTTTTCACTGGCAAAGCATGGATAAAAGCAAGCTCACACACACGTGATCTCCTTCCTCCCTGCTCCAAAACACTTAATATAAGTATTCCTGGTTTATGGCAGACAAACATTATTTAATACCTCTTAGGCTTCTTTGTACTAACTGCTGCATGGAGCCCTCAGTCTCTGGCCAAGACTCTATTCATTACAACATGATGGCTGGGATTCCCCCATCTCTCACTTGGTAATAACAGACTGGAATTTTATATGTACTTCCTTAGATCCAGCATATTTCTCTATCTCTTTACATGTCAGAGTAGTTCTGTTGTGCTTTAAAGTTAGTTTTATAATGATAATTATGGATGAAAAGTTCACATAGTGCTGTTCTTGATGTTAATAAGCAGATAAATATATAATCACTCAGTATTATGAAAAGTTCTGACTGAAAGACCAAAAGACACTGTCATTTTACTCCACCGTTTATGAGTCAATAAAATGGATTGAATTATAGATCAGAACCAGCACTTCACTGTGATGAAATTCATAAAAAAAAAAAAAGCAACAGAAAATGTCACTACATGTTGGCAGTTTATAAAAGGAGATTAACCAGCTTATCCATTGGTATTAACATGTCTTTAATGCTGGTAGCATTTTTTGTAAATTAAATAGCTATTAATTAAAAAGCCTGTCCAGATGTGCTTATGCGGCCATGTGAACGTAGGTATCTACCTACCTTACTGAAAAGATCTGTAGAGAAGTATCCAAGCTCATTTCTGTTTTCAGCAGATAGCAGGTAGAATTTAAGACCATACATTTTCCCTCCATTATTTCATTATTCATTTAGGTAGCTGCTGCCCACCAATCATAGATTTCATGACTATGGATGTGTCTTTATCCTCTTAAGAAGGATTCCAGAGAGCTTTCTACATCTTCTACACATACTTAGGCATGAAGGAAGGACTCTGCATTGGAAAGAAGTAGAGTACACTGTTCTGTGTAGCTGCAAAAACAATTTGGAATGCAAAACATTCAACAAGTCTTCAAAAGACAAAGTGTGTATTTGCGTACACTGGATAGTCATAACCTTCATTTATGACTTCTATAGCAACAATGACAAATTTTAGAGGTCAAACATATCTGGATAAAGCTGGAGTGGCTAGTGCTAGTCTAAGGCATAATGGAATCTAGATAAGCTATTCTATTTCTGCTTTCAATTTCAGATGAGACTCAAAGAAAAGGTAGGAAAGGCTTCAGATCTGTAGGAGGAAAAAAAGCTTAAAAAGACTGTACAATGTGAGTCAAAGAGTCCCAAGATGTGGATCCTAGATATTTACTGTCTCTGCAGTGTTTATTTCCTGATGTGTCCCAGTACCCACTATCTCTGTAATCCAAAGTGACAGCTGATGTCCAGCAGAATAGTTGTAGTACCATTCTCTCGTTACTTTTGATAAAAGAAGATAAGAACTTGTTTAAATTATGCTGTGTTTTTAACCTTAGATTGATTCTGACGGGATTAAAGAGAATGGTGTAAGAACTAATCTTTTTCAAGAGGTACAGACCAAAGCTCATGAAATCATTATCTTAAATCAAGGCTTTGTCTCCGCATCTCCTGGTACATTGGACAGTCATATAATACCATACTATGAATTGATAGGTCTAGTAAAAGAGACAGGCAGGCAAACCTCTTCTTAACTTTGTCAGAACTCTTGATTTACTGAATTTAAACTGTCAGGCTTTAAACTCCAGAGAACTAAAAAACAGCTGCTCCACACCCATTCAGATTGTGCCTTAAAAGTCAATACCACACAGTAATGAAAGAAAACTATTTGTTTTGCATTGTTCAATCTGCACAGAAGGAAGCTCTTGTAATGTGGATTCCCAGTGTCTTTTTTTTCTCCTTTGCAAAACATACACCAGGACAGTTTTATGCTAAGACTGTGTATTCTTTTGAAAGTATTCTTTATTCATCCACTGACTAGCTGAAAAGGAAGTAAGTATATGACAAAAACTTCATACATCGTTAACCTTATGACATAGGCAGAAAATAAAAAATCAATAAACCCACCTGATACTGATATCTGAGGTACAAAATCTTATGAAATTGACCCCCAAATTCTGATGGTTCTGTGACTTCCATCTGAATCCTGAGTTTTAAATTCTTGTCACTTACCTCAATAACATGTTTTGTTTCTTGTATCTTTTCAGATGTTTAAAGATTTTGCACACATTTGCTATCTGTAGGTCTCACGTAAGTCATTACCTCAACATCACCTTTGTTCTTTTGTACCGTCTTCACTGCCTGTAATATTCAAAGGATTGTCCACTGAGAGAATTAGCCACTTCCTCCTAACTATATCCAACATTAGGAAGGTCTGAACTTCCTGCTGAAGGGGCCTGTTTCTGGAGAGGTACTTGGCTTGGCTAATTTTGTTTACATGTGAGATAGAGGTGTACATTCTCACTATAGTCAATGGTGATGCAGGATTTGATTTGTATGTCTTCACTGAGATGCTGAGGAGACATTCTAGGTGCCTGTGTTATCTGTTTGGGTGTACAAGAAAGCCAAAACTACCTGTTCTGGCAGCTAGACATTAGTCAGAGTATCCTAGAACAGCTTCTATGGAACTGAATTTCTACATTTAATCAGCTAACCTACTCTTAGGAGAGCCATTATAATCTAGAGAGCTGTTGAGCACTCTCCGCATTAGACAACTACATTTGGTCAGTTCAATACTTCATACTCCAACAACTGTATTAACTAGACCTCAAGTTAATTTCATTACATAGAAACTTTGTTGACGTGTAAACACCTCTATGCTGATACATAAAACTCACCCCAAAAGACAAACTAAACACCTGGAAATTCCAGCCAGCTGTCTAAATATATGCATCTAGCATTTCGTATAATATTTTTCATGGTATAAAAAAAAATCTCAGCAGGGATGATATTAGATATTAGACAAGATCCAAGGATGTACCATTCTGGAGAGGTAGCATAAAGCATGGCAAACTAACCCCATCCCTGTTGGCTTATCTTAGATAACTAGTGAGTGATTCATTCTATTTTCAGTGATACTTTGCATTTACTTTGACCCAGTTAAACCAATACAATCTCTGCTGATCCATACCACTGTTACCTGGACATTTGTAGATATTAAATGGATCTTTGGGATGTAAAGAAATTATTTTCTACTTAATTACACATCTTTTTAATAGACACGCTGCAAAAAATGCCATACTAATTCAATTTGCTAGTAACTTAAAATCTTAAATTTGGTATCAGTGTGCTCATGAATGTTTAGCTCACTGAAACTATTTCACCAGAACACCTAATCTAACTGCCACTATCACCTGTTGAATGATACATTTCTGGTAACTATAGAAAATTTGCCCATGGGGATGTTTGACTGGAATGTTGCTATGTAACCAAACTCCAAAAAAGTGTATTTTAAACAGTGATGAATGAGTGAAATGCACGAATAGTATTTTTTTTTTCTGTCAGAAATGTAATACTTACATAGAATCTTTAATTGCATCAGTAACTGAACTGACAACCAAATAAATCTGACAAAGAATGTGAAAAACTTGATATATCCTACACTGATGGGTGGAGAAGATTTCAGGGAGGCTTTAACTGGTTATTTTCTTAATAACAACATTATATTTTCTCTTACAATTATGATTTCATGGAGTTTCAAATTTGGGATGACAGCAGTCTTCACATTTTTGTGCAAAAGTTTAAGTATATTCTCCCAGTAATCTGTAGAACTATGACTAAAATTGAAATATAAATATTTAGAAGAAGGTGAAAGATTTACTACTGTAATAGATTAACGAATCTTGTCTGTATGAAACTAAACTTTTCTAATATGAAAATACTTCTTATTTTATATCACCTTTGGTCTGTTTTATTTTTGTACACTTTTTCCTTAATGCATTGATGCTCTCGCAACATGAAATTTATGCAGGTGATAATTCTGCTTTTCACATAAATACACTGGAATTTCTTTTTTCCTATTCAATTGAAATAGTGCAGTGCTATTAAAATAATGGCACATTGATGGTGTTAGCTCAGAATTAAATTTTGCGTATTTGGATTTGATGATTTAAAAATATTAGATTTTACGTGGGTTCCTCTGAAAATAATAACTCCTATTTATTTCCATAGAAACTACAACAGATTCAAAGAGCACAATAACACAGTTTGATAGAGCAAATTCTCAGTTACAAAACACTATTTTTCAACACAGTCACCACCATTAGTTATGCATTTTCATCAGCAATGAACAAGAGCCTGCATGTTGTGCTCACAAATATCTGCACCAGTGGAGGTGACCCACTGCTGCTGTCGTCACTGCTGAAACGTACCACCCACTGCCTCACTGTGCTCACATCCACTGTTTGGTCTCCATAAACACTCATCAAGTGTCAGTGAATGTCAATGGATGCCATTTTTTCCACATGCAGGAATTTAATGACATACCTTTGCTTCATTGCACTTTCAGGTGCTTCATGACATGCACTTCATATGCAGACCACTGCCATTTTGTCAGACTGCCCCTCTGCTGCCATCTATTGCACAGCAACAAAATGGGACTGAATACTGGTGGGAAGATTCTGCCTCTACTGACATACCTTCAACATCTGTCTCTGACATCATGGGCCAACATAATAAAATAGGAGGCATTACTTTCAGAGTGAACTCTCATAGACACCAATATCACAGCATATCCCAGAATAATCTTCAGCCATTCTGAACAGTTTCAGGGATAGCTCTACCAGACATATCAATCTGTATTTACTATTTCAGGTCTGAACTTCAGTTAAATGTATGGAAGTTCCAGTATAATTAATGGCTAGTTTGTGCATTTATCTAGGAACACAAATCTCCAGAGACAACAGATTAGTAGTATGTTATTCTTAGGATGCATCAGACCAGATATTTCAAGTAGGAAAAAAAACAAAATACAAATATCCTGGTAGAAACCATGGCTAGAATCTCAGACATTTTTTATTCTCTCTGGCATTTCCTACAGAGTTAGTTTAGACATCAACATGTTGACTCTTGTGAGTGAATTCTATTCACAAGCACTGGGCTGTACCAACTCCTTGTATGAAAAATTTAAATATATTATTTGGGCTTGTAGTTTCCACTCCTGAATCCAAAGACCAAAAATGTGTGTAGTCTCACTGCAGTAAGTCCCCTGCTGTGGAGCTGGTCTTTGATTCCTTCACTAGCCAAACTGAAGGCTGCTGGTCTTACTTTAAATTTAGAAGGTAAACATAAGAAAGTAAAAGAATGATTCTAAGCTAAAATATTGTGCTGGATAGATTAAATAGTTAAAAACTACAACTAATACAAAGGATAGAAAATAAAAGAAGGATTCTAAGAAGTAAAATAGTGAATCTTAGAAGAACAGTAAAGAACAGAAGAAAACTAGTTATTTTTAAATGACTTTAATCAGTTTATGAAAGGTATTCTACAGTCCAATTGCCTGTTAATAAAGGAACTGTATGTGATGTTGTGTTCTGCTCCTCATATGATCATCATACATAGAAATGCCAGTACGTAACAGAGCCTTTGAAGTCACATGAATCTGTTAATCTCCTATCTTATTTTAAAGTGTTTCTCATGATTTATGATAATGAGACAAAGTACCTCTCATTTTCTGTGTGTATTTTACCTAGTAAAATTTTGAATCCACTTGGAGTACCTTTATCTTCCTGAACTGAAACTGAAGAAGCTGAGAATATTCAGCATTTCTTCAAAAGTTTTCCTTACTTTACAAAACCAGATCTGTTTAAGTAACTGTCAGATGAACATACAGTGAATAAGAAAAATAAGAAAGTCTAACAAGGCAGTTGTAATCATCAAGGGTATGAAAATTAACTACCAAGTTGCAAAATGCAGCTAGCAAGGATATGCAAGTAGAAGTCATGATGGATCCAGGACCACATCCAGGTAACTTTTGAAGATCCCCAAGGAGGAGATTCCACAGCCTCTCTGGGCAAAATATCTATCATCACACGCAGATGCATTCAGCATGAATCAGGATGATTCCTAATTTAAAGGATAGTCCTGCATTTTCCTGAATTCTTTACCATAAAGACTACCGTTGCAAACAGTGGGAATAATCCGTCTGAATTTCAATGCTTGTACTCTGTTGGTACCTGCTTCTGAGATAATTACCCTTTGTTATAATCAGCTAAGACAAATAGACACTCCCGTCATGCAATTTATGGTTTCTTGAAGAAGATCTCTGAAAAGGATCAAATGTAGATATTTACATTGCAGATATTTAACCACAAGTCACATTAATACCACTAACAGGGATTGCATCTGCCTAGTTCAGGAATCTAAATTTTAGGAATCTAGGAAGCATTACCATGAGCAACTTTGTGCTGTAAACTGAAAAAAGCTGGTGCCTAACTTAGATACCCAAAACATAATGAGCATTAATTCTGTCTGGATGCCTTTGAAAACACCTACCATTCTTCTTTGACTGGATAAGCATCTATGTGTATAGAATGAGTTAACCAGGAACCTAAAATTAGAAGGAAGTTAGATATGTGAGCTAGACAAGCTGGACCACATTTTACATTGACGTCTGTTTCTGATGGTGACACATGACGGCTTTGTGACATCAGTGATGACACAGCAGAAGAAAAGAGTGACTGAAGATAACTCATCTTGGAGAAATTTAATCATATACTGATTTCTGCATGTACATCCATATACTACAGTAAGGTTTGTTCTAGACACAGGTAGGTGAATATGCAGTAGACGGAGAAAGAAAGGAGAGAGGAAGATAGACATGATACCAGGCACCAAACACTCCAAAAATATGTAGGTGAGACAATACTTAACAGAATTCTCTCTTTTGGGGGAACTTTACTCTTTGCCATGGCCTCCATTGACAATAACACTAGTTATTATACTACTGTATAATAATGTAGGTCTTGATTTGCATCTTTATGGCAACAGCGCATCACTTTCAGGGTGTATATTTGGAGACAAAATATAAATCTGTGTTTATAGATGGGTACTTCAGAATTAAACTTTGTACTTCTAAACAGATTTACAGCAGATACTTCATTAGTGTTATTCATCCAATTAAGTGATAACAGTGCAGGAGGAATGTGGGAAATTTGTGTTTTCAAAATTTACTTAATCAAGTGAATGGTTTCTATCTGCTGGGAGATCCAACAGTCTAAGAGTAGACAGCCTAATGGTAAGAGATCTGCCTCCAGAATTAATTCATCTTTATCTAATCTCCAATGGAAAAGAAAGAAATAAATTATACTCAAAAGCAAAACATGCCATTTTTAAAAATGCAAACGTTCCAGCTTTTAAACCATATGCTTAAGCATCTTTCTTTGCAAATTTCACTACCAGGCACTTTCAATATGCCTGATTTGCTAAAGTACACAAGTATGCTTTTTAAAAAGTAGCACTCATATGTTATTGTGCTTCCTTTCACTACAAAAATAGAACTCCTAGCATTCAGATAAGATAAAGAGAGTTTTGAAAATAAGTATTTTAACTGGTGCCATAGACACCTCCAAATCTGCCTTGCACTTGGAGAAGTCTGTCTGTGGAAAGCAGAGCGCTTGCTATTGTGAGAAGCTGTTTTTATGGAATTTGGCTTTTTTTCAGTGCAATTAGAGCCTAATGGCCTTTTAAAAAAATCCTAGTCTCGCATATTAATTATATCTCACTGGGTGTAGCTCCTGTGTTCTCCATTTCTTCTTTCACACTCGGGGTAAGAAAGAGGGCATTTTTTGACATCACCCTTTTATCTTTTCTCATTGAATTTTTTCCCCCTAGTATGACCTCAGCAGACGTGCATAGGTGCAATGGAAAGCAGCAAATGGCCACTTAATTCTCCTCTTCCAAGGACAGGACTTAGCCAGGCAGGTGCAGGTAGACCTGATCTCATTTTACCTGTCCCCAGAGCTAATTGACTGAGAAGCAGTGTGGACATGAGGAACTCAGGGCTGTCTGTACCCACCTGTGCAGGCATGCTATGTAAATCATTAATCACAACGATGGGATTAACTTCCCTAACACCATCCGCGTTAAAGCTGGATGCAGTAGGCATGCAAAATGAAGAGATTCTCTGTAAGTCATGGAAAGGTGGGCAGATCGAGCAGAAACTTCTTGTACCAGCAGATAGGTCAAAGAACCTCCCTTTGGAAGCATCCATTCTTTTCACTCTCTTAGGGACTGCAGCGATTACCTTCAACCTCTGTCTAACATTAAGAAATTGGAATTATGTAAGAGGAATCTCATCTCCGAGGGTTAGATTGTGAGCACCTTCCACAGAGCAAGCACAGCAGCGGGGTGCCAGCCAACATGACTGCAGCTGCCTGGGTCAGATGTCTCAGACAGGATAAGCCAAAGGGTTAATGACTTTGTTTTCAGAGTTTTGAGAACTGGAGCACGTAAAAACTGCAGCTTGGAAAACGTGATGTCCTGATACAATTTTAAATTGTTGGCAGGTCTAAACAGATTTATGTAGCAGTCATGGGCATTTACAATTAGAAATCACAGTCTATTTAAATCCTAATAAATATCTTCTGCTGAACTGTGTCAAAACAAAGTGCAAGATACCTTCACTGGATTTCTTAAACAAATAATATTAAACTTACTTAAATAATGCCCTCCAGGTATTATACTGAAACACCTGTTTTCTTGAGCAACATTTACTCCCATGGGAAATAAGTTCAAAGCCAGTATAGTAGCATACAAAATGTTTTTGCCAGATACAAATGCTGCCTACGTTCAGTATTGCAAATGGAATTTTTTTTTTCCATTTGCAGTCATCTCTCCTTAATAACCCAAGGTCATTTATACAACACGACTATTTTCTTTTGTATGAAAGAGATTATCATTGGAAACATTAAACTGCAACTCTGTTTTTGAAAGACTTTGTTGAGTTTAAAGGAAAGTAAGGCTGTTACCCAGGTAAGGTTTAAATATTCATTCAGAAAGTGGAAGAAAGTTTTGTGCTTCAGCAACAGTCTTCCTCCAGTCCTCAATAAGAATCTGAACTGAAACCCATCCAAGTGAATGAAAAGATCCCAGTTTTCTTAATAAGTTTTGGATTATGGCTAACTCCTGTTCCCACTGATTTCAGCAGAACAATATCTAACTGGGTTGAAATGATTCAGTTCTTATCTCTCTGTATAACATGAAGAATTGCACAAAATCAATAGTGAGATGATAATCAGGTCTTGCTAATGCTGAATTATTATTCAGAGTTAAAATTTAATTTGTAATGCACATTAGTTTTGGGAAAAATGACAGAAGTAGAGAAGAATAAATGGAAAAATGAAAGGCGACACTGTCATGGTCATTTCTGTCTTTTAGTCAATGCTCTGGTTTTGTTACAGTCAAAGGCAAATATGTCATTGATTTCAGATAGGACAGGATTTTATCTGTTGTACTTCTCATCTGTGTTTCATTTAAGAGTCATAGCAGTTAAGTCCTCTGAGAAAGCAGAGAAGGATACACTTGATCATATTTAGAGACTTTTCCACTACTCAGATTTTTCCATTTACTTCAGTAGTTTGACTGAGACCTTTGCAAACACTAAAATCCACTGAGGACTGAGCATGAGCATTTCCAGAATTAATGGCAAATGAGCATTTTCAAAACTAATGTTCTAGCTAAAACAATTTCCTAGTAAATTGCTCACAAGCAGCAATTTTCCTTCAGTTCTCAACTATGCAAGGCAATTTAATCATACATTAAAGACAACTGGAAAAAAGTTGTCTAATTTTCAGCCTCTCCTAGAAACGCAAGCTTTAACATTTCCAGTGATGTTTCCCTAATTCCTATTGGAATGAGCTTTTATTCTGGTACCTATCAGTTCAGTTTGCATTCTCTGGAAATCATCTCCAATGAGATAATTACCTTAGACAAATTAAACAGAAATTTAGAAATAAACATAACCAAATAAATAGAGACATGGGAGATGTGAAGTTCAGAGGAAATGCAGCTTAGACCCTCCTTCTGTTCTAGGAACATACATACTGAAGCCAAACCTCATCTCACAAGGCACTGTGATAACATATTTCTTTCTGGAAGAAGGAGACATGAGAAAAGACCTACAATCCTCCAGCTAGCCAGCATTATGCTGGGATCTGCTGATGCGATAGCACAGCAAGCTGCCTTATCTGATTCATAGGATAATATAAATCTGGTTATTGGATACATTTTTGGAAAGTTAAAATATATACACATATATCTTGCAAGCTCAACTATATTCAGCTGCTCAAGCTCATCTATATTACTGCTCAGCTGTAGTCTTACATCTGTTTGTAGCTTAACATGATGAGTGTGTTTTTCACAAGTCCAAGGAAAGGCTGAAAATTTGATATCATCCAGATTCAAAGGAAAATGGATGGAAAAACAAAATCTCATTGGTGAAAACGAGGGCTAAGCCAGCCCTACAGCAGTTTGACCTGAAGATAGCCTCCAGCAGCCACCAATGCAGCTGTCAGTGGAGTTTTCAATAGCCAGATGTTGTTACTGGAAAATACATTCCAGAATTCATTGGAGCTACTTATAGTCCTGACCTTGTTTGACCATGGCAGCTGATTCTGTAGCTAAAAAAAGGTATTGAAGATTAAGTTGAATGTGAAGCTTCAGCTATAGAATTATACGGTATTTTGCTTGTAGAACTGTAATGTCTAGAAAATGTATGTGCCTCTTAACTGTGCCAATACACCGATTTCTGAAAAAAATTAAACCTGTTCTGCATATCTCATGAGGTCAGTTTATCATCCAAGAAATGGGTGAGGGTGGTATATTTTCTTGCCTTCTGAGCACTTGGTTGATTTACCTTCTGGTCCCTTTAAAATTTCTCTTGTCCTGTTGTAGCTTTATTGTTCTGCAGGGTGAATACCATAAGATAAATGGGAAAAAAAAAAAGTTTTTGTGAAAAAAATATGCTCTCTTTTTGCAAAACAAGAAGGATTTTCAAGGTCTTGGAATGTGCTTCTTCCTCAGCCACCCACAGAATGCGTGGCAAAATTAAATACATCTGACATGTACAGTACATCATGTCATGTCTCTTGATGTGATCCAATAGAGTACTAAGCATTACTCAATGCAAGGCTTATAGAAATAAAAAGGAGATACTGATTGCTTAATGTTTACTTACAGTTTGCGAAACAGGAGAAATAATTACACCTTGATTTCAGAGGCAATTTTTATAATTCCCATATGGAGAAAAAATTCAATTAGACAGACGTATTTTTCCTAACATCATATAATGTTTGCTAAAATATGTGGTTGGGGGCTTGAATTTATAATGAGTTTACAATATGAGATGTCTCTCTTCAACAGTGAGACAGCAGAGGGAGTGGAGTACTGGTTATTCAAAACTAGACCCTGTAAAGGAAGACTATTTAGATTCTTTTACATGGTTCTGAAGCTGCACCTGAAATGCCATTGGAGTAGCTGTGCTACCATTGTCTGCATGAGCCATAGGGGTGAGCAACCTGTATGAATCTGCAGTTCATTTTAAAACTTACAGTGTTAATGTCAAATTGCCTCCAATTTCAACACTATCTTGAAAAATAACTGCTCTGTTTGGATTGGATGAGAAAGAGTACTTATCACTTCCAGATTTCACCAATTGGATAGGTGTCCTGTGATATTAAAGTTTCATCATACCCACATTAGGCATGCCCTGTGGGTTCAGATAAAAGCATTGTTAAGCCTTAACCTCCTCCTTCCTTTCTCACCTTATCCATTAAGCAGAAGGCAGATGGCAGCAGTCATTCCTATCACAGCCTCATTTTTCCAGGTCTCTTATTTTCTATTTTAAAAGTGCCACTTCAGCTGTGGGTTCTTTTAGTACAGAGTATACTTTTCGCTTGCTCCATTTTTTGCAATTGCAAAGCACAGAAGAAATAACCTCTGAGATAACCTCACTTCGGTCTGCTTATGGGGTCTATCGATGGTGATCAGATCTTCATCAGTACTACCATACCTGTGTTACTGCAGACAGTCTTGTACGTGTTATAGCCTCTCCGCTGCTTCTTCCTTCGTCACATTGTAAATACTCCAGGATTTTTGACATATGTTTTGTCAACCCTGCAGTTTTCTCTAGAATTTGCAGTTATTTTTCTCTACCCTGTGCTGTATGGGAGGATGACTCAAATATGGTACTTAGGGACTTGGAACATTTCTGATCTTCCTAGATGCTTGAGGTATCCGTACTAATGTTGGTTCTCTAATACACACACATTCTCAAATAGACTCCACTCTGACAATTTTTAGCTTTCTTATCAAACGTGTAATCACTCTGTATCATGTTTGAGTTTGTTAATACTTGTATACATCAGTGTTACATTTCAGAAGACATAAAACAGAACATGAGCCTTTATAACTATGACTAGGAATGTATATCTTAGGGCAGATAATAAGAAGAACCGTTGAGAAAATGTGAAACATGACAAATAAGTTAGAGAGAACTGTCTTACATACTGCAATTTTTTCCTCTTTCATTGAATAAAGACTGAGTCCAAGAAACACCCATTTTGGCCGACTGTACCTAGTTTGAACCAACTCAGCAGTTAATTCCAAGATTTAATTCCCTTTGAATATCGATGACCATTTTTACTCTTTTATACTTATAAATGATAAAAGCATTTGAACATTTGAAACACCTCAAAATCTATCTAGCATTACCGTGAAAGGGATTTTTGGCAATATCATAGCAAAAAAAAAAAACCAACAAACAACAACCACAAAACAAAAAAAGAGCTTTAAAAGTTCATCCTTTTCTTTTTAATGTGTTTTTTTTTTAACTTTTTTTTTTTTTTTAATAGATACTGCTTACCTCACAGATTCCTACGTGAAAATTAGAGGCTGAGTTTATAGAATTACCAGCTCTACCCTTGTCAGATCTTCTTCACATATTTCATCTGGAAAAATTAGAGAGGGGGCATTAAGCTTTATAGAAACCCACAATTACGAATGAACAAACATGTTCAGAACCATTAGAGATTCATTTGAAGATAAATCTGTGAAAAACTGTTGGTTACCAAATGGAAAAGCAATTGTGGAACTGCATAGCAGTGGAAGATTTTATTCTGCAGAGTTCTGATTGCTGGGAAGACTATTTGGTGAACATAGCATATTGGTTTGTCTGGGGTACACAGGTGTTGATGCCCTCTAGACTAAATGGCTGTTACACAGATAAGTCTGCACTGAACTGAGTTTTTATGGCACATCTACACAACTGAAACATGAAACTCAAGGACAAAGTTCCAGCATGGGGCTCTTGATGACTCAACCCCCTTATGGGAGTAGGTTATTCCCTAGTTTTGCTCTGGAGCAATCCAGCCAGCTCCTCTTACGTGCTCTTGAGAGCCAGCACTAAGCAGCACACAGAGAAACTAAGCTATGACACATGACCAGGGTTTGGTCTAGAGCCTTCTATTTCTGAGTGTAGGCACAGTTCCACAGATTTGCACCTTGGTACCCCATTCCTGAGTTGTGCTAAGCCTCACCATTGGCAGGACCTGAAGGAACAGCAAGGAGACAGCACTTTGCAGGCACATACCCACAGGTTAGTGACTACTCCTGTAGAAAAAGTATCATGGGACTGTAGCAGCACCAAGGAACTACACACTTACATCAGTGAGAACAGAAGAGAGAAAATTAGAAACAGAAAGAAAGTCAAGGGAAAAGTTTAAGACCACATGGACAGTGCAACTAAGAAGGAAGCCATGAAGCCAAGAGTGCTAAGGAAGAAGAAAAAGGTAGGTGTGAAATTCGTATCTTGCTTTGGAAGCAATCTGAAGCCACGGACTGCTCCTTCTTTCCCTTTTCTCTTTCTTTCAGTATCACTAACTTTTCAGGATTTTTTGAATGAAGTATCTTTAGACTATATTGGTAGATAGAGCAATAGAAATCATATCCAGAGAACAGCCAATCCAATCTTCTAACTACCTATTTTAGGATGAAAATAAAACAGAAATGTAAATCAAAAAGACTTGCATGTACAGAGTGAACAAAAATAAGCAGAGGAGAATTATTCCTTCTCTGAGTTAATGAACATTTCCAGGACAGTAACTTAACACGATGTTACGTATCTTTAAACAGGACTTCATGCCTGCCCTCATCTTGGCTTTCCTTCATCTTCACAGCCTAGAGTTTGCTGCCCCCCTGCACACGTTCATTTTTTTTGTTTTTAATCAAGTATTAAAATATAGGGGAAATAGACCCCAAGAACAACAACTTCTTAGGGTGATATGGAAGAACTTCCAAAAGAGATGAAATTCCTTCTCTTTCTCACACGGAGTTATGACTTGATCTGTCTCCCTTCTCCCTTTAGACCGTGATGACAGCACTAGAAGCAATACCTATTTTAAAATGTACAGTATTTCTTTGTTCTTGTTGTTGTTTCTAATTTCCTCTTAAAAGTGAAGCTTCATTTTATTTCAGTATCAGCTTTTTTTCTTAAATGAAAAAAAACTCAGCCATCGCGTATCGTTCGCACTGACACTACTGAGTAGAGTGGTACAAAAAACTTGGTATCTCAAATGCCATGATAACTGAAATATATCATTAAGAATAAATACCACCTCCATAGGGACGTTGTTCTCAAAATCTGTGCAAGATTTATACGTGATGTTAATACGCTATCAGTCTTCTGAAAGGAGATGAAACGAGTAATTCTCTTTGGCTATCAAGTACCTTTGAAAAATAAATTCCTGGTTTAAATTTTCAAATACAAACAGGGAATTTTAACTGTTTCGAGTTACTCAAGTTGCTATAAAAGATCTTGGCGCTAAAAGCACTTCCTGAAAATCAGGATCCTTTTAAGTTGTCTCTGATTGAGTGCTGAGACACTGAGGAGGGCAGAAGTCAGGCTCGTCACAATTTTCTGCAGTAACACTTTATTTAGAATTCTGAAGCATGTCAGCAGCTCCTACTAAACACTTGCACCTCGTCTTTTTTCTCGAGACAGCTTGTACGATGTGACATATATGTCAAAAAATGCAAAGACATTTACATATGTATTTAATACACACAGAGTAAACCCAAGGGTATGTATTAGACCAAATTATGAGTCCTTTTGAGCTGGATGAGACATTTTCCCTCTGTCAAACAGCATTGTTACTCAGGCTCCAGGTAGACTCAGGAGGGACACTCCCGGGTCTGGTGATGTGGAAATGTGACAGGATCCAAATTAAAGGCCTTCTGTACTTCTGGAGGGAGAGGAAAACTTCAATTTCGATCAACCACATTACTATGAAAAGTGTTAGCTAAAGTAAGATCCTGTGGTCATTGCCTTCTGCCATAGCTGCATAGCTTGTAAGGAGAGGAGCTCAAGGAGCGAGACGGACCCTACAAGAGCTCGTGGTGCTATTCTGGGTTGTGGGCATGCAGACTTCAAGCCTCTGCTCTGCAGTGCCTTACAACTTAACTCCAACAGAAGATGCCCTCACTATGCTGCCAGCAATCTCTGACAGTTTTGCTTATTGTTTGTTTCCTCCTACACAAAAAATACACCAGAGGTCTCGTTTTTCTTCTCCACCAGAACTAAGCCACAGAGTGTCAAAAGCTCTCTGAAGTGCAGGCATCATCTTCTGGCCACTGTTCAGGTGCAGGCCTGCCCTTGGCACTTGGCTTGTTCCCCACAACATATCCGTTGTTTTGGTGTAACTCCACCCGCTCCCTTTGCTACCATTTGCATACTCTCCAAATGGAGCCTTCCTGGAAAGGTGTCTGAAGAGTGAATAAATAGAGGAATAAATAAAACTGTTCAGGGAGCCGCCGCTTCCTTTGTCATTCCAATTTGATCCTGCTTTGGCCTTAAATATTCTTTCTTTTAACTGCACTTAGATTTTCTTATAAACGTTTTTCGGAAACAATGAGAATGGCAGAAAGACATCCCGTTTAAATTACAAAATGAGGTAATGTAGGTATGGCCGCATTAGGAAGGAAGAAAATAATTCAGAATAATTGAAAGGTGGTGATGAAAGTGCTACCTAACAACTGGGGAAAAAAAAAACAAACCAAAAAAACATTTGACATAATGAAGAGAAATGGAAGTTTTTTTGAAGACCCGTGAGAGATTCATTTCCTAGTAATCTAAAAAAGCAATCCAGGCAATCTGGAGTGCTGTAGGACTCTTTGAAGGAGGTCTTACAATGCTTTCAAAAATTAAATGCTTGCTATTATTTGTGACAGTGTTAAAATATTGTAACAATATGATGCTCTAATGCTTCTATCCATGTTAAGCAATTCCAAGGACAGCTGAAAGCAATGTGGGATAAGAAGAACCTTTTATGCACATCAGAAAGTGGCAGGATTCAGGCTGTTTATCCTAGATTCTTTAACCAGACAGCCCCTGGATCTTTTACTAAGTCTTTAATGCTTTGTTATGAAAGGCATCTATCAGCTGAAAAACTCCAGGCCTATTGCCCACCTTCCTGCAAACAGGATCTGCCATCAGTTAGGATCCAGTATTTAAAAAACAAAAAGTCCAACATTTAGAACAGGAATTCCCTGGAACCCTTGGAGAAGCCTTCCTCTCTCTATTTTATTGTGTCATTTTAAGCTGCTTTCACTGCAAATATTGCTGGGAGCTGCCACCCACCACAAAGATAACACTGAAGTGATGAGTTGCCCAGTCAGGAGACCAGCTGGTGCTGGTCTTACAGGTGTGGGACAAGGTTCAGAGAGGTTGTGGATTTCATCAGAGGGCATGCAAAAGAAGCAGTACAGCAATAGGCAATGAACATTCTCCCCTAAGAGACCCTACAGCCCATCTAGGGACTGTAGGGGAAACCCATAAAGAGCAGTTTCAACTGGCAGACATTAAGGCCTCATGTGTACCACCCTGAGTGTCCACAGCTACAGACAGATTCAGCTGAGGTTGCAGGTCAAGGCTGCCACTCCAAATGTGGCTGGACTAGGTTCATACTTGTCTGAACAAAATCTCCATGTGAGATCTCATGTCTGCAAACTGCCACGGATATGTGTGCTTTTTATATTATGATATGCATAAAGCAACATCTCAAAATATCTATCTGGATATCTACTGAATTCTGGAGGTGAAAACCTTGTTAGCCTAACAGATCTCTTGGAACACCATTATGTAGAGCAAGCTTAATAAAACAGTACCATTTGCCAAAGCCCTCAATACAATGACAAACTGCTTGTGTCAGTTGCAGTACCACATCCCAGCTCCATGTGCACTAGTTAGCTTGCCAGAAGTTGAATCTCTCATGGCAGAGAGTAGCTGCTGTTTCACCTTTCTCAGGCTGGAACAGCACCTCTCACCTTTCTCTTCTTTCCCTTCTGAGAACTATTTGTACTCTTGAAAAAATGATGAGCAACCCCGTGCACTGAAAATTCTCTTATAATGTTGAAATGCTAAACAAGAGAAGTATTTTTTTTTTCCTCGGCAAATATAAACACATTCCACTTGAAGGTACAGTTATAAAATAACAGAGATATGATTAGAGAATTCCATGTGGATTCATTACAAGCTTTCATTTCTGGTAAACTAATAAAGCTTTCCAGCTCATTTAAAAAAAATA
>JANHGO010000033.1:22526874-22540081 GCA_024606505.1 Aquila spilogaster | reverse complement strand
TCCCTCAGCTGCTCCTCATAAGACTTGTGCTCCAGACCCCTCACCAGCTTCGTTGCCCTTCTCTGGACATGCTCCAGGGCCTCGATGTCTTTGTTGTATTGAGGGTCCCAAAATTGAACACAGTATTCGAGGTGTGGCCTCACCAGTGCTGAGTACAGAGGAATGATTACTTTCCTGCTCCTGCTGGCAACGCTATTTCTGATACAAACCAGGATGCCTTTGGCCTTCTTGGCCACCTGGGCACACTGCTGGCTTATATTCAGCTGAGTGTCAACCAATACCCCCAAATCTATTTCCTCTACACAGTCTTCCAGCCACTCTACCCCAAGCCTGTAGCGTTCCCTGGGGTTACTGTGGCCAAAGTGCAGGACCCAGAACTTGATCTTGCTGAACTTCATCCCGTTGGCCTCAGCCCAGTGATTCAGCCTATCTACATCCCTCTGTAGGACCTTCCTACCCCCAGGTGGTTGGCACTTCCAGCCAACTTGGTGTCATCTGCAAACTTACTGAGGGTGCACTCAATGCCCTCATCCTGGTCATCAATAAAGATACTGAACAGAACAGGCCCCAGTACTGACTCCTGGGGAACACCACTCATGACTGGATGCCAACTGGATGTGACTCCATTTACCAACACTCTCTGGGCCTGGCCATCCAGCCTGGCCATCGAGCAAAGAGTGTATCTGTCGAAGCCACAGGCTGCCAGCTGCTCCAAAAGAATACTGTGGGATATAGTGCTGAAGGCTTTGCTGAAGTCTAGGTAGACTACACCAACAGCCCTGCCCTCATCCATGAGGCGGGTCACTCAGTCATAGAAGGAGATCAGGTTGGTCAAGCAGGACCTGCCTTTCATGAACTCATGCTGGCTGGGTCTGAACCCCCAGCTGTACTGCACATGCCATGTATCATGGGGGCATAAAGACTTTTAAAAGGCTTTGAACCAGTAGTTTGTGGGGATGTTCAGTCTGGAGCACAAGGCTTAAGCATGCAAAATTGTAAGGTCCTTACTGTGAAGCACTGATCTGCTCCTGTTGGAGCAAATTACTTGCTGGCGTAAACCTAGTCTCAGATATCCTCAATGCTATTTGGACAAGATTTAATGCAATTATTTTTAGCTGTGAAAATTTGTGCATGTCATCCAAATTAGGTGGCCACCATTCTCCCTGTAATCACCAAGTCAGGGCTTTCAATTCATTGCATTTAAAGATTGAGATAGAATAAAGGATATTGTATATTCATGATATAGGATGATGACCTCTGGGAGCTGCTTCTCCTCCTCAATGCACTACCAAGGTAGGTAGATGACATGCTTTATACTATCTAACTAACTTTTAGACAGTTAAAATCAATGATCTATCACCGTTTGAAATATGAGATATAGTTTTGTGAACAAAGTGTAATAAAACAACTGATAGGATCTTCAATAGTCAGATGCAAATTCATGTTGGGGACATTTAAATTCAAGCTCATGCTTAAGGAAATATACTTTAAAAAGCAAAACCACCTATCCCGCCACCCATATAGCTGTCTGTATTTAAAACTCAAAGAATGTTGTTAATTTGTTTTATGCCTTTGATTTCTGTATGAAAATAACCACCTTTATATATGCTTATCTACTAGTCGATTTCATGTTCTGACAGCGAACATCTTCTGAGCATATTTGGGTAGAAATTTATAGTTACATTGGAAGAAAACACAGGGACAATATCACTTCCCAAAATATGCAATAACACTTTCATGCGAAACACTTCAAAGAAATGTACATGAAAAAAAAGGAAAAAAGAAAGAAGAATATTACCCCGAAGAAGTCAGCTAAGGGCTTTCCAACTGTGAGACTCTGCAAATTAAGATTTTTTCAGTCTGTTTTTATATGGCTTTGAGGACCTGGTAATTCTTCTTGCTGTCAAAATTCCGCAGTTAGGGCACGCTCCAAACAAAGACCTTCCACAAATGGCTCCCTCTTGTGTGAAGCTGCAAGTTTCTGCCTGCCCTTGGAACAGTTGCTCTTTAAGTTATGGTTTATATTTTTAACATGATGTATAACAGCAGTAAGAACATCAATCTGAAGATTATCTCAAATGTGATTTTGTAAAAATTGCACCATCAGCTCCTCATTATCTGGGCTACTGAGGATGAAAGCTCGTGGAAAATCCAGTGCCTGAGTTATTGAACACACAGTGCTAACATCATCCCCACTCAGTCAGCTTGGTTTCATCAGGATATTCAAGCATTGGCCAAAGTGCTATCTCAACTCAAAGTGGCTCCTGGAGAATCTCTCGTGCCTTTGTATCCACATTTTCCATCCTCCAGAGTGCTAGTAGAGGTTTTAAACTGGCTAGAGAATAATGTGAATATACAGAAGTAGCTCAGGTCAAGCAAGTCTAATAAACCCTGTTGGTTCTGAGCTGGTTGTATATCAAATGCCATATTTCATACCTCCTTGGATCCCAAGGATATGAACCAGGGGCAGCTGAGCTGGTTCTATCCTGAATTAGTACGTGTTCAGCAGGGTTTGGTAGCTTGAACTGTAGGACATGCTGAAGTAGCTATGATGCTTCTGAATATGAATTGTTTCTAAGAAACAGCATATTCATGCTCAGAGACTGCTGTTTCTGAGATACTAAATCAGACCCAGCCTTGAAGCGGTTTATATGACCCTATGGTTCTGTTCCATATAATACTCTATCTGGATACAAGTGCAGATAACCGAGAGTTGACTGAAATTTATTACTCAAATTGCTTGAACACTTCAGAGCATCTTGCTTTCGTTATTGATTGCAAAGTCTTCTTGCTGCTGTGATTTCTTCCTAAAGCTCGAGGAAGAAAGATGTTATCAGCAGCAGCAGCACAATGATGTCATGACCAGTGGTGAATCCAGGTACCCCGTACAGGGTGCTTGTGCTGTACAGTGGCTCTTTGTATGTCTACAAGAAACATATGTGCTTCAAAGCTGGAGCTTCACACCAAGTCCATTGGATGAGTGTGCTGGTCACATAAGACATTGGAAGAAGGATAAAGTCTTGCTTGAAATGGAACAAGAACCAAAAACATAAGAAAAACTTCCAGGAGCCTCAGCTGAGGAACTGAGTCCCTACACTGAAGTAGGCTCTGGTGTAACTATTTGTACAGCTCCAAGACTCTTGGTTTTTTTTTTTTGCATTGACCTGGATTTAATGCAGAGTTGATAAACCAGCAAGGATATCTGATTGCAAGCTTAGGGAACTTAGTCAGTACGCATAAATCCTCTTTAAAGTTTAGAAATGCAATGTCCCCCTTCTTGAAAAGAATGGGAGATCAGTCTTGGAAAAAGGTGAACCTACCTGACTGTTATAGAAAACAGTAAGAATGACCATTTCTAATGACACTAACTACAGTCTTTACCATATGTCTGTTTACCTAAACAATTCCTAAACCAGGAACAGATGCTCCTCACCACACATGGGTGACTAAGCCTAAATGCCTGGGGACCTTTCACGTTAATTAGGGAAGAATTTAGCAAACTTCGGTCATGCCATATCTATCAGCAGATATTGACAATCCACTTGAAAGTGAAGCCAAGAATCTATTTATCTGTGCTAGTAATGGCAGGGCATGAAGGAACTGTCAAGGCTGGGTGTATGGATGGAGTGGCTGGAGGAAAAATGCCACTGACAATCTGATGAGAAACAGGTAGGGTCTGTAAAAGATAAGAAAAAGCAAAGAAGTAAAGTTTCAGGTACTAAGAAAATGATCAAGATAGCAAGATAGTCCAGTCTGATAGCACCCCATGCGGGGCCTGAGGAGGGGAAGTGGGAAATGAGATTTTGTGATGACAGTCTTGGGTGAAGAAGGACTGAGATAAAAAATTGTCATTGTTTTAAAGGAAAAGAAAAACCAAACCACTCATAACCAATGAAAACCGGAATTCCATGTCAGGATGACAGCATGGTCATTCTACAACCCATTCAGCCATAGTATTTAGTAATTTGTATATTGTCATTGTATATGAAAGCTATGGCAAAGAAAACATTTTGGGAGAAATGAGTACAGGCTCCATTTAAACTATGGGAAATGTGGAGAGGTTTCCCTTGAGGTGGATGCAGACAGAACAGTTGTACTCTGAGCTAAACTGGTAAGAAACAGCTTCCATTTTCCTACATTATAAGAGCCATATTATTACCTTTCTGGCTCATAGATAATATAAGCTTATAACATGATGCCCAGAGCTATGCTGAGACGCCTGTAGATCTTCTGGATTGGCTCAGGGTCATATCTGGTCATAAGCTGAATGACTGTTTAACGGCCCCTCAAATAGATATACTCCAAGATGCCAGTTTTCTGATGTTCACTGCGCTCTCTTCATGTTCTTCATGTTCTGGAGAACTGCCAAAAACTTAATTACCAGTATAAACAAGAGAGAATAATAGTGTCTCTGGTGAGCCCAAAAGGCAAAGAAATTCAGTGATTCATCCTAATAATATTTTTGAAAATGTTTTGAACGGGAATATATTCAACACTTTGGAAATAAATATATTGTAGGCTTTTTCATTTTTAAGCTGCCATGGAATGTTAATGGTGATAAATTATTTGTGTTATATGGCCAACATGTGAACATAAATATTTTCTTAGTGAATTTTTATCGTATTATAGTGTTTGAGTGAAATAATTTTATGTGTAAGCCTGAGCTTCAGAAATTGCAGTAAAAATTGTTTTCTTCAAGGGACAAAAAATCAGAGCATACTATTTCCAGTAGATCATCAAGGTATTAAAGGATTCCTGAAGAAGTATGATTAGTTATGACAAAAAAATGGAAGCATGATAAGGCGAAGTGTAACTTCATTCATGGGATTAATTCCATTCAGTTAATGGGAGCAAGAATGCTGATATAGTTGATTCCACATGCAACTGTTGTCAGGACCAGATTCCAAGCAGAAACTATATATGCTCAAGAATTAGCATAGCAGAAAATGATTCAGAACTGGGACCTTGACGGGCTGAGAACACACTAGTCACCATATCCAGAATTAGTCCTTATAGAACCTGTTCTGCCTGCTTACCTGCAAAACATCCTGAATATCTCATTCAGATGTGATCAAGCACCTTGGTCTGTATTTTCCTGCAAAATTATCCCTGATTTATACATACAGCAGCTGCTTACACCTCAGAGAAACATTACTTACCCAAATGGAGCAAGAACCAAAGAAATCGTAGTCTGTTTAAGTAAAACTGCAGGTGATAATTTATTTCATAAACATAATTAGTGGGAATGGAATCTGTCCAGAAGCCTCAGGTAAACATTCCTTTTAAAAATAGGGATTGAATATTATTCTAATGAGTTTTTTAAACTACTCTCAGGTACATATACTTTCTCTCTATGCCTGTACTATTTTGTATACAAAAAAGGTGCAGGATAGATGCTGAACACACCAGTAATGCTTGGTGCAAAGGAGAGCTTGGGGTGATCTCAAGGCTTTCCAAAAAGGTGAAATTTCAGTGTCATTAGTCACAATCATCACGGCTGGGGCATGCCAAATAAAAGTACAATATTGGCTCATCTGCAAGTACAAGTGTAATAGTCAGAAGTGGCAGGAATTGACAGGTGGTTGTGTTTTTTTTTTCCCACTGGATGTGAAAACCAATACAAAATCATTGTGACTTTCTTTAAACATTTTTTTTCCCCCAAGTTCATGTTTAAACAGTCCAGAAGTTTTCTCATGGTCAGTTCTCCCTAAGGACATCTTTTTTAAAATCAAAGGTTTGAATTTACCACCCCAAATGGATAATAGTTGTAGAAGTTCATGCTAGTGTTTTAAACAGAAAATAAGCACCCTTTTTGCAGGTGTTTTTGAAAGATTTGCAAGTTTCAAGCAATTTCACATGTCACTAACATCCTTGCATGATTATATAGCAACCATGGAAAATGACTACTTCCTGGGCTTTGGGGGATTTGCAATCCCATCTGTTACATTTCACAGTTCATCACTAAGAGTATGAGTTATATGATAAGTTGTGGAAAGCAATTACGAAAATGCATAGTAAAGTCCTCTGACAAAAGTAAATGGCGTAAGGATGAGGGTCAGGTGGGGGATATGACAGCTTCAGTAAGAGTCTGTCAGAAAGGTCTTCTGGAAAAAGTCTTGCCCATCTGCCAAACATATGAGATAATTGACATCTTGGATGTTCTTGCCAGCTGTCTCAACAGTTCAGGATCGAACAGGGGCAATTCACAGTCATTGAGAAGCAGAAATGCACGTCATAATGTGGGAACCAAAAAACATGACAGGTGACATTTGCTAATGACTGGTAATGATACACAAGATAAGTTAATTATTGTAGCTATAACCCAGCTATTCTGGAAGACTGAAGTTGAAATACAAATTGATTTTAACACTTTCTAAAGAAACCCTGAGATGATCTGCCATCGCCCCAGTGTATTCTTGGAGCATCCTCACTCTTCTAACATTTAATGTTGACATGTTATCTTCTGAAATGTTGATATCCCCACATTTTAGGTAACCACTGAGATTTACACAGAATAAACATAATGCGGAAGTAAATTTTAAGACTTCAGGCTTTCTAGTAGATCTAGTGGAACTACTACACTTTGTTAGAAGAGTCAGAACATCTTACTTATCTACAATGCAAAAGAAACCCCAACCAGAATAAATCATTAATTCTTCTTTTTTCATTTATCATCATACCACCTTCTGAGGATGAAATGTTTCCTACCACATTAGTAATTAAGAAAGATAACAAATGGTATTTCTTAATTTAAAGAAGTAGATCTCTTGAACAATGAAACAGAAAAATGAAAAGTTGAGAAGCAATCTGAAACATCTGCATTTTAAGAGTAACATACATAGCAACTCTCTCTCTCCCCCCCACAGCCCAAGCATTTTGCCAAGACTTCAAAAAGGTAGATGAAATGGCTTGGATGATTACAGATGTGTCATCGTGATATCAATACTAGGCAAAATAATCCAGCAAGTGGACATGACTCCGTGAGCAAATAATTAAAGAAAGCAAATGTAATTGAAAGGGGTTGATACAGTTTATGAAAAACAACAAATTACCCTTACAAAAAGACATTCCTCACTTGTGGAACATATCAGCTTCACAGCAAAACCTGTACCTGTTGTACTTTCATGCTCAGAGCACCTCTCAGCAGAGGGACTTGTTACTTGAGCAGCAACTAGTGGTTCTCAGAAAGACTGCCATCCTTTGGCCAGCTTCTCCCGTGACACAGTCCGCAAGAGCTCAGCTGGTTTCAGCAGAGCTGTGCTCTTTCACATCACCAAGGTGTTGCTCTCCTTCTTAATAATTCCTACCATTTGTTCTTCTGAAAGTCATACTAGCTCCATCCCAAGCCCAGATTTTCACCAAAAAACAAAACAAAACAAAACAAAACAAACAAACAAACAAAAAAAAACACAAAAAAAGCACCACACAATTATTTTGGAAACTCAGACATGTGGAGCCAGCCCTTTCAGTGTTGCCAACATCTTGCCTGGTGTCACCAGAAGTGAAGTAAATATTATTGTGATAGCCAGAAGAGACTCTTCATCTTTGCTGTGTGCAGCCCTCTTATAAAGCGTGGAGACACTGCAATGTTTGGATGCCTGGGAGGAGAGAATTTAAAGTAAGGTTCAGACAGCAGGTCTCCAGATGACTTCCAAAATACTCAGTCAAGCGCATTCCAAGAGTAATTTAGTCCCAAGTGGATCAGATTGGTTGAGATGAATTAACGTTCAGCTATAGACTGCAGGCAATGTAAGATGACGAATTAAGTGTTATCCCTTATCAAGACTGCTAACGAGTAACCATTACACAGTGCATTACCTCACAAAACACTGGTGAGCCAAAAATCACTCATAATGACATTATATGTTTACTAAACTGACATTCAGAGGACTCAGACATTAGTACATTGAGGACTCTCCCTCTAAAACACGGCATGAATTAAGTCACCACTCACCCACTGGTCCTTATTCAGTTTTGCATGAATGAGACAGCATAACAGTCCCGTATCAGAGTTCAAATGCAGCTGTGTATTTTCTGGAGACTTCCAGTTTGTCATCATTTGTTGACTATGAATATACTTAACTGGAAATAGATGGCAGAGAAAACAGCAAATGACTGTAGAATTATGATATTAATTTCTTGGCATTTTTGTTTAAGTTGTTCCTATTAAAGATCCTAGCCTTCATTCCCTTTCAGGTGAGGGTAAAATACCAATCGTAGTATCAACATTGAATGGCTTGTGTTAGATGGGAGCTTAAAGATCATCAAGCTCCAATCCCCTCCTGTGGGCAGGGCTGCCACCCTTCAGCTCAGGTTGCCCAGGGCCCCATCCAACCTGGCCTTGAATGTCTCCAGGGATGGGACATCCACAGCTTCTCTGGGCAACCAGTTCCAGTGCCTCCCTGCCCTCTGAGTAAAAAAAAATCCTTCCAGTATCTAATCTAATTCTCCTCTCTTTTAGTTTAAAACCATTCCCCCTTGTTCTATCGCTATCAGACCATGTAAAAAGTTGGTCTCCCTCCTGTTTATAAGTTACCTTTAGTACTGGAAGGTGCAATGAGGTCTCCCTAGAGCTTTCCCTTCCCAGGCTGAACAAGTCAGTGTGCTAGGGCTAGACCTAAAAGGGTTATAAATATCACAAGCACAGAATGGTAAAGCTCTGCTGGTGCCTGCACTGAAGTTTTTGGTGATGAGTAGACTCCTGAGCATGCTAGCAGGAGGGAAGAATTGGCACCTGCTTCCCCTTAGAACATTGTTGTGATGGCCTTCCTCCAGTTGAGACAAGTCTGTAATGGCTGGGAGGTAGGAAAAAGGAAATAAGTAAACAAATATATCTGGAAAAAAAATAAACATAAAGAATGGGAAGTCTTCCTCAGCAACTTACTGGAGATGTGAAGTATGAGATACATTACAAGTCTATGACAAAATGCAGATGTTACAAGTATTCTGAGCTAAATGCCTACTCTCCTGTTTCCATGGTGGATCGTGCAGGAGAGAGATAAAAAACAGTTTGTGGATCTGCTGATTCCAGGGTCTAAGAAAACTACCAAAGTAATCCTCATACTTGAATCCAATTTCTGATTTAGAGTGCAAACCTTCTATTTCTTTATTTAAAAGACTATAAATCCACCACCATCCTAGTTATGCTTTTCTAGTGCTGAACTATCCTTACTGCTAGACAAATGCATCTGACTTCATGGCCAAGTTGTCTAAATCAAATTTCAAGCCATTAGCTCTTGTTAAGCCTTTGCAGTCAAGACTGGAAAACATGCCACTATCAGGTCTTATCACATACACTAGAATATGGGATGAATGACTTCTCTTATTCTCTTCAGTGAGTTTAGAAAATTGTATATCTTAATCCTTAAAAAAAGTTTGCCTCCCAAACCTTAGGTCCCATTTACAGTCGAACTGGTATTTCCACATTCTTCTGAACGGTGGACATAAGAGTGGGCTTAGTTCTGCAGTAACAGTCTAGTCAAAGTTGTGCAGGCACCCATGGCATTTCCTAGTATCAGTGCAATGTTTCCCTTTTTATATCCCAGGATCACACTGTTCTGAGTTCAAAATTTTTGAAGATAATGAATAAATTTTTATTTGAGCCACTTTTTCCATGGAAAACATTCAAGAGAAATCTCATCTAACTTTAGATGACCCTCAAACACAACTCCTGATTACATCTAAGTTGGTAGTGTAAGACTAAAAAGTTAAACAAAATTTTATAAAAGGTTTATAATCAAAGTTAATAATCAGTATTAATGAACACTGGTCAGAGCACATCTTGACTCTATTTGAAAGACCCTCAGGGGCTGCATATCTCTCCCCACTGACTGTGGAAAGTATCTAAGACAGAAAGGCTCTGGTAAGAGTCTAACACAAGTCAGAGCAAATCCAGGGCAAAGCCAACCTTCCTATGGAAATAAATGTTTCCTGCATCTTTGTTTCTAGAGATACTGTCTTGTACTGACACACATTTTATGGGATTGTGTGACTGTTTAAGGAGGCAACTATGTCAATGCTGCCTGTACTGTTTCCTTCTATAAGTTTTTAACCCTACATATTTTGTGTTGCCTAAGTATCCTACCTGAAAACACTTCTGTGTGTTCATCTGTGTTGTTAGTGAAAATGTTGAACAACGTTTGCTTAATATTTAGTGATGGATACAAATCCATTTTTTTTTGCCACTTTCTCTGTAGCAACTGCTTGAGATCTCTCCAGGAGCCACTTTATGACAGGCTTTCTACGTGTTATGCTGTGTTAATTCTATATAATTCATGTTTCTTAGTCAAAATGTTATGTACAAAAAGTCAAATGCCTTGGGGAAATCCAAACATGTGACATCAGTGTAGTAACCATTGCCTGCCAGCTTCAGAACAAAAGACAGCAAACAAAACCTACCTTCCAATCCAGATACTTGCAGCTTCTAATTCTTTGTTCTGCAGTCCAAAACCCATGGTCCTGTATTTATTTTTTTTTATCCAGTTCTACCAGTATAATAATCTGGTAGCTACCTCTGTCGTTCCTTTCATTTTCAAACACCAGACCATTATCAAGACTTTTTCAGTCCTCTCTGAAGGATTTCAGTTCTTTCACTTTTCCATGCTTTCATAAAAATTTACCACGGGCCTTCGAAGACCTCGGTTAAGCTCCTTATGATGTTTAGATGCAAGTTATCTGGCAGATGTTGCATTCCTTCTTCTTCAATTGCAGACACTGTCTTCTGTATTCAGTCCTATTACTTCTTCCATATCATGTCTGGTAAGTATCTATCCACAATCAAAAGATCTAAAACGTACTTACCAGAGCTCTACGAAGCAAGTTAGAATGGGGCATCACCTGCCTACCACAATACTTAGGGCAGTCCTTCCTGCTCTCTTATCAAATTGTCATCTCAGAAACCTAAGATCATTTGTGTGTTTTCAAAATGGCATTATTTTGTCCTTAACTCAGTATAACAAGACTCCAGCCAGTAAAGCTGTATCTGAGGAAACTTCAACAACACTTTTGTCCGTACATGATATGATGAGGAAGAAGAAGTAGAGTAAATGAAACCCAAACTTCTCACTGGGTTTATTTATTTATTTATTTCATTTCAATTTTGAGTCTGCAGAATTTTTCCAACAATTGGAAATTGGAGTGAGATCTGATTTAGAACTCAGTATGCTGAAAACAAACGGAACTTCCTGAGGAGCACACACCCTGCATTTTGAGAAGTTGCCAAATTTTAAAACCAAATTGGACTTGCAATTTGCGTGCTGCTGTCTATTCAAATTGTTGCAGAACATTGGGCATTGAGTCTTGAGCAATTTCACACCAAATTTATAATAGGAAGTGCTGGAAATTTCAAGGATTTCAAAATATACTGTAGCAAAAATTATTTATTGAAATATGCAATTTATTATAATTAATAATACTTCTATTAACAAAACTCACTTCTGTGCCAAAGCTTGAGGCACTCTTCGGGTCATTAGATGAAATCACAATAATTATCAAAGAAAATACATGGCCTAGCAGAACTTTGAGATTGAAAATAGTTATTACATCACCTAATTCATTCTCTCGTTGCCAGTGGAGGATTGTAATATTAAGTACAAATTCATATTCGGTATTTGGGTGCAGGTTTCCAACTTTTTCGGCAAAGCAACAACTCTTTCAGCGTAACAGTAATGAAATCTTGGCACTCTAGCCCTCAAGCCTGAGAATTTTTCTGAGAGCTAAAGCTTGTCCAGACTTTTCTATGTGTTTGCTGAGATAAACGTAGTTAAACAGAACTGTTTTGATTGCTGTTTTTCCTGTTGCACTTGTTCTCCAGCCAAAAGACCTATATAAGAAAGCATTTTGCATTCAGTGTTGCAAAATGGGACACGTCCATAGAGCACAGCTAGCTTATTTTAATAGAAAGTTTGTCTTGACATTTTTCTTTTTTGATTTGCTTGCAGCTGACTAAATAAAGTGCCAGTATGAAACAGTCACCTAAAACTGACATTTTCTATATGCACATTCTTTTTGTAAATATAATACTTTTCAAATGTACATTGACGCAACAGGACAGAGCCAGCTGGGCTCTTAGGCTATTCAAAGTGTAGCTCTTGAATGCCTCTGCTGCAGGCACCAGGGTCTAGGATTATTTCCACCAGATGCGCAAATGCTCATCTAGGGTGTGTGAAAGTGACTGCCTCCTCTCCGCAATCCCAACCTGAGATGTATATGTGGCAATGCCCTGTGAAACTTCAGGATCAGATCATTCCGCTCCATCAAGCTCAGAGTCTCAGCACATGGTAGACTAAGACCCAGAACTGCTCAGATCAGCATTTCAGGGCATGTTCAGGCATGTGGGCACCAAGGCAACTCTCAGGTCAAACAGTAAATCAGTTCAACAGGTGTAGTAGCTCAGCACAGTTAGGCAGAGTAAGTGTGGGTTTTTTGTTTGTTTGCTGGATCACATGCACCTGAAGTTCACCCGTCTCATTTCAGACTGCTCCATCCTTTTTGTTTGCAATTATTATTTTTTTTGTGGAGCCTGATCAAAGTCACTTACATGAACAGGATTTCAAGTTGGTCCTGGGAGAACCTAGTCTTCCAGTTAAATGCTCTTTACGCCAGGAACAGGGGACGTACCAAATAATGGGGCAAAGAGCAGGCAGACACTGAAATGTCTTTCAGATGGTTCTATTTTTCCTATTTTCTTGCTCCTTGCATTGGCATGTTACACCTATTTTAGGAAAGCAGGCCTGAGTTGTCATGACCAGATCCCTGCTGCTTAGATAGGTAATTCTTATAGGAACTTCATTATTCCTTGATTGTAATTATGAGTCACTTCCAGTTTACTCAGTCAGGGAAAGCCCGCTTTGCAGGTGGAAACAAGTCACAGTTTCATTTAATCAGGTTTTATTTTTTGTTGTCCTGTCTAAAATATATACATTGCAAATCTCTTACTGAAAGTAACACTGGAGGGGAAGAGCATGCATGTTAATTCCAACAGGCATTCAGCTTTCACCTGCCAGTCCCTTAAGATCTTTTCTCCATTCCAGTACCTGCACAGTCACGCAATGTCCTTCCTCAAATAAAAGAAAAAGAGATAAGGAAAGAAGGAAGGGAGGAAGGAAAGAAGGAAGGGAGGGAGGGAAGGAAGAAGGAAGGGAGGAAGGGAGGAAGGGAGGAAGGGAGGAAGGGAGGAAGGGAGGAAGGGAGGAAGGGAGGAAGGGAG
>JANHGO010000033.1:22504233-22526622 GCA_024606505.1 Aquila spilogaster | reverse complement strand
ATTCAAAGATCTGCTGTGTTTGCTATATAATACTACACAGTTACTCTAATTTGGTGTAGTGAGAGCTGGACTGACACTGATCTTACAGATGTCAGTGGTGAAACTCCAGCTGGCTCTAATGAGAGCAGTTTGAGCTCTGGTGAGGACTTCTGGAAATGCCACCTTTACTTCCCAGAGTGGCAGTTTTTATGAGAGAAAGGGTTTCCCCTCCTGAAGCATTCACCGTCTCCACAGCATCTAGCAGAAGTCTGTTACAGGGACGGCAGCAATTTCCCTATGACATTTCAGTGACTCTGGATGCTCAAACGCTCTGCCGCAGGTAATCCTTGCCTCAAGCACCACTGTGGTTCCGTGCCACCAACCGGCCACTGTGCTGAAGAGTCTGTCTGCTTGAAGTTAAATATGGACTTCATGAGTGTCCCCTAAATAAATTTAAGATACTAGTATAGGGAAAACAGTGAGAAGCCTTAGCCCAGGCTTTTAAACTCGGAAGGAAGTATCCCTGTCTGCCTGATCTACCCTCCTACACTTCTGCTGGGAAGGAGAGCAGATGGCCACGAGGGCTGTTTGGACTGGCCATTTTTGAGTTCTTCACTGAGTCATTTATAAATCTGTTTGTTTTTCGGCCTCTTTGCAAGACAGCGTGATTGCTCTTCCCTGTAAAGGCCTTCCAAAAGTACAATTGCACCATTAGCAAATAACATTAGGGAACTTCTAAAGCGAGTGCTAAATCATACTGGCTGGTTTCCATAGAACTTTACTGCCTCCACTGAATGAGAGCACATTACTGCTTTGGTTACTCTTGTGACAAAGCAATTTATTAGACTCCTTTGCTGCAATTTGTCTGCCCTAAGCTATGCATCCAAAGTACAGGTAGACATCTCTCCCAGTTAGATGTTTGCACTTAGCTGCAATACAGTTGCCTGCAGGAGACGGTTAATTCTTCAATACACCCACTATCAACCACGTAGACATCAAGGGCTTCATCCTCAGTGGCTTCCTCAGTTAGGACAGCAGACTTTCCAGCTACTCCAGATAAAGACTCCCACAAGAGTCAAGTCAGTACTTTAAACATAGGCAAGTAGATGGTCCACATGGAATTGGCAGCTATGAAGTCTGGCCTGTGGGTGACCCTTGTCACCATGGAGAGGCAGCCGAGGCTGGGTATGATACTCTAGGACATCTCTGATTATACTAGATACACACGTTTAGATAAACGAATTGAGACTTAAATGCCTTATCACTTCTCCTGCCCACAACCACTTGCTGTCAAGTTGTAGCTCACCCAGCCTGTGGATAGCTGCAAACAGCGCTCTGCCCACCACAAGTAGCTGATGAGTTTAATTCCGAATTGCACAGGAAAAGAAAACAAAACCTCTCAGCTCTGTGGTCTCCCTTCATAGCTGTGTAAGACCCTTCATGCATGCCCATATATTCTAAATCACTGACTTCAAGCCCTTAGCAGGCCCCTAGCTTTCAATGAAGTGGGATAAAATAGAAACTGCTTGAAGTTCTTAAAATACATGTGGATGAACCTGGTGCTGAACGCCTGGGCCACCAAGCTCCAAGAACAGAGGAGTTGCCCTACTACCTAATGGCACATTAGTACATTAAAAAAACTACCCTGAAACCATTTTCTGGCACTGATGCCAGCTGGCATGGGACACTTGTCTACACTGTTCAACTCCATTAGTCTCCAAATAGGACAGCAGCATCCAGCTGCCTGTTGGGAAGGGTCTCTGGGCCATACTCCTTAAGGGTGCTTGGGTGTTATTTGGAAGAACGCTAGCTCAGGCTGGAGGCCACTCCAGTGATACAACAGTACAGGCAATTGTGTTGCAGCGCTTGTGAATGCTTCCCACCACTGCTTAATTTACAGGAACAATTGTAGGCAGAGTAGCCAGCCCGGCTCAGTGCTCAGGTTCATGGGGCTGATTCTTTCCTTTGCAGGGAGGACAAATTCAGTAAATAAAACACAAATTCCTTGCAGGCTTGATTTCCAACCTCCTTTTTTTTTTTTTTTTTTTTTCTTTTTGCAAGCCCTATTCATGCCTCATGAACACCGTAGAGCATGTGATTCCCTGGGTTCTTGTGACGCTCAGGTCACCTAACGGCGTGAGTTCCTGACAGACCACGGTCAGACGAGGGAGGCCGCTCAGCAGCTGGCACTCGTCTATAAGCAGTGCGTGTCCAACCTACTCAGCAGCCTCAGGCAAGGCTGTGGGTGGGATGGGTGATAGCTACCTGCTCTGCAGACCCCGTGGAAATTAGCATCCACCCGGGTAGGACAGATGAACCGCTGCAATGTCTGGCCATAACGCTGACAGTCAGGTTTCTGACTGTGAGGTGGTCAGCTCTTTTGACCAAAAAGGAGGCATGGATGTGACTCTCAACAGCTTTCAGGAGTCCTCTGAAACACCAAGGGTTCACTAGGGAGGTAGGTATCTGCAGTCTTCCATGGAGAGGTGATTAGTTCCTTGGTTGCTGCTCAGGGGAAACAGTATGCCAAACCGAATGAGGGTCCTGAGCAGGTGGGGGAGCTATATTCGAAGCTGCCTGCTGCTCAGTGTATCAGTGGGCACACATTAGGCAACATAAATCCATGGGGTTTTAATATATATTCACTCCATCCTTCTGTTGCATTTTCTACATTTTCTATCTTAATAAATCCTGTGTGTTTTTCATAAATACAACATACTGTGGGCACATGTCCTCCTTTTTAGGATCAGCCATGGTTGGTTAAAGATGTGGCTGTTTGGCACAGTCATAGATAGTATCCAGGGACTCTCCAGGCACTCGGTGCTGCAGTCTTCCTACTTTCCTTTTCAGGCTGCCAGAGTTAACTTCTCTTCTCCTTTCTCAGGTCCCTCAGGCCTCCACGAAGCCTTTCCTTACCCACCACCGCCACCCCAGCTTCTCTTTGTTATGGCTCCTAGATGTAGAGGAGCAAGTTGTGCATCATTTCACCTCTCTCCATGGTGTAATGAAGAGCACTGCCAGTCCAGAGGTGGTGGTGTCATCCCACCATTAGGTGTTTACCAAAGGCCAGGTCTATTACCCTGGGAACAATCACATTACTCCTCAGGATGGGTTTAGGTATGCTTCAAGCAGGTCTGGCATCAAAGACAAGAAGACAGGCATTGGCTTCTATTGAGAAAGTCCAAAACCCCAAAACAACGGATAGTTTTGAGGTGTCGTTTAACACACATCTTAGTAGCTGAGGTCAAGCCAAGCATCAGGTGAGACAGATACCCAAAAAGCAGTAGGATCCCAGTGTTACGCACTTACCAAAAAGACCCCTGTCCCTCATCTCATTCATTCGGACTATGGCTTTGAGACCTCTGTTAGACTAGACACTGACCTAAAGCTAAAACCACCTCGTCTCCCACTGGTCCCACCTGGTTAGTCTGTGCTCATGAAGACTCAAGAACCTACAGCAAGGACCCTGATCTCAGTAGATCTGCTGTCTCACTCCTTCGCAGCTGCCTAAAGGTCAGGGACACCCTGTGTGTCCTTGATGCTTTTCACACTGTCTTGCTTCGTTTTCAGGCTGCCCATTTGGCCTCATTTGCCCATCAATAGTATAATGGCTTCCAGTTAGTAATAGGTTTTACCATGGCTTAGGGACATATGTTGTCATGGATACATGTTCTGCAAATGCTCCCACAGAATTTTTGAGCACCTGAATTTAGTCACTTACTGGACATAAAGCCAGGAGAGTGGTGATAGCATGGGGACAAGATGACCCAGTGACAAACATTTGGGTGCCTGAAGCAGCCCAGCTATCTGAGATAGGGCAGGCAAATCCCACTCTAATGCAGCACCTCCTCCTAGTGCATAGCACTGGGACAGTTTGATTGCATGTAGATAGGGCACTGGCAGAAGAATTAATGGGGCAAAGTTGCTCTTTGGAAAAAAAAAATAGGTCATCACTGGCATCATCTTTCACTGCTTTTGTTTATCTCTGTCTTCTCACTTTTCTAGTGGCATAGAGGTAGTTATCCCTTCTCTTTTACTGTGGTTATCTTTCATCCTTCCTCCTCTCTACTTAAAGTCTACCTCTTCATAACAATAAACCCACAACCTGAATTAATTTTGTGAAGAAACTATATGACAATAAGCAGTGGTAACATCTTTTTTACTAATATTTCTTATAATGACTTCCTCTTGAGTACACATTCCAATTTCCTATGACACTATTATTTGAGACTACATGAAAATCAAGATGTAAAAAATAAGTTTATTGTTGACTGTCAGATGCTTTTGACATTTTATCTTGGGCAATCTTTTTGAAAACTGCTTGTGAAGAACTTGCTTTCTGGATTTCTTCCCAGAAAGTTTCTAATTTCTCTTTCACTGCATTCTTAAGAGCATCCTTGTTCTCACATATAGTCACTTTAGACAACAATGTCTCTAATTTTGCAGTCCCAGTGTAGATGAACCGTATAGCTTTAACAGATGCTTCCATTTGGGGAAAAAAAGGAGCCAGTTGCAAGCAACTATCTCTTAATGATTTTACACTTATCTTCTGCTAAAATCTGCATAATTTTCTAAAGGTTAATTAGCATAAATTCATTTCATGGTTAATAAGAGGCAGCTGTTGTTAAGAACAGTGAATGAAGAAATTTTTAGGATGGTGGACTTTAAAGCACTTGAGCCTAGATTAAGGCAGTCTAAATTCCCTCTACTTCCCTATACCTTGTGTTTCCTTGTGGTCGTCCCTATGTCTTCAGGGACACAGGGCACGCTAAGCACAGGGGCTATAGATCAAGTTTTCACTGTCTGACCCTGTACTTTGGTGTCCAGATGTAACAGTGACCAATGTCTCTCAAGTTATTTAGCTACTTGTCAGCAAGTGACTTCCAGATTTGCTTATTGGTGCCTCATGAGTTACTTCAGGGTTTGGGTTTTTTTTTCCTGCTGCCTATTGCTATACATCAGAGTTCAGAAGTTACCTGAAGTGCCATGGGACATAGCCCCATATGCACTTTTTCTGAGTTTCTAAGTGAGATTGTGGGTAATGGTGGCAGAAGTAGGGTTCCACTGATAAGATTTCAAGTCTTACTCTGGACTTACTTCAACTCTTTCTGCTGCTGAAAGCTGCTTCCACTCTGAGCAACTTGAATGCATATGTGGTTATGCGAGCCGAGATCTGACCTAGATCTGATGCTAAGCACGTTGTTCCTTTTTGTGCTGCTGGCTACAGAAGCATTGTATCTTAACCAATCTTGCTGCAGCAGCCAACTACTTTATCTTTGTCTTTGAACAGATTCTTAGTCTTGGATAAGGATGTGTTACTGTGGGTCAGATAACACTGGCTTTTGAGGAGCTGTTGCAAGCAGCTACAGTCTTTGCCCTCTGCCTAGCTTTCAGACAAATGTTGGGTAAGAGATTTCCAAATGAAGAAATTTGCTTTATGTTGTTCTTGACCAGATCTTTCACAAGACTCCTGTATAGCTTTGGAAAAAAACATGTTACTCTAGAAAAGAAAACAGCAGATTCTCTATCACTGATTTCACACAAAAAGGAAGATCACTTCCATGGTCAACTTCATACTGCTGAGCAGGGAAGAGGTAACATCTAACAGGAGAAAGTCCAGCACAGAAGGCAGACTGGTAGGCAAGAATGCACCTCAGATACTTTAGCATAAAAAAAGGCTTTGCTATAATATAGACTAATGCAGAAAGGTTTACAGTTAGAACTTTGAAACCGTGAGTATTTAGGCCTGAATGTTCTCATAAAAGTCCCCACACTAATTTTATCACAAACACATCTACTCTTTCATAACTTTACATTAAGTCATGTACAAAGACTCATCAAATAGAAGTAAAGAGTCTTCTGGCAAAAAAATATCCTTAAAATGTTTACCTAGTCATAACTAATAGCTTTTGATTGTTCCTTAGTAAGCTTGGAAGTCATTATAGAAAGCGCAATTAAGAGTCTTGACATTTACTGTGTGTTCCAGTTCAAATTTACTAATGGATACAATTCAGTTCCTTTTTGCACCACACAATGCCACAAATTCAGTTCAGAGTAATGCAGACTTCCAAGGGTGAGCTGGGAATAATTACACAGAAGGTCAAAAGCCTCTTGCCCTGCAATAAGTACCATTTCTGACAGGCTTGCTAGTTTGTTTAAATGGAACATTATAATCAAGCAGATATTGGAAAAGATCTCAAGGAGATTACTTCACACAAAACAGAGTCCCCCTCATAAAGAAAGATATACCTCATTTTCAATTGTGTGGAAGGTCACCAAGAAAGAAGGGCCTTTTAATACCGAGGTGCAACTACAGTTCTGGTCATTGTGAGCTGCAACTCCTTATCCAAAGTAGGATTTTATTGCCAAACTTGAAACTAACAGTGTGCTGAACATCCGGCCCGGTGCAAACAGGCTGCCTAAGTATCTTCAAACCAGCCTCCTTGCATGAAAGAAGCAATACTTTTGTGAATGAAACCGGATACTGAAGAATTAGAAATGCAGATACTCCTCTGGTCACCTTGCAGAGAAAGGATGGGGGAGGAGTAGAAGAGATGCTGATTACAACATGCTGTCTACATAAACCAAACATGTGTGAAGGTGTGGGAACATGCATATAAACCTTTCTCCAGAGTTTGTTGTTTCACTACAATGAAGAAAACTCAAAAATGTGTTCTTTCCTCTCCCCTCCCTCCACGTAACAATTCTTGCTGAGCCAAGTGTTAATCCTGGACTGACACGGCTGTCACTGTTTTGACTGATAATCAGGTTCTTGTAAGAAAATAGCACAACTAATTGATCTGTATTTAAGAACAAAGACGTGTACAAGGTTGATACAGAGGCTTTTCAGGTTCTTTGGGAAGCCCTCAGAGCGGCATGGACTTGCTGCAGGATTGGGGTACAGCTATGCTGAGAGGGGTACAGCAACAGGCATCACCATGGTGAAGGCAGTCCAGGGCATCAACGGCATTCCTCAGCACAAAGAGTGCCATTATTCTTACTTCTTTTATTTGGGTTTTTTTATTTATTCCAAGTATCTGAGGTACTCGCAAACCTTCAATTAAAAAGAAGTGCCATTCCCTGATTTGAGAAACAAACATCTCATGAACTCCTGAAGCACTTCAGCTTTGAAAGAAAAACAAGTAGAAACTTTTGCCAGTTTGCTGCAAAACTGCCAAGAACTCCACATTCGCTATTAGTTATTTTTATCAGAGAGGGAAGTTGGCTAAAAGCCTGAACAAAGAGGTGGGTCTCCAGTCCCTTGCTGAACATGGGGAAGCTCAGGTTTAGATGTGTTTCTACCAGAAGGAAGAACTGCTAAGGTAGCAATTATCTGTCCTCTGCAACACCACACCCAGACTTCCTTCTACCCCTGTCACTGCAGCTTGCTGAAAGAGCATTGGTGGCACAGAAAAGACAGTCCTCATCACCTGGTCTCTGGCTCATCATGTGACCACCGCAAGATACTTCATCTGGAGATGAAGTGTGATATTCTCTCATCATCCTATTTTACTCAAAAGTCTTGCAGTCCCCTTGACTCATAGCCCCATACAGAGTGTGCAGCCTACCTAGTCCGTATAGGACTAGGATGATAGCAATGAGGTCTACATGTAGTCAGCGACCATGAGATCATAGCTGCTCTGCTGCAATAATCTCCCACTTGCAGCATGTGTCACAGGTATGAACCATTTAGCCTGTAAATCAACAGGTTTGATCTTGCCTCTGGATGATTCCTGAATAGGTTGCTGAAAGGCTCTCAAAAGCACCTCCACCTTTTAAACGGACTCCACCCTCTTTACTCACAGTGGGTTATGAGGAAGTTGCTGCCTTTTTTATTTGTTGCTTAAGCTGACCTGTTAAAGACCATAAATGTATTTCATGCCATACATAAATTGTGGGGCTTCTTGCGAGCCTCACAACAAAGGGGTGCTTTAGGTATGAATGTGTTACCTTTGAGACATGGGAGAGGGTGTAGGCTGTGTTTGTTTCAGGATTCAAAATGTGCACACAAATAGGGGGAACTCAGTTGGATGTAGCAGTGTTGATGCATGGACCTTTCAAAATTTTTCTTCCAAATACAGAAATCATTCACTCGTATTTCTGACCACATCTGAATCAAATCCAAAAACCAGGATCATGACAGTTTTGAATCCGATACCACCTTAAGGACACATTGATTGACACAAGCCACATTTTTGGGGAGGGTTATTCATAAACATGTATATTTTGACACAGCAAGTCAAGTGAGTAATATGTCATACCTCAGTACTTCAAAGCACTGGCCTGCAATGGCAATGATTCCTTGGTACGGTATTTTCTTCAGCTGCTTCAGTGAATGTGTTCTGCGTCTGTAGGTTCATGCCTGTGGAGCAAGATGTTCTTTAGTTCCAATTCCACAGGTCATTTTTATTTAAATGAAGGTGCCATAGATTTTGCATCTCCCCCCCCGCCCCGAGTTAGCCATACGTACATGCGCTCAGCACTCTTTGGCCAAGGCATGCTACAGCTGCATCTGTAGCTGTGAACACACAATCCCACCTCCTGTCCACCTGACGCCTTCATATGCAACCTGCAAAAAGTTTGTCCACGTCTGCTCGGCCTGAGCTCCTCATGCGCACCCTGACCTTCTCATGGCATGATGGCAGCTTACGAACGTGCTGGACATGCCTGAATACATAAAGCACTAAAATGCCCCAAAGGAAAATCTCTCATTGCACCAACCTTGTGGCCTCCCAGATGGTCAAGAGCAGATTTGGCTTTCAGATGGCCTCAGGTAACCCTTGAGATGCAGTGCACCTGCATCAATACACCTACATGTTCTTACCGAGCAGAATTCTCTCTTGGCTTATACAATGGAAATTAGAAGTAGGTGTGCCAACATGTATCAGTAGGGAAATGCACCCTTAATCCACAAATGTTTGCTTTATAAAGACTGAAGTACTGTAAAAGCCATTCCTTTATGCAATGCAGCCTACAGATTATAAGACTCAAGAGACAAGGCATGGATTAAGTGCATTACCGCACAATGGACATATGTCAGTTTGGTTTTTATCACTGTCAAACAAGCACTGGGAAAGAGTCATAAGAAAAATATTTATAGCAATAAATCCCATCTTAACATGATAACATTCAGCCTGAACACTAAATTAATTCCAGGTAAATTTAATTCCAGGTAACCCATAACGTACTGTAGAGTAATTGTACTAATATTTCTGGCTGGCTAATAGGAGTTACAGGAGAAACTGCACTTCACAAGTTTTGGATAAGAAACTAGAAACATCTGGTCTGGCTGCACGTTAATCTTACTGCAGTAAGTATAGACAACTTTTCTTACCATTAATGACATGATCTATGCTAGTAAACATCTTCCAAAATGTAAGGAGCACAAATTATAACTGCTTTCATAAGTCGTATAACAAGGTATACACTGTTCTCCGGTCTCACATAATCACGGAAATATCATCACTGCAGTAGCTTGCCTCCCTCTGGATTTTTCCCCTTTACATGCTTATGCTGACAGTTTGCTTTGCTTTACTTTACTCACTAATGTGGTTAAAATTTGTAACCCTCCTGATGACTGCCATGGTTACAGAGCACATCTCTTTCAACAGGTTCCTTTTTCCTGGCGGTAATACAATGTCTCTGATTCAGAGGCTGCAGGATAGTGGTGGTGAAATCACTGGAGCTTACTGTCCCTTGGCACTGGGGACCAAACTGAGAGCTGGGGTAAGCTGGGGGTTACCATGGAGTGGAGAATACCATCCCTGCCTTTGGCTTCTGAGGCTCAGTTTCTTTGTTAGTATTTTTCTCTTTCGTTGCCGTTCAGAAACTGAGAGGAATGCAAGTGTTTCCATATCACACTGTATAATTTAACAGAAGACTAATATTTTGTCTGGCAGCCTTTGTAGCTTGTATAGATGATTTCTTACACCAAGCTTCCCCTTCCTTTCTCCTTCTCTCCCCCGTCCCTCTGAGTTTAAGTGTGATGTTTTGAAAAGCAAAGCTATTTGACTACACAGTTCTTTCTAGCATTTAATAAATTAAGTATGGGTTAATATGGCAAATGTCTTCAGTATATGCTCCTCCTTTCCAGTTTACTTTACTGAAGTCTGTTTTACCAAAACCACATTCATTTAAATTGACTGAAAGTGTTCCACTGAGGCTGACTTTTAATGAAAAAGTTTTTTTTAAAGAGAGTTTTCAGGGTGGAGAGTAGAGAAAGAGGGGAAAAGGCTTTTTTTTTTGGTGCTAAAAAGCAAAGGTATTTTGAGTCAGTAATGGATACTTTCCAAATCAAAAATCTCCAGTGTGTAGATCCCAAGATGACTGCTTTGGTATCCCACAGAAATCTGTTTGTGGCCTAATTCTCCTCTGTGAGCCACGTGTGTTGCTTGGACTACATTTCCCGTCATTCGCAATAACCAGGAGGCCCACGAGAAAGTTCAGCAAGAAAGAAACAGTGCATGAGTGACGTTCTCCACAGTGTTCAGCTCATAGAAACACTCTGGTTACAGTTCCCATAAGGCACCTTGACACCTTTTCCATATAGAAGACGGTACTTTCCAATCAACATTTTGCAGTTTTGAAACAAAACTCTGCTTTTGCCATTGTTCTTATAACAGCAATGATGACAATAATAATGGTGATGATAATAATAATAATAATATGTTCATAGGAAAAGAAATCCCGTTTTCTGGTTAGCTCTACTATTCCCATCTTTGTGAATCTTTTCTCACTGAGAAAAATTCAAAGAAAAGGTGAACCTGACATGAGCCATGAAGAATCCAGAAATCTACATGGGGGGGCCTGTTTTTAGCAATTTATTTAATCAGTGAGCTCAGCTTCCTTCCTAGGTGAAATTAGGCTTCTGGAATACCTGCTTAATATCCTTTCTCAGGCATAGTCAATCAATTTTGCATTAAAAATATAGAATGACTGCAACTTGCTGCTTGTACAATTTTTTTCCCACCATACAGTACAGCCATCCTTTTGGTTATAAAATGAAATTTAAATAATGCTGCCGTGTTCCTCTTGACTGAATGAAGTGTAAATATTGATCAAGGCTTCAATCAGCTTAAAAGATCAGAAATTGAAAATGGTGCTGCCAAAAAGATGGGTGTTTAATACACTGCTCAGTACTTCCCTGTTTTTCTCCTTTGTGTTTATCAGTGCATTAATTTTTCCTCGTTGCACCAGCATATTTTTATTATTTAAGCAAATTATCATGGCTGAGGTAAGTAACACAATTATTCTTTGTTAGTTGGCACATTGCCATTCCTTTCATGTGCTCAAGATTCAGCTATGAATTGTAAGGATATAATGTCCCTGATGGATTTAGTGGTGACATCATAAATCCTCACTCTGATGAAGACACAAATATGTGCCGTTGCCAGTAATTTGCTGACACCACTGATCGTTAAGGGCACAAATAAAGATGTCTTTCTTGGCATAGTGCCATGGAAGCCAAAGCTACTGTGAAAGAAAACACCAGCCAGGTGAATTTCAACTCCTTTGGAAATACATCTGTTAAACGGGGAACAATACACCTACATAATAAATGATGCTTTTCTGTGTTCATAACGTGCTTTGAAAACCACGGTCAGTTGAATACAAAAAGAAAAAAAAATGTATTTGAGGGATCTGGCAATAGTTTGTTAATCATTTCAGCTTAGCTAAAGCAGTTCTGGAGTAGTTTGGGGGTCACGATGGCATAAGCATGTGGCTGGATTGGACCCAGCACGAAATGGGACCCTGTTGATCTAGTTGCCTGTCTGAGCTTCCTCCCTACCCCTTCTCCAGTGGGGAGTCACGCCTGGCCTCCTCTGGCCCCAGATCCTGATTTAGGACTGCTGCCACACTCCATAGCTGCAACCCAGCGGGGTCAGCATGTCCACACGGGCTTTGGGGGCAAACTTTGGGGGCACTCCCAGGCAGAATGGTGACTTATTGCTCCTAAACCAACAGAGACAGTCGCGGCAAGGCTGAAGCCTGGCTTGTAGTGAGATCCATTGGCACAGATGAGTTTCTGGGTATCTATTTCTGTAATACACCAAAATACCAGACCGGCACAGTCTGCAGGCCACAGAGGAGGTTTGGCCATGTCTTGTCAACATGATTTATGGCAGTACTGATCCACCTCTTCACTCTACCTATCACACCTTCATCCTGCCTTTCCAAAAAGAAATTTAAGTCAGTACACATTCATAAAACACTGGTTGGCCTCTAAACTGATTTCTTTAAACATACCCTAAAAACCAGGGTCCCCTGTGCTGCCTCTCCGCACTGCCGTTGCTCAGGAGACCTTTGTTCCAGGACCTTGCAACCTCACTTAATCTCTTTTTAGGTAGATTTAACAGGTCTCACATTTCTCCCCACCCATCTTTAACACTCAGGTCTGCCTTTCCTCTAATAGGATCCCACCCGGGTGCCTTAAGGTGGCACATGCTGAATCCCACAACACCACTGGGAAGCTGAAGATCCCAGATTTTGCTTCAGGAACTGCATGTGGCTCTTGGGCAGCAATAGGAAAATCTTTTCTGCAATAAAGTAAATTAGGATATTAATTACTCAGGTTAGTCCAAGGCATCACGTAGCATTATCAATATCATTATAAAAATCTTCACGTTAGGGTTCAAACTTTGAACTTGGCTTAAAATCAATAATGCTGTAGAAATCTGTTCCTCCTATTTGCCTTCTCTGTTCTTGAACAATTTCAATTTTTAAATTTTCTCTGCAGCCCCAAGAATGACCATTTCCTGCCCCCAGCTCAAATGGGAGCTGCGTCTCACAATGCCACGTGACTCCAGAAGCTGTGGCTTTGAAAGAAAGCCAAAATATCTGCCTTCTGCTGTGCAAAATGTAGATGCTATTCAAACGCTGCATATAAAATACACTTTATATTATCTTGACAATGAATATGTTTGTGCACTGTATCAAGCAGCGCTTGGCTTCCTTATGCCATATGGTGTAGTTTTATTAATAGTACTGATTTTCATCTACTTTACCTGAAAGCTTTCAAACCTCCTGCTTGTGTAAAGTACCTGAGACACCGACCTACAGCTCAATCCAGATCGTACCTGTTTTAAGCAGTCCATATGAATTTCTATCCAATTTCTATCTATTCCAAGCTTGCTGGGACCTGTCAGTGTTTCTACTTTGTTCTTCACTGGCAAAGCATTGATATGACATTTGTAAACGTTGCCAGATGAATCGGTGGCCTGGGTTTGGTACATAATTCAGAACTTCAGTTTTTCAGGCCCTCTGCAGCGGCAGCCAGCATTGGAGCCAAGGTTTAATATCATTAGTGTATTAATTTATGTCAGTGTTTGAGTCAATTTTTTTTTTTAACCGCATTTCACAGAAAATCTCCTACCATCAGCAATTGATCAAACATGACAAGCTCCCTCTTGGCTATTGCCCGTGATACGGGCTACTTAACTCCTGTATTCCTTCCCAGAATGGAAACTGCGGCTTTTGGTGAAATAAAGGAGCTTCTGTTTCTCTGCCACTGTCAGAAATGGAAATGCAGCGCAATCTTTTCATCAGCTTGCAATGCCAGATCAGATTAAAAGCCCTGATGCCAAGAGGAGGGCATCTGATGCACTGCTTTGAACTGCGGTTCTTAATGCTCTTCGGTCCACCACTTTGTCGGAGCACCTCAACCTTCCTGTCCCACCCCTCATGAGAGCAGTGCCAAAGTGTCACAACATTAACAGAGGCTGAGATCTTCTGGAAATAGCCCCGCAAGGGCGAATTCAAGCCTGCTGCAGGGCTGCCAGGCTAAGAGGGTTACCTCAGGGAGGAAAACACACCAGGGGAGACGTAAACTGAAACTCACGGGGCGCATGCAGACTGCTCGGTGGTCACATAAATTGGATGTTGTGACCTCTTTTTTGGGGAGAGTGAGTGGCACGGGCTGTAGAAGCAGCCGGGACCTGGCCACCCCAGAGAGCAGTGCCTTTGAATCGCCCACTGATCCCTTCATCCTGGACATCTTAAAGGTTGTGATAACTGAGCTGGGCACAAGTAACAGAGCCCATCACAGCCGGCAGCCTGAGGAATCAACCGCCATCCCGCTCGGACGCAGTCTCGTTACTAAACCTTCCCTGCATTTCACACACACATGGAGTGCCTGGTATGAAGTGTGTTGTTGTCATAATGAAATCATGGGGAATCAGATGGAAAAATGTGTGTTTGAGCACTTAAAGCTAGACTTGTAGACTACAAAACAGACTTCACAAGTAGAGGTCAAGGTGGCACCAATTAAGACAAGATTATATTTAATGGAGAGTCACCTGGATTGAATTAAGTGTATTTTCTTGGACCTAGCAGGCTGGAATCAGGATAAACAAACTGCTCCAGAATTCCTAGGTGACCTTCTAATAATTATGACCAAATTTGAGTTTCAAGTCTTCAGAGCCCCCGAATTATCTTTTATATAAGAACACACATTGCTACTCGGGAGGTCTGTTTGTTGTGATGAACAGAGCATGAAATAAATCCCTCACACAAAATACTGCAGGTGGAGGCTGCAAAGCAGTTTCTCCGACCAATAGAGCTAATGGGCCTCCAGTGTAAAACACATTTTTGTAACTCCCTTTCTTCAGACCTTCTTTTGTTGTGAGAAACACAATGCCAAAAGAACTTAATGGCTTTGTTTTCCAGTCCATAAACTGCTGACATGTCACCGGTGTTGTGGTTAAGCATACATAGTAAGTCCACCAGAGTTCAAGCTCGTGCTACAGTCAAGCACTGGGGCCACTGCTTTTCTTTTTGCTGCAAGCTTCATTGTTGTTGCACGTTTAAAATATGATAATGTACCTCTAAATGGACACACAGAATAAAAACATGATACACACACTTCTCAGTCTTGTGGGTTCGATCTGTGGCATCTTTGTCCCTTATGCAGACAGGATGCCCAGGAGAGGAACAGAAAGTCGTACAATTAGGCTGAATCTAATTCCCGTTTGTTTGCCAGTCTTGGACTGCATAATCTACTCATTCGCATTAAAAGATGAGCATTGGTCAACAGTTTTTCACCACAAGAGAGTGTCTTTTGAAAACATGTTGGTTGACTGAGCTCCACTGATCCAGCCAAGACCTACTTAATGAGCCCTTGTAGATTTTCAGATCCCTAATGGGTACCAATTATTTGAACCCTATGAATCTCTGGCAGCTTCTTAGTGAATACACACTCTTGTCAACTTTCACCGTTTTCCGTTAGCAGTGAAAACAAGAAAAGCTCAGTATCTCCAGGCAGATGCAGAGGAAGCTTCCTTAAAGTTCACTAGAAATGTCTAAAATTCATGGGTTGAGTTAAAACTGGGCTAGAATATAATTTCAAATAAGAAAACATGCCTTGTGGACCTAAAGTAATTTCATACAGGCCTTTCAAGAGTTAGCCCCTTCCAATCTCTTAATAAACTTTAAACACCTGTCATAAAGAAATAAATGCCACTCTTGCAGTATTTGCTTCACTTGATATTGATTTGAACCTTTAAGCTCGTTGCTCATGGTCTTGCCCACTAGGATTAGAATTACTGTTTTTATACTACAAAAGAATGGGAAGACCTAGATTTTCTCATGGGATACAAAATGCTGGGTTTTTCTTTAATAAAGCTGGAGATAAATCTGATACAATTAACACTTCAGATAAGAAAATTGTGTAAGTTTTTGAAATACCTCTTGTTTAGTTTGAATCTTCAGGGTAGGGAACCATATTTTAAAAGAGGAGAAATTCACCAGCATCAATAATTCTTTCAAAGCTTGAAAAGACATTTCTAAAAACCTTTATGTGGGACGTACAGATAAAGGTGTAATTAAGGTATAAATGGTTATGTTTGGCACCATCTGATTCAGTGTTTCACAGCCTAACTTTTGCCAAATCTTAATGCTGCCACCATCCTCTTTCCCCCCTAACCCTGACCCCTAAGATCACTGTATAATCATACTTCACCCTCATCTCAGCCCCAGGGTTATTGATATTGCCCTGTGTCCTTTCATCCCTTTTCCTGACTTCATCTCCCACTTCTTAGTCCTTGGTTCGTGCTGCAGGTGCCTTACTGCCTCTTCATACTGCTGTTACCTCTTCCTTCTCCCCCCCCAGACCCCCCACCCTTTGCTAGGTAGGAATTAAAGACAACAACCTCAAACAGACCCAGCTGAATCTCCGTAACACCAGGCAGGCCAGAAAACCTTTTGACTTGAGCTAACAAGCGTGGTGTGAGACTTGCCTCCCCAGGCAGGAACCGGTGACTTGTATTATCCGGTGGTGCTTTTTGTGGTTGTGAATAATGCAGCTGTTTGCAAAAGGATGCTGAGAAACCCTGAGTTCTGCATCCTGTGCTCCTCCCACATATAAAAGCACCAGCTCAGACTCCAGCTACTATATTATTATCACCATAGCTAAATATATTACATGAGAGTTATCAAATACTTCCCATCCAGGTCCTTTGTCAATTTTAATTAAGCTTACTGTGTCCCATGCAGATGCCACTGCAGTCAGCAAAGTACGCGTACTCCTAAGATAAGAGATGTGTTAGACATTGTGCACAGGGAACGAGATGTGTTTGATGGCTTTTGGCTTTGGCATGAAGTGAGCCAAATGGCTCCAAATCTGCTACTTTATATAAATTGACTCTGGTAGAAAAACGTATCAGATTCTTAGGCAGATTTTGGACAAGGATTTGGGACAAGGACTTCCATCGTGAGTGACGGGGGACTCCCTGGAGACGCCTAGGAACAGGAATCAGTGATTCACATTTTAGAGGAGATTCACCCTGAGAGCACACCACAATCTTATGGCTTCTGTCTGTGCTGCCTCCTGCCACTCACGCTCATTATTTCTGCTAAACACGTTAGACGATCAATCCTTCGGCACCGAACCGGGTGGTAACTCCGCTACCCTCTCCGCCGGGAACGCGTGGGGGACTCCGAAGCCTCTGCTCCTCCGGGAGAAGGGTCATCCTGGGCTCTGGGGAGCCTTCCTGCCCGGCACCGCTCACGGAGGAGCGGGCGCCCCAGGGCGCGGAGCCCCGTTGCCTCCACCGCCCTCCCACGCCATCCCCGCCGGCCCCGCGCCCTGCGCCCGCTCCGTGGGTCGCGCAGCCTTCCTCCTCCTGCAGCGACACACGGAGTGCCGCAGGGCCCGGCCTCTGTCCCAGACCCTCCGAACGCAGGGAAAACACACGGCAAAGGTTCCGCGGCACGGGGCCCACGCGAGCTCCGTGCGTTACGCGGCACGGACACGGCCAGCCTTTCACAGGGGCTGGCACCGAGCAGCGTGGACGTGGGCAAGCCTTCGCCCCGTGCCTTCGGGACCAGCGGCTGCCGCCCAGCCCTGCTGCGCTGAGCTGCGGAGACACGGCCTTTCAATCTACCAGCAGCAGCCCAAATCGGAAATAGAAAAGGAATAACAAAGAGAGAAAACCGCTTGGTTTCATACACTTATTAAGACGTTCCTGCCTCCTACAGCAAGGCGTCACCTTCCGCCGCGTCTTTGATAAGTGACTATCTATCTGCTGGGTATCATCACCGCGCCTGCAAGTTATGGCCACCGAACCAACCTTTGGTCACTACTGCTCATAGCTGAATTCAAGCTCGAAATCGCTGGCAATGGTGTCCCTACTTCCTACCAGTAACCCTCCTGCTGGGATAGTCAAGGAAAATATTTTGAGCCCTGAAACCTCCTTAAAGTTTATGGGTACATGGCCATCAATGTGAATCAAACTAAAGCTGACAGTCCCAAAGGGCCACATTAGTTTCCCACAAAAAAACATGAATGTAGCACTTCTGTCCCACACTTGGCAGGTTATTCATTTATTTTAATTTGCAGTAACCGTGACTGAGTTACATTTATCTTCCCAGATGTTGCTAGTGATGAAAGCTCAAGGAATAAGCCTTTTCTGCTGTTGATGTACTGTGTGCCAAACCTCATCTTGAGCCCCTGGCTCCCGCTGTACTTTTTTTGTGTCTGTACTGCCTCTTGGTGATAAATGAAACTTGCAGAATCACACGTACCGTGGTACAGGAACAAGCATCTTGTCTGGGGAGTGGTCAGTGCCGGAGGCTAGAAACTTGGGTTGTGTGTACATCTGCAGAGGCTCATGTAATAACTACAGCAAAGTTATTATAACTAAAGCAAAGGTGCTGAGGCTTTGATTACAAATGTCAAACAAAACGGGAAACAAAGCAAGGCTGAGGAAGGAAAAGGGCCCCGTCCCTGTGTTTCTCCTCCCCCCCGCCTTGTCACAACGAGCCGCTTTTCTGCCTTTGTTTTGTTTACTCTAAAAGCCTTTGCAGTCTTCCCTTCTTGGCACTTTCCTAGAGTCCTGGGAAGCTCAGAGTTTACTCTCAGTTACACTGAAAAGCCCCAGATGGTATAAATGATCATTTATAAATAATGAGTAATCAGAACCAAAAAGCTCCACAGAAACCCTCTACCAGCCTTTTCTAGTTTCTTGTAAAACGCCTCAGAAAGAGGTTGCGTACTTCACCAGCCGACTGAAACAGCCACGTTACCAATTTGCACGTACAGAGATCGATTTCATTTCAGCTAATCCCGGGTTTTCGATTTCCGTGAAGCTCCTTGCCCCGCGCTGCGACTCCCCTGGAAGCAGGGACGTACCAGACCTCTGCTTGCCGGAGGAGAGACGAGGCACCCGAGGAGCAGCCCCGGTTCCCCGCTCACATCGCTGACCCGTGAACCCACCCGCCCGCCCGAACGCGGGGGGAGACCCCCAGCACGGCCGAGGCTAGCGCCTCTGCTTCGCGTCCCCGGGGCTCCGCGTCTTCCTCGCCTGCCTCCGGCCAGCCCTGGGCGGAGGGCTATCTTAAATAAAGGGCTTCAAAACTGCTATACGGCTGTTGCGTAGCTACGCGGACACCTGGCTCCTAAGATATTCCCAGCAATGTTCCTGGTGCCCACAGGCATGAATTCGCAGAGGTACCCCAGCTACCTTTAGAAGGAGCTAGTCAGTACATACATGCATGTATGCATGTGTGTACATAAATATATATATATATGTATGTACTAAGCAGATACATCTATGTACTTGCATGCCTATACGCGCTACCAGTCAGACCTCTGACGTCAATGTAGACATAGCTGGTATTTAAGAGCAAATGAGGAATTAAAGCAGCTCTATCTGTTGGATAAAGCGTAGCTGGGGAACAGTTGCGTCCCACTTCCCAGAGCAGCCAGCCCTCTCCCTCGGTGGCTCCGACACGTTTCCAGCGGGCTGTGGAGGCAGGGGAGGAAGACGCTGCCCAGGAAATCCCCTGCCGTCCCGGCCTCGGCCACACGCAGATGGGCTCCGTGCCATCCCGGCGATGAAGCAATTTCGGCATGCTCCTCTCCCAAGTCTGCCGGTTCCTCGGACGTGGCGACGCGTGGTTGCATCAGCCATGGCCGGCTTCGCCTCTGCCAAAATGAAACGGCACGGCAGGATGGCCGTGATCGTCCTGGTGGAAAGGGTTGAGATTTTTCCGCCTCAAAATCAGACCCAGTGTGTTAGCTAAGGTGCTACAATGGTTATTTCATTTATTCTATATTTGCAGTAGTTTCCTTTCTACGTACATGACTTATTTAATGAAAGTATTTAACTATACTTTTCCAGCCAGAGACTGCTGGACGGAGACAGAAAACTCTTTTCCAGAGCTGCAGGCTTCCTTGTTTTCATTCAGTACCCGGTGACGGCATTCAGCCATCAGCGGTGCCACGTACGCTACGCCACATGTGTCACATTTACGATCCCGTTGATCACGGGAGAGGGAAATTTAATAACTCCTTACAGACTGCATACCAGAGCCTCTTCACGGCATCGCATTAGTAAGAAACACAGAGGGGAGCCCCTAATAAATGTTACAAGGGGAAATACCTTTGACTGATAAGGAGCTGAGCGGATGACAAATCACAAAAGCCTCCAGTGAACCCCTCAGGAGCAGATAACCTTGAGATGTACCTGTATATAAAGATTAAACAGCAACCCGAGTTCAGCAGAGATTTATAGAGCTTTGCAAGTGTCTTGGTTTCACTGTTTGCTTTTGCAGTCATTTCTGGACTTTATTGTTAGTTTCTGTCTGTTAATATTCTGTACAGGCCCAAAAATACAGGCATAGGGAAGTCACTCCAGAAAAAAAGAAGGAATTTATTTGAAATATTTTACAAGGAGATTTTATAGATCAGTATCGCCAGCAAATGAGAAAGATAACCAGGAAAGGCCACAGTACACCTGTGAGTGAGGTTGTGCAAAGATATAAACAAAAACATGAAGGATAAAATATATTGACATGTTTGAGCTTACTGGCTAAATCTGGTTATTCATTCCTCTGTAAGTGGCAGTCCTAGTTATTATGGGCTATATATATTTGGTAACACAAATATGTGAAGCAGTAAATGCCTTCGTTAGTGTGCTTCAACAGGAAGGGTAGTGGCTACTGCTGCTATTCAGGGCCTCTCAGGGAAAATACCAATGGGTAAAAAAACCGTGGCCAGTTACGGACTGGGTCGAAACCTTAACCAGGGAGACCTTTCTGCCTGACGGCTAAAGCGACAGAGTGGGTAACTGAAATGATTAGGTACTATTCTGAACACCAGGAAAACACTTTTTACTGTGAGGGTGACTGAGCCCTGGCACAGGTTGCCCACAGAGGCTGTGGAGTCCCCAGTCCTTGGAGATACTCAAAAGCCATCTGGACACGGTCCTGGGCAGCCAGCTCTAGGTGGCCCCTGTCTGAGCAGGGGGGTTGGACCAGATGAGGTGTCTTCCAACCTCAACCACTCTGTGATTCTGTAATTTCTTGCTCAACTACTGAGTCACTCCAGCTTCAGTTGATTGTCTTTGGCTCTTTGTCTATTAAAAAGGTATAACGTTGCCTAATTTGCAAGGATGGGAGGGTTGGGGAGGGACACGTTTCCACAGCATGCACCACAGGCATTGCTGAGGAGACCAATTATGCCCAGGAGCAGTCTGCCCCGCAGGGCTGGCTCCTCTTTGGAAAGGACAAATACTCAGCCACCACCAAAATTTGGCTCCCCTAGTCTCGCCCTTTCAACTCCCAACCAAAACCTCGTGCCACCGGGTCGCAGTGCAGCAGGCTGGAGTACAGCGAGCGGGTCTTTCAGCCAAACCTCCCCTACGCGTGTGCCTCCCTGTTGCAGGCTGGCAAGGAGGAATAGCATCGTAAACCCACGGGTGAAAGTCTGCACTGCCAGAGCTCTGGCTGGGAGGCGGGCAGCCTGCCCAGCTTCAAGGATGATGCCAATGCGATTGTTTTCTGCACGTAGAGAAGGGACCATGCTTATCTGATCCAGCAACTCAACGTGCAAAGTTGAAGGTCGTTACCAGCGGCTGCTCCTCGTCACGCTCGCAGAGAGCCGGACGTGCCCCGTACGGTGTACGGAACACCACGCGCCAACTTTTCACTCCAAATGGACCGTTCAATAACAAAGGGAAAAAAAAGGAGTGGATGGATTAGATGACAACTGAGCTGTTGTTTGTGCAAGTGGAAGAAATAACTTTTCAGGAACAGACCATGGGTCAGGGCAGTGGACGGTGTGGGCGTTCGCTGGAGAAGTCAGACTAAACAGGCAGTGATGCGTTTTATACTTACGGCACTGTTGGGAGAAAAAATGATATTAAACACACGCAGGACACTGAGGAAGAACAAACAACTTATTGTGTGGAAAGCAAAAATGCTTTGGAAGGGCCAGTAAGACTATCTGATTTTTAAATTCATCAGTGGTTTGAGAGATTCAAGATCTGTTCTAGCATGGCTTCGGTTTAGACACATCTCTTGATAAGGCTCAGAGGTCTCCAAATCAAATCACTTTCTTTCTTTGTTTACTTGTTTCTCTGCCTGTAACCATGTAAAACTATGGTTTTTATTAGATAACTGGTTAAAAGCAAATAGATGGTAATGCAAGGGAAAGGGAAAATTCACACTTAGGGAGAAATTTCACCAGTAAGGGCAAAGTGCAACTCCAAGCCTCTGCCTTGATATCCACAGTTGTCCTAGACTGGCTCAAACATAAAGGAAGCTTCTCTGTGGAATGGTCAGACATGAGGGAGAAGCCCACGGGCCTCGAAATGTCCCCAGGACCAACCACAAATACCAACCCTCTTCAACTAAGTACGGAGCCGATGTTTCCAGTGCGCCACTGTCCTCCTTCGGTAGCTGTTCCTTTACTTCGCGGGCACACAGTGAATGAATCCTCTCTTGGCTGCACAGGTACCGTCACTAACTGTGCCAGCTTCCCTACACACGGGGGAAGGAGAGGGAAAGCAGCAGAGAGAGACAGACACACAACTCCATTTTAAAGTACTTAAGGAACTCAGATTATATAGTAATGCAAAATATTTTTATATCATCCCAGGACATTTTTGTTTATACTGCTGAGTGCTATTTTAT
>JANHGO010000033.1:22448142-22503646 GCA_024606505.1 Aquila spilogaster | reverse complement strand
ACTTACATAATATTAATAAACTTATAACATAGGTGTTGCCTAAACACTACATACTATATAAATGCAGAGGAAACTATTGGGAAATTAGATCTTCAGGTGTTTACTTTTATTTTTGAAGAAAAGTAATGTTTGCATTTAAAAGCTTTTGAAAAGAAGGCAAAAGAAAGACTTAAGAAACTACTATGTTTGCTTGCTAGCACTGGTGGTTTTATTCCTTTTAACTGTAGGACCTCTATTCACATTATTATCTCTATGGGGTTACCGATAATGACCCTCCCTTTTGCATCTTATCTAGGAAAAAGATTGAGGTGCCATACATACTAATTCCATTGCTGTGAAGCTTCAGTCCCAAATAAATCACTTTGTAAACTAGAGGGATGTTTTTGTATTTTTACACAGGAGGATCAAATAAACACTCATTGGTACATACAATAATAATGACCTTATTAGAAGGAACAATTTGGGGCCAAATGCAACCCCATCCTTAGGATTTCATTCAACTAATGCCATAGGGGAATTTGCTTCTTCCATAAGTGACTTGGCCAAGAATGGTATTTTTCATTATTGTTGTTTCTTCCTAAACACAGCTGAAAGAACTTTCCAATTTAATGGTATTTTTGACCCCACATGTTGATAGCAGTGTCCAAATCTCTCTTTCACTTGAAGCGTACGAATGCGTGTGTCTGTGTGTGTGGGTTGAAGGTCTTAAGGCTGATGGTGCATGAAACTTAAGTAATTCACTACTATCTCTGTGTATATTCTATTGCAAGTGCAAATGGGAGATACAACTTTTTAGGGAGAGACAGCAGGTCAAGAGAGCATACTGTGTAGGTGTTCAGCGGAGAACTTCTTATATTACCAAGGAAGCAATGTATAGGGTGATAAGGAAAGAAATAAACCGTGGGGTTTTTTAAAATGAAAAATAAGATGCAAATGTAGCAGTGAAAAATAGTTTGAAACCAGAAATGACACCATGAGCTCTGAATGGTGAAAAAGATTAGTTCAGCCCTGAACACTATGGCTCAAACTGTCTTTGCTCTTTCCATCTAGAAAGGCAGGGACAGGCAGAAAAGCAATATCTGAACCTACTGCTGTATTTCGTGGTTCATGCTTACGGCGATCCATCAAAGCCATCACCTGTGGTCCCCTACCAGACACTGAACTATTGTTTTTTAAATGCAGAGGTCACAGCATGGAGCAAGGTTTAGCAAGTCAATGTGTGAACCACCATTCACCTCTTCTTTTTAACTAACAGCATCTTGGCTCACTGAAACTTTTGATACTGAACTGGGGAAGATGTTGCAGGTCACACATATGGACAATAGGATGTCACATAATTTTTTCTATTCTTTTCATAATAGCTAAAATTCACATGCCCAGTTTTGCTTGTCTGGAGGACTGAACACCTGTGTTAATAATAATCTAAAAATTACTACAAGGGCAACTCAGTTTATTTCACAATTTAAAGTCAGTAAGCACAAGCTGCTACAGAAGTATGCGGGTGAATCAATAAAATTGAGAAAAACCCAACTCTGTGTTTGTTTTTCAGAATGAAGGAAAAAAAGCCTCGCTCATTTTGGGATCGTGAAGACAAAGTGCCCTTTCCCATGCAAGAACTAACACACATAGGGCTGGAGTCAGCCAAACCTCCCAACACTGCAAGTTTCTAAGGGTGCCTCCTTGTAGTGTTGCTGCTCCAGAACAAAGAACCGAACCCTCCTCTCCAGCAATGGCTCAGGTACGAGGTAGGAAACTAATGTTTCCTTTGTCCTTCTGATGACACATTCCCTGATGCCCTCCTAAAATCCTCAGCATGAATTGTGTTCTTTTATGTGCTTAATATCTGGAGATTACGCTCAGGATGACAGAGTAAGTATATGTGTGTTCTGATGGGATTATATCCACCGGTGGCTAACATTTAAAAATAGGTTGTTACTAAACTAGCGGTCTTCTCACATGATTAACCAACGTGCATAAACGTCTAGTTTTACGTGCGAGTCCATGCGCTTTTTTTTTTTGCACCTGCACTTTCTTCTGTTTATGAGCATCTTCGTGCACACCCAACCCTGCCTCAGTGAATAAAAACCAAACACCTATCCTCCCACTCCAGCAGCAACCCACCAATGGCAGCAAAAGTCTAGGCAAAATGCGGAATTTTTCTAATACAAAATTCTGCCTGGATAAATGAGAGGTACAAATTTAGAGGATGGAAAGCAATCTTCCTTGGCAAAGGTATTACGACAACCAGTTACATTTTGATGTCCAATAAATTCATTTTTAGAAACAGAAGAAGCATGAGGGATGGCATTACCCTGCTATTTTAAGAATCCATTAGCAGTAGTTAGGTTTGTTTTTTTTTTTTTTTTTCCAGAAACCTACCAAATTAAAAAAAATAGTAATTGAGAAAAAAAGAGTGGGAAAGTCACAGCTGGCCATTTTCTTGTAAGATCAATTAGTCTATTGATTCAAATATTCAGGCCACTCAATATAAAAATCTCCTTACTCCATTTTAGGAGTATCAACTTCTTGTTTGCTATTCAAATAGTCTCTAGACTGACAGTCCCCAATTTTTCACTCGTTTGTCCCCAAAAGAAAGAAAAGTAAGTGACATATTTTGTCCACTCCTGAAGTCAACCAGTTCTAAGATGATATGAAATACTATGAGCATTACATGACAAATCAAATGGAGACATAAGATGAACTCTGTGCTTCCAGAGTTTGATGCAGAGGATTTTTCATGAGAATCCCCATTCTACCATATACCCTAAAAAAGCTCCACTGGGCTTATTGCTGGTTTTTGGATTATTTCACTAGAGAATACCCTGGATACACGGGCACATCAGACATAAATCAGGAAGAAATCCCCTAAAACACTGCTTGACAATGACCTCCATTCACACCTACTGAGAATCGATATGGATATGAGTCATTTGTAAACTAAGAGTAACTTTCTTCTTACAAGTACATGACAGATGTTACCTGAGAAAATAACTTAAACGTCTAACACAATATCTCAACATGTGAAAATACAAATGGCACTTTGTGTTTGTTTCTGTGCTGCATTATTGTTCTCCAAGTAAAATTTCATTTTCACCTTATTGTTAACAGAATCCCGTAAGTTATTGCTGTGTAAAAGTATAGGAACATCCCATCAGTTCTAATTACAGGCACTTTCAGTTTCTGTTTCATCTTTTAAAATAGATTTTAGGCTATCTTGCTGAAGTGTATGCGCATTTTAAATGTCACAACCGTCTTGCTACAATTGATTTAGTTGACATGCTACTGCACCTAGAAGACTAAACTCCCCGGGAATCAGCAAAGAGCAGCTGCCTATTTCAGGTCTGCAACCTTTATTCAAGATGCATTGTAGTCAGGGAAATACAAGAAGTAATAAAATCAAATGAGAGTTTGCCTTTACTGTATCTGCAGTTCACTGTAAAATGCCAGAAGGAAAAAAAAACAATACAAAAAACCCCAAACCTTTCATATGGTTTTCATTTTAAGTGGTTTTTTTTCCTTTATTCAGTCAAAGACATTCTGAGTGTTGACTTACTCGACATTGAAGGACTCAGTATGACTTCGCTATATCGCACGCCATCTGCGAAACAGCAAAGAAGTGGCCACTCCATTTTGCAGAGAAAACATGCTCTGACAAAACAGAACAATTTACTTCTTACGTTTTGTGTTTAAGCTTTGCAAGGCATTATCTTACCAGTTTTCCTGATGAAAACTAAAGTTTTTTTAAAATCATATTCATTTAACCTATTTACACCCCATGTAAAATTGTGAGTTTGAAAATACTTTTCCACTATCACATATATTACAGAATATTTAAACTGTTACAAGTATAGTAAAATACTTCCAAGGTATTTTGATTTCTAAAGATGCAGTATCCTTATAGTTACATTTTTGTACTAAAACCTGATTTACTGCAGAAATTGATCAGAATTTAAGCCTTTTCAAGCTACCAATGGGCTTGACTTCATAAGCATATATTACACAGCAACTGTTACGCTAGTGGAACTGTGAAAATATAACAATCTTTGAATTTCTTTGTGCACTTCTCCAGTTATAAATCACAGGCAAAGGCATAATACAGTAACATGAGCTGGTTTCTTAAGAAGGTAGTATTTTCCTTTACAGTATTTATTTCCAATTCTTCCTTTTGTGATTTTTTTTCTTTTTTTTATAAACTTGTTTATTACCTGCACATGGATGGAGGCATGTGGAAGTGCTGGGGTTTATAGGCATGAGTGTAGAGATGAGCCTGCGGGAGTAGGGCGGATTTACTGAAAGATATAAGACTTGTCTGCGGTGGAAGATGCAGTTTCACACACTGACCTTTCCAAACCAAAGTTCAAACTAAAAAATAAGCGAGATATTAATAGTGAAACTTACTCTGATTTTGAGGTACCCACCTTCAATAAAGGAGAAAGAGATTTTTTCCATTAAACAGCATTTATTATCAGAAGATAAATTTATAAACGGCAACTAGAATACATTTTCAATGTGGCTAATGGAAAATGAGACTTATGATCACTGTTATTCCCATTATTAAAGGGGAGAAAGGTTGTCCAGCTATTTGTCCATGCTCTGCACTGTGAGTTTACCCCAAACATCAACATCACTGATGTAATTTTCAACACTGTTAATTTTGTTATACATTACTCCAGCAAATAATCATATATACAAGTGAGTCTAAATCTATTTAATTAATTGTGTAAGCATGATAGAGAATAAGGAATACTGCATCTTCATCCCCAAGTATAAACTGCTGTTGCAATGAGCCAATTTTACAGTGCTGAATAAAACAGGTGCTGAAAAAATAACGACAATTTAAAATTTAAAAAGTTCTGTATCAAAGCTGCTTGCTTGTTACGTTTTCCTCTAATGCTGGCTACTGAGATTTCCTGACAAATCCATTGAATCCTTTTGAAAATATATGAAATCTGACACTTTGTGGCATAGTTTCCCTTGCAAGCTGTAATGGGCACGGTGGAGATTACCCATCCTTTACTCACACTTAAAAGCATAAAGCTCTGTCTTTCTGAAATAATGGGACACTGTGTATTTGTCTCTCCCAACTGCTCAATTTAGATGGATCTACTGTGTTGTGTCAAGGTGAGATCTGGTACTTCTGCATGCTACATATGATGTCAGCCTTTACCACGGTTGTGAAATGTCACGGACCTCTGGTGGGATACCAGGATTTTTGAGGAAACTACTATGGAGCAATCACCCTTAGTCCTTGCACAAGCACAGAAGTTTGGTGGGTGTGAACGGCAGCCACTGAGGGAAGGACACCCTGGGAATCTGGGGGACATCAACTCCACTTCCAAACACCCCTCTCGCACAGAGTAACTTCTCTTAAAATACTTCTGAAGGGGAAAACAAAGCAGAAAACAACCTCACCGAGTATTTGGGGTCAAAGCCTGCGGGTGCTGATACGAATAAGAAACTTGCCAAGAACCAGTGGCGGACTACTGCTGGTTGTGTAAGTTGTCTGGAGGTAACAGTAGCACGAAAAGCCCTTCCACGTGTGCTGGAAAGGTTGAGGATACACTTCCTGCCTGTGAAATAAGAAAACTTAGCGTATACTCCTTTACCTTTTGGCTTCATTCTGTTACCATTGACACGCTCTGTGCCTGTGTCCCTTGGCGTGAGTGCTGCTTTAACCCTGTATCACTTTGGGGTTCCTTGAATAAAACCAGACCCTCTTTCTGTTGCAGTGTTTCCTATGCATAAAGTAATAGGAAACCAGCTGAAAGACAAGGGATTCACACAGACCAACCTCGGCCTCAAGAGATGAGCTTCCCCAGGGTCTGTGATACATATGCTCCTCCTCAGGCAGTTCAGAGCTGAATGCTGAAATTTAAGGCCTCTCAAGTTCTTTCAGAGGAGTTTTTCTCTCTTCATTAACTAGAGGGGAAGCCTAAAGAGGACACTGGTGTCTCCCAGTTATACCCTGCCTTTGTGAATAACATTAAAGATGATCTCTCTCACCGTTCCTCTTGTATGCTAGCAGAATGGCCTTAAGAGTTTCTGGTCAAATAAACTTCATTTTCTATGGGAGAAAAAAATTAGAGATTCTGAAAGGAATTCTGTATGCCATCAGTTCTTCAACTGAATTACTGCTATTCAAGTAATTAGTTGGTAAAAAGTTCTTGGGCAGGAAAATAATTTTGTCAATTGACTTCTACCTGACCTGACTTCTTTCCCTAAACGCTGAGAATGACAGATCCATTTAAGGGGACAATATTGAAGTACATAAAAGACAGACCTCAGATGTAATCCATGAACCATCACAACACTGACAACCAGTTTTTTAAACCAACGGCAGTAACGCTGCTGGTAAAGACCCAGTTCTGCTACCCCACCATGCCTCAGGGCCTATCCAGAAGCCCTGATCCGTCGCAGCCTTTTCAGGCTTTGCACGGACACTTAGCGCCTCTGCTTCATTCCTGATTTGGAGCCGGATACTAAAATGCTGCCGAATTTGGTAGAAGCTGATTACCAATGCGGTCAATGGGAACTGATATGAAGCATTTTTCCCACAATGTCTGTGAGTAATTTGTCTTGGGTTTCTCTGCTGCCCACTCGGCAGAGGGGAGCCTGAGCTGTAACAGTACTGAAGGTCTTCTTTCAGAGAGCCAATAAACTACCCGGTACTGGGGAATATTAAGAACGTATTTAAAGACTATCAAACTCTGGGGCCTGTGAATGTTGTTATAACGTATTATCCCAGTCATATTAATCCTCAATTAACTGTAATTGCTTTCAGTATCTGTATGGGTACTCTGTTCTGGTTTTTCTTAAAGATTACCTCAATTTCAGAATCCCCCCAACATTACTATGGTTACTTCAGGAATCAGAAATTAATTCAGACTGGTCTAACATTTAAAAATGAACAAGTGGCATCTCAAGTTTAATCTCTGCAATTCCTGGAACCAAATATTCATCATTAAATGCATTGCAAAAGACCTTTATGGATACATCTTTCATCTCTAAGCTATAAAAATCTCAACACTTAAAAAATCTTGCCAAGCCTCCTCTTTGTCAAATTTAGCTGAATAGGCAGATCCTTATGAGGAAAGAAATAGAAAAACACTATCCCGTTTGCATGAACAACTGATGACTAAGAGTTTCTCTCTCCTACATAATTCAATTAATACAAATCGGTTCACAAGTATAGGGCTGTATGGGAATGATCAAGAATTTCCTTTTATTTAATCTGAAAAGGCTTGGATTGAAAATCCCAGCAGAGGCAGCCACTGATACCCATATAAAGGAGCATTTGTATCATAATAGACAGCTGGCAATGTCTTGTTATTCCCTAACTCCCAGGGAGAAACCTAATGTCTTGCAGAGCACCACTGCAGAACCATTTCTTCTTCCTACTTACAGTTCATCCACTGACTCCTCAACACTCAGCTCTTTCCTTTATATGTTTTGCTTTCCAGACACAAGTAAGCATTATGTTTAAGGAAATGAAAGTACTTAATTGTGGTAACTAGCAGGTCAGTGAAACCATCAGGAAGATTAACTTAAATTATCTTACGTGCAATTTCTGCATACCTCCCTTCTGTTGGTGTGGAGTAAATTATTGTCTTGAGAGCCACTTTACTCATTATTGCTTTTTCTCTGCAAAGAGATGCAGCTGTTTCTTCTCTATTTTGCATTGTTGGTACATTCAGTTCCATTTCATGGATGGCTACACCACTAACCTTGGTACCAGCAAGTATAAGATCTGACTGTCTCCTCATATTCAAACACTGGTCATGGAGAGGAGGATACCTGCATGAAAGAAAACTGCGCTTTGAGAACGGGGTAGTAGTTTTTAGACTGGCTTTCTCTGTACAAATCAGAAAATGGTTCTAAATAAGTTCATGGTAAAATACAGATACTTGATGCCATACTTGCAGCAGAAATGCTGCTGCCCCTTTTTTATTTTACAGACTTCAACAACAACAACAACAAAAGAAAAGAAAGGAAACAAAAAGGATAAAAGAAAAGGGTTAAATGGCTGGTGTCTTCTAGGGCATAATGACAACTTGTGGTACAACATTAAAATGCCACCATTGTTATTGCAAAAGTCTGCTCAAGCAACCCTTCAGCTCTGATGGTGGGACCTCTCCAGCAGGATCTTCTCGCCTACTCCCATGCAGCTCGTTTGTAGCACAGCTCAGGCATGATGCTGACACTGGCCAGGTGGCATTCAGAACAAGGAGAAAAGATGGGATAATAAAGGTCTACCAGTCTTGCTCTTATCGTCATCATCGGTTTGTGGAATCTAATCCTCCAATCAGCAGTGATTTTTCAGGAACAAAATGTCCAACAGCTGAAAAAACATACAAGCTATAAACATTTTTTCTCAAAGGATGCAGCATGTAAAATAATGCCCATTCCTGTAGCATTTCAACTGCTATTTCCCAGGCGATTGTGATGACACTTTTGGGGGGTAACCATGCTGAGGGGCAGATGGGGTTAGCTTCAGATGGTGAGGAGAAGAGTGGCACTTCTTTTCCTGCTTTTTTTTTTTTTTTTGTTATTATTTTTTGTTACAGACAGCAGAGACAGCCCTGCCTGCTAACACTGTAGAAGGGGATTCAGCCCTGCTGAATTCACTCCGGGTAGTTAAGAGACCCAGCTCTTAAGCTCGGCTGGAATAGGTAGCGTTTCTCAAACCAGCATGTGCCTGCGGCGGTGGAGCGCCAAGTGATCTGAGCGGGAAAAGCTGCGGTCACAGTCTGCACACTTGAATGGCTTCACTCCCGTGTGCTTGCGGTAATGCCTCGTCAGTTCGTCGGAGCGAGCAAACTTCCAGGTGCAGCCTTCCCAGGTACATTTGTAGGGTTTTTCTCCTGGGAGAGACAAAAGAAAGAGAGAGGGGGGTGGGAAACAGGTGGTGGCTTTTCCCTCATTGCTCTTAATCCCCACAACCCCCTCTGTGGGCTTCCCATGAACACCCACTGCCTAGGGGTTTCTTTAGTCCAATTTACACAATTACTATGTACCGAATCTGCTGAATATAAGGAAAGGGCCTTGAGATTTATCATTCCTGTGGCATTCATGTGACTAAGAAAATCAACAGGATTAAGGCACCGGTAAAGATCCTACCTTGCAGGAGAGATGCGGGGATTAGCATAAGGACAAAGGGCTGTGTAATTATTCTCATGATTACTGTACAAGTTTGCTAGCCTCATCCCATCAGGCTACACCTTCTCCCAAAATGGACAGCCTGCCCTATTTTTCAGCAAGTTATCAAAGGGTGCCGCAGACTTCCAATCATTTTTAGGAAGTTTATGAAGGTTTCTAATTATTTGGATAAACAACACCGCAGGACGTTTCTTAGCAAGCTGATAAAAATGACTGATCATTTCCCACGGAAACATAAAAATTCAATCAGTGAAGTGTTCTCTTTATTTACTGCTCTCACTCACTTTCAGTAAAATTAATTTTCTGTGCAAGATGTTACCAGGAATGGAGTATCATTTTTAACAGTACTCAGCCGCAGGACTCGCACGAAGTTGTTGATAAAATCCAATTTACTTCAATGAGATCAGACTTGGGCTAAGAGCAGGTTTTTGGAAAATCCCACCCTCTGCTTTTTATTTGAAGTTAAGCATCACGTTCTGCCTCAGCTTCTGTGTTGCACAATGCCACAGGAGAAGATTAATATGGCTGATTCAGACTTTGTGTTTTGATGAAAGAAACTGTTATAAAATCCCATTTTTGTCATCTTTGAAGGCTTTTCTTGTTTGGGATTTTTATCACCGCTCATTAGTGTCTACAAGTTAAATGCTCTTGGGAGTTACCTTCATCCCACAGTTGAGCATGCTTCAAAACTGAGGAAGAGAAACTGTGTGAGGTCCACATGTGTGTTCCCTTGGTGTGTCAAAAGTGATTTCTTACCTCCCCTTCCTACACCAGCTAACCACAAGCAGGAAAACATAAGAGCATCTCCGCAACAACTGTCTCCTTCGTCAGACACAATCATCGCTAAGTTATTTATTATCGCTTATGAATCCTAAGCAGCTTGCGAGATGCTATTTCAATTTTACGAACTGGTGATGCAACACTTGCTCTGTCGCAGGCAGCACATCCCTCCAAGCATTTTTGGAAGTCAATAAATGCTTTGCTGAGAGCCCGAAGTTTCAAAATCACTGCAAAGTTCAAACAGGTCTGAGAAGCCCAGCTGAAATAGACACTGCTGCCTCTGTCAGGAAGTCAGATGCTGTACAGGCCTCGGCCACCCGTATGGTTGTCAGCAGCACTTGAGCTCACTGGGGTGGTACCTTCTGGGCTCCATCTGGGCCGCACTGCAGTTTTGGTATTGGATAGGGTAAGAAAATGTTGCTGTGAGGAGAACCCAGTGATCCGGGCTCCAAGGTAACAGAATCATAGAATATGCAGGGCTGGAGGCATCAAGTCCAACCCCTGGCTCCACACAGCGCTAAAACCCAAACCCTATGTCTGAGAGCACTGTCCAAATGCTCCTTGAACTCCGGCAGCTCAGTTCCATGACCACTGCCCTGGACAGCCTGTTCAGTGCCCGAGCACCTTCTGGTGCAGAACCTTCTCCTGACACCCACCCTGACCGTCCCCTGACACAGCTCCATGCCGTTCTGCAGCCACCATGAGGCCTTTCCTCAGCCTCCTCTGCTCTGGGCTGAACACACCAAGGGTCCTCAGTCTCTCCTCACACATCTTCCCCTCCAGACCCTTCACTGTCTTTGTAGCCCTCTCTGGATGTTCTGTAATAGCCTGATGTCCTTTTTAGGCTGTGACACCAAACCCTGCCCTGAGTGCAGGAGGTGAGGCTGCACAGCACAGAGCAGAGTGGGACAGTCCCTCCCCTTATCCACTGGCAGCACTGGACCTGCTGCACCCCTGGGTACAGTGGGTTGGCTCTTTGGGCTGCCAGAGCACACTGCTGGCTCACGTTCAGCTTGTCATCAACCCAAACTCCCAGATCTCTTTCTGTAGGGCTGCTTTTCATCCTCTAATCCCCCAGTCTGCATATATACCCAGTGCTGGCTGGATTATGCAAAGCCCACAGTGCATAGTCAGAGCGCTCTGCCAGCCGTCATGTCACTGACCTGATCTTAAGGGTCTCAGCAGAGCACAAAGCACAGAACAGCATTCACTGTCCTCTGAGTGGGACAGGCAGGAGCTGCATGGCAGACAGCGGATCGCACACTCTTGCCAGTGACAAAGTGCTACAAAATGCGCCCCAACCTGACACTGAACTGTCTTGCATATGTGCCCTTGCCACAAACAGTTGGTGTGAAGCACTGTGCAATATAAGTCTCCCTGTGTGACCTGGCAGGTCTACCCAAATAGCCTCGTCACACCACATGAACAATTTATAAGTGGAGTGCTTGCTGCTTCCAGCTGTAGTGTAAACATTCTTCTCTTGAAAGTGTGATCCTGCTCCCATTGGTTTCTTTGACTACAGACACTTCCAGAACAAAGCAGGGAGGTATTTCCTATGCTCTGGATCCTCACTGAAGAAGATCTGAAAATGTATCTATGTTGACCCCAAGATCCTTCCCTGTAATAGCCACTTTGGTACCAGATCTTTTTCTGTGGTAGAAAAGCAGAGGGAAAACCTGACATGGGAAGGGATGGAAGATGAAAGAGAAACACCAGAACTAGTTTGTTTGTCCTTTAAAAGAGTATCACTGTGGACAGGAAACGAAAGCCAGCTGATGGGAGGATGTGAGCATGGGTCACTCAGTTGAAGTTCCCAGGTGTTGCTTTGAGCCCTTCTCCTCAATGAGTCCAGCGTACCCAGCCCCTAGAGAGCTATGTGCAAGAGACAGGACTAACTGCATTCCTCTCACGCTATTTACACCACTGACGGAAAATATCTCTTACAAGTTCAACCCAAGGAGACCTTTCATTATTTTCAATTAAATATAGATGTATAGCGTACAAAAGAAAAAAAACAAGACAATGCAGTGTTACTATAAAGACATTCAGTAATATGCACCTTAAAAAAGCCTCTGTAAAAGAAACTTTGACATTCAGATACAGTTTTCCCTAAAAATAATGACAACATTTTACACAAACCTAATTTTTAGGGGAAAAATTATAATGTTACTTTTCTATTAAACTCCTACATTATCTGTGGATCATTACATGCTAGAAAAAAGGAAGTTCTTATTCACAGACAATACTATACTAACTGTGAACCTTTTGCTTGGTAACATCCCAAGTCAAAGACAAACACTCAAGCATTTCAACTCAGGCACTTCTGCCTTGTGCGAGCACTTGAGTTTAAATATCTAAGACACTCTCGGGTTCAAAGTACCTCTTGTTCTTCAGCTCCTTCAACAGTTCAGCAGATGCCAGAGCATGGGCCTCAGAGATACTGCCATGCACCGAGGCACTCAAATGCTCATTCAGCTCTAAGGAGCAAAGGCAGGCTCCTTGCCCTGAGTACTGGAAACATGGGAATGGAGGAGAAGACAAAACAGTGGACAAACTCTGGAAAACAGCAGGAAAGATAGCTGCAGAAAGAGACTAAGAACCTGCAGTAATTAGGGAGAGAAAGAAAATTGGAAAAAGAAAAAACACCATTAGCTAGTTTAATCTTCTGAATCTGTAAGGTTTTAGACTTGTACAAGGAGCCTGTTTAAAAATAGAAGCCTGAAGCTGTGATCATTTTCACAGGAGCTTACTCTCTACTTCCCCACCTGCCTTTGAAAACTCTATTACTTGGTCCTGAAACCTGACAAAACGATCCTGAAGCATAGAGAAATCACATTCTGGTGGTACTTTGCAGCTTTGCAACAAACGGACAGTAAACAGTATATCCTGACAGTCATTTACACAAATCAAATGAGACTGAGGAGCATGAGAAGGTTCTAGGCTGCTTGCTGTAGAAAATGAGTGTTTTCTATTGTCTGGAGGGGAAGTTAATTAGAAAGTTTTAAACGTATGACTCAGTGCCCTGGATGGAACTAGTCATTTTTTAATCTTCTATTAATAAAATATCTGTTTCTAAGAGCCCTCCAAAACATTGTCTTTTCTAATCCAGATGCTACAATCCAAATTAGTTTAATTGCTATTACTATATTAATTTTCCTGCGCTACCATGACGCCTCTCACTTAAGCACATAAGAACATAGTTACAACGGTTACTCACAAAATCTCTCTAAACTCAGGCAAATAATGAATTAATAATGATGAATAATGACCATTATTTAGTCAATCCTTCAAAAAATTTCTGCCCTCCCTACAGTATTAATGCTCTCTAACTTCTGGAAAATCATTCATCCAAGGAAATAAATCTCCCTCAAACTTCTGCTTTACCATTCAGTGACATTCACATACTCCAAAGAAAAGATGCCATATTTTGATACCAGCAAGACATCAACAATTTTCCTCTGTCCATCAACTAGCTGGTACCACAGCATTTGATGCTGATGCTTCAAGGGGATGTGCAACAAAAATCCTACGTAAAGAGAGTAATGAGGTGTGCTGCCAGCATGGAAACTGCTCAGGAACTCCATGAAACAGAGCTGGGCTTGCATTCCCTGAAAATTTACTGACTGAAATCGCAGATACTCTGTTGTGCACTTGTAGTCCCTTTCATTTGTATATTATTTAAGCTCCATTTATTCATCTGTTCATCAGGCTTTTGGCAATTATGCTATTGAGTAATGATGAGGTAACTGTCTACTACCAGGACAGAAAACATCCCAGTGATCTAGCGGTGACCCTATTTTTCTCTGACATAAACTCCTTTCTTTCTCTGTTATTACAGGTGATGTCGTGTCCCTTCCCAACTGTGTTGTATCTATCTGCTTTTTCTCCATGTAACTCCCACCATGAATCTGACTTCTTACTTTCTTCTCTGTGGCCTCTTCTGCAATGGTATTCATCATTTTGGAACAGTGATAACATTTTCACTTCAAGTACAATTCACCTAGAAAATATACTTGGGAACATTCAGGGTTACAGGCTTAGCCATCTAGTCAGGTTTTTCTGCATTTAAGCTTTCATTATCTTGTGAAAGAGGCACATGTTAAAATTCCATTTTTTTTTTTTTAGAGGGAAAAAGTTTGCAAAACACTTGAAATGAAACTATGTTTACAGTTTTGTGCAGTGTTTCCAAACAATGAGCGTGGGAGCGTAAGGGAGATGCTGTCCCTCACTCCATTCATGAACTACAAAGACTTAAGCCAAACTTAAATGGTTTAACAGGTGGCTCCTGCCCAGCTCTGCTACTTACAGTCACATCTTTATACATTCCTTATTCAGTTTCTATTGTCATTACTCTTGGAGGAGTATTCCCCACAAAAAAAAAAACCAAACCCAAAAAACAAAAAAACACAACAGAATGAGGTCCTGAAGCCTTAGCCCATAACAAGTTGAAAGAGAACAAATAACACAGCAACCATGCCTCTGCCTATGTTTGATGATGTTACATATTCTAACTGAAGTCAACAGGTCTGCAATTCTGCGGGGTCAGGACATCTCAGAGTCATTCCTGGTTTGGTTTCTGCTATGGAAATACTATGCAATATACGTGGAGCACTATGCAAAATATATAGCATGTAGTATTTATGTCAACTGGTTTCAGCTCCCACGTAAACACCAGAACCATTCTAAAACACATACTGTGAGACTGCGAGAGGGGAAATCATAAACTGAAAACCACAAATAATGGCTAATTAGATTTTGCATTTCTACTAAAAATAAGTGATTTCAGGCAGAAAAGAATCTTTTTACAACAAAAACACCGTCTTACAAAGAGCGTCCTCAGGCACTCCTGGCAGGAAGAGGGCAACTTAGCTTTTAGACACAAGGAAAAGGGAAAAATGACAACTCTTACATTTTGTGTGACATTTTTATTAGTATAATTTTTAAATGAAAAAACATCTGAGCACTTATAAAGCACTTTCCAATTTCAAAGTGCCTTGTGAAGCTATGTTTTTACAAAAATATATTAATACTTTATAAAAGTCTGGCTTCGTAATAGCACAGCGTAACAAATACTGTGTCTTCTGCAGGTAGGAAAACCAATGCAGGGAGCATAAGCAGCCTTCCCAAAACTGCACAGAAAAGGAATAGCAGTGTATGGGAACAACTTACTTTCTGTACAAAGACCACTAGATCTCAGTCCCACCCCTCTGAACGTTTGAAATATTTTCAATCCTCTTGATTCAAAAGCCTAATTTGATTATTCTGACGTCTTTCAAAAGGTGATTTTGGGTCTCTGTTTCCAAATTATCTTTTTGGTGAATATAGTGAATTTGAATTTTGTTTCAGTATTGTTGAAATATGCAAATAAAAGATATTTCTGGGAAGAGATTAAAGTTTCGTATCGTTAAGCAAGTCTGGGAAAATAACTTCTACGAGCAGAACAGGATGTACTGTGCTAATTGTGACATGCCTTGAAATTCAGGTTTTTTACTCCTTGTTCTCAGGCAAAGCAAAGGGACATGGTTACTTCATATGAAAATTGAACAAAATGACTTCTTTAATTCAAAAGCACAGCGACAATCTGCACTCTTAAACAACAGACAGAACTTCATCCGATTTTTGGCAGTTTTAAAAGCAATTATGTTCAAGCTCTGCTTCTGACAATTCACACCCGAGTCATTTTCCCACAACACAACACACAAGTATCCTTCATTTCATTGCACTGTTGATTTTGGGTGCTGTTTGCCACCCTGGCTCTTCTTGTCACTCTCTCTGCAAGACTAGTACTAGTTCAGGGCCATTATCTATTTCCTTCTCTTGCATATTGTTCCAACACTCCTTTAGGTTCAGCTTCAGTTTACTGCTATTCTATACAAATCCCAGCAGGAAAAACTCTTTGTTTCCAGACTCACAAGAATTCAATTCTCCATAACTCCACCTCTCCAAATTCACTTCATCAGTCTCAGCCCTGTTCTGTCACCGCACACACAGAAGAGAAACAAATAGTTAACAAATGAAGCTTCTCTTCCATATTTTCTCTCTTTATGGTTCTGCAGAGAGACTTTGTCCTTTGCCTGGACATACCTAGTACTATCTGAGAAACGAATTAACACTCTGGGACAAGGATTGGTTATGTACCTTATCAAAGACATGGCTGAAATAAAATGATAAATGCAATGCTTAGTACAACAGTAAAAATGACATTTTTGGAAATGTAAAAGGCCTCTTCCCATCCACCTGAATTCAGGAGTCAGATCAAATCCCAACAACAGATGTCAAACAGCATTTATTACACTTCCTGATCATTTTTTCCTACATGTCAAGGCGCTTTTGCACATATATGTATGTACATACATGTACACTAAGGTATATGTATATGCTTACCTATATATATATATACATATACACATTTGGAGCAGAAGAGGGCATGGAAATTTCCTTCAGCTCTCCAGCCACAATACGGGACCATCAAAACTTCAGTTCCCTGCGTAATGATGAGATTTTTTCTTTTATGGCAACATCCACTCACAAAGGAATTTGGGAAAGGTGATGCAACAGGCCTCTACTTACATCAGCAGCAGCCAACTGCACACAGGATGGTAGCACACCTGCACACTGACTCTCTTTATCTAGGGTGCTGCTGGCCTGGGGTTCAGTCTGGATTCCTCAAATAAAACATCATTTTTTATTTGTGGTCCGTAACTGCAAGGGAGGTGCCAATTAAGTGACACTTCCCTTTCCATCTGCAAGAACTGTGCCTCTGATTCTGCTCCCGCCACTTCTCCTGGATGCTCCAGGACTTGCTCCACCATGTTCAGCAAGAGCAACACTGATGTTTCATGGAATGAAATTAAATCCAAAACAACAAACAAACAAACAAACAAAAAGCCTTATAGAAATAATAATAATAATACAACAACAACAACCAGAAGGCTCCAAGGGATGAGCTTTGCCTCATTCAGAGGGCAGGACTCTAGTGTGCCACTGAGTTTACAGAATCAAAGCAGTAAAAAAACACCTCCCATAAAAACTTTACTAGCTAAATAAATGAATTGTGAATAGCACTGAGCTTTCCAAATGCAGAGATACCAATTTTTATCACCATAAAATGCAGAATAAATAAATACAATACCAAAGAAAAGTATTAACTGACAAAACACACATGATGAGGGAAAAGAGTCTGGGAAAAGATCATTAGAGTTAATGTAACCAAGATACCACAAAATTTCATACTCTGTGTAGAGAAAACACTGAAGTATAGAAAAGAACCATTTCTCCTACACAGGAGTCATCTGATCTTTCTCTTTTCACGGGAAAGGAGAAGTTCTGCAGAATTTTCCCAGTTTTCTGCCTATTTATTTTCAAAAACTGAAGATTGAAAACACTAGCTTTCAGGCTCTGCTTTCATTTTTTCCTTCTAGGCATGGGAAAAAGCAAAGAGGAAAAAAGAAAAAGGAAATTTGAGTAAAATATTAAAGCAAAGGCTTTTGTGAAACTTACTTGTAGTTACTCTCAAAGACTTTGTTTCTGATTGACAGGCTGCCCTGCAAAGGACAGGATGGGCATGAGCAACTGCGGATGCACTTCTCACAGGACATGTGGGGATCACCAGTAACGGACGTTTCAGCCGCAAGTTGCTATCCTGTTCTCTGCACAGGACTGGAAGAATGGGCTGCAAGAGTTAACATCCCTGGAAGCTCTGTGATGTGTATTTACTCCTCTAGGTCTGGGTGCATCTGGGTGCAACATCTGGGAAAGCACTTTGGAGGGAATGGGATTAGAGAGGTCTTTCTTGCCTTCATGCCACTGCAGGGCTACACAGAAATGGTAGACCACAATCATGCCTGGGACCTCAGATGAACTACAGTTCTTTGGAGGTAGAATATTAAGAACTAAATGGTTCACTTAGAGAAAATTCTATTCTGCATAATGAAATCATCATTATTCCCTTGTGCCACACACAGACAAAACACATATGCACCCCATATTTACGAAGTCAAGGGGCATGGTTGCAAATATTTTTCATAACCTAGAGACTGAAAGCAATCACAGACACAATTAGACTTGCTTTCCCATCAAAGTGCCTTGGAATAACCATGTGGGCACTCTTCCATATCGGCACAGCATCAGACCTACAATGCAGAGAAACGACTCCCTGTGTGTAAGGTGAGTTCAGAGTTTGCAAAATGTGCCAGAAATGAAATCATTTAACTTTCCACAGAGCAGCTTTTGGAAGAGAACTGGATGTACAAGCTCCCTGTGGTATGGACACCTGCCTGCAAGTAGCTGGATTCGGACAACTATCTCAGGACATTCAGGCAGCTAGCAGAGGTTTGTATTTCTGAACATCACCTTACCAGGATGTGGTGGCATCAGTGAGTCTGCCTTTATTCCCTGGTACATATTCAACCAGCAAACATCCTATTTTGAATATGTCATAAGTTCTGTTTTGAAATCTGAACCCATCGACATCAGTAAGATGAGGCTTCAGCAGTCCTGTTTGTTGAATAATTTGTGTTTCTTCAAAACAGAAACTGCATGAAGAAAGAGCAGAAAAGCTAGACATGAAGACTTCCACGGAATATACTGGTTTCCACATTGGAAAGCTCTACTGTTTGTTGAAACTGGCAGTAAATTTTAAACACTACAAGAAAACTGTTTCTTAAAAAATAAAAGCATCACCCAGTACAAATAGAACCTCCTATCTTACTTAAAGCAAATTGCTTTTAAAACTGGCTTTGTTTGTTTAAATTCCTAAGTTCTGGAACAGCAGGGAACCTGCTGCCGCAGCTTTTTTCACTCGTCAGGTTTACGTGCAGGAGGAAGAGTTCTGGGATAAGAGCCTACGGAGCACGTAGGACGTGAGAAAGAGAAGCTGGGCTTTTGAAGAGAGAGTCTGGAGGGCAGGTGACAAAGAGACGCTAATTTTGAAGTAGGCCAAAAATCTACACAGTTCAAGTCAAATCCAAGAGGATTATTTAAAAAATGTTGCTTCCTCCCAGTATTTGTCTAAAGAAGGGATTACAAACCTGGAACATATAGCTAGCAAAAGGCATTAAACAGACCTTAAGAAAACAACAGGTAATGAATGGAGTTTTAAAACCTACAGTGCAAAAATAACTTTTTTGGTGCCTCCGACTTCTTAAGTCTGCTCTGAAATTGCTGAAAGGAAAAAGTGAACAAAGACTAATGACAAGGGCCCTTTCATATTAAAATAATATATGGAGCAACAGTGAGCGAGAGGAATGCAATGTTTGAAAAAGCACAGACTAAATAAAACACCCATGTACTCACTAGCCCTCTCTCCTCTAGGGTGGTGCCTCAACCCAGTGAAAAAGGAACTTCTCGGGGAGGAAATGTCATTTTCTCAGGTACAAAATCACATTTCTGAGATGCTTAGTGTCTCCATGTAATGCTGGGGAGAACACCCTGACACTGACAAGTAGGTTTCATTACGTTTGCTGCAAAGGTATTTGCTCTCATATCTCAGGAATGATATAGGCGTTGATCAAGGACAAAACCCTGAACATTGAAAAAAATGATTTGGCCCGGGGGCTGCATTCAGTCTGACTCTGTGAGTGCAGCTCCAACTTCTGCAGCAGGGGCACCAAGAAGGGCGATTCGGACTCCATGTCAGATGGGGCTCACAGATGAAAAGCAGCAGTCACAGCCCTGTGTGAGCCTCACAGGAGGTCCTTCAGATAGGGAGGAAGCTTCCTTGCCTTTCTCCACCCATCAGAGGCAGGAGCAAAGCCATAGTTGTGACTATAAGACACCCACCCTGCCCTATGCTTATGGACTGAATCCATTCCCACTTCTCGCCTACAGAAACATCCCAGGCTTTTGCTGCCATTGACCCCAGGAAGCAACTCTGCCACATTCCTCTAGGAATTAGTAACTAATGACTGAAAATAGAGTTTCAAGGAAGTAGAAATTGCCGATTACTCCTACAATGCTGGCTATAAGGAAAATGCCACAGAAGTGAGAAGACAGAAAACAATCTTCTGTATCAGATGCTATAAAATCACGTTTCACATAACCTTAAAGCAAGCATCCTATCTCTTTATTCAGTTCTTCAGGATGATTCACACATTTTAAACTCCTTGGGCATTTTCATATGGTAAAAGGGTGGCCACATGAAGCTAGAAATGGATTTAGCTGTGAGCAAATTTAGATGTGAAATCCAACACAAATCAAAATCCCTTTAAATAACTATGTAGTTAGTGGGTTAGATTTTTCAGGTCATACTCCCTGTGTTAGGCACTGCTTTGACTGTGACGCATTCACACCACACAGTGTACTCCACACACTTAGAAGAAAGGGAAGAGCTTTAAATATACTCCACGTGTACTATCTAATATATGTTTCAAATCTCTGTGTTCTTTACCAGGCCCCCTAGCAGACAGGATAATTTGCCTCTTCAATTTATGGCTCAAATTTACATGTTCTCTCTATTTAAGAGGAGACAGATGATGTCTATGAAAACTGGGTCACAAATGCAAAGGTTAGCTTTGGTACCAACTGGCTTGTCATTCAGGTTGAAGTACGATATTACAGACTAGAATTTGTAGACCAGGTAGCCTCTGGATCAGATGAGAAGATGCTGGACAGTGGGACAGCTTGCCCCTGTTGGGTGGAAGAACTTAGAAATGCACAAAGTGCATGCCCTGGGATGTCACCCACAACCAGCAGCGCAGAGATGGGCTTCCTCCCTGTATCTCTGCAGGCAGCCAGAAACTGTCATTTTTTTATATTCACACTTTCTATTATTTAGTGCATTTTATACTAAGACAACTGAATCCACTACAAATAAAAAAGGCTTGGTGTGTTTTTCCTGTGATAACTGTCCTCTATCCAAAAGGTATTTTCACTTTTTCAGGCCTCCTTTATAATGTTATGGCAATTAGCCTAGAGGGTCCTGGGTATCTGTTCTTATTCTCCCTCTTCTCTCTCTTAAAGCTCACTTCCTTGACCTCTCATTTTTCCATACACAACCTTTATCCACCACTACTATGCTGTCTGAAACTATTATAATAATACGAGGGCTGTTCTGAAAGTAACACTTCCTATTTTATGATGTTGGCTCACAACATCAGAGGCAGATGTTGGTAGTGTGGCAGCAGAAGTTGAACCTTCCCACCAATATTCCATTACATTCTGTTGCTGTGCGACAGATGGCAGCAGAGGGGCAGTTCGCCAGAATGGTGTCTGACATGGAAGTGCATGTGAAACAATGGTGTGTCATTGAATTCCTCTGTGTGGAAAAAATTGCACTCACTGATATTCCTTGAGGCTTGCTAAACTTTTATGGAGAGCAAACAGTGGATGTGAGCACAGCGAGGTGGTGGGCAGTACATTTCAGCAGTAGGGACAGTGACGTAAAAGACAAACTACGTTCCAGATGGCTATGCAGATTTTTACAAGTGCATCACGCAAACTCTTTTTCATCACTGGCAAAAACGCATAGATAATGGTGGTGACAACGTTGAAAAATGGTGTTCTATAGCTGAGAATTTTCTTTATCAGTAATGTAATTGTGCTCTTTGTATCTGTTGTAGTTACCATGGAAATAAATAGAAGATGTTACTCTCCAAGTGACCTGCGTATATACTTGAGATGTGTTATTTCACCTGAGCCTTTACTGTCTTGCACTGACCTAGCTGTATGGCTTTGTGCATCCACCTTCACCATCTCTAGCTCATTTACTTAGTTTCATTATAGTTACAGATGATTAAAAAATAATTGTCACATGAAATATTGCAGGGGAATTGCAAATATTTTTGAGCACTTTGCAGCTTTTCATTGCCATTTCAGAAATGTCCAGCCAATCAGAGAGAAGGCTGAGATATGTATTTGAATTTATGGCATGAAAAAATCCGCATACTTTTTGCCAAAATAATGAAATCTTTCACACTTATTGCCAATTTTACAGCTGCAAAGACTCATGACTTCCAGTTTCATCAACATCACAGATCACATATTAAAATCTACTTTTTATAATCCATGCCAGTTTCTCAACAGAAGGTATGATTTGCCTCTTCAATTTATATAAAACATAACAGATTTTCATAACCTCTGTTTGAAAGGAAGAGAGTCTGTAGATCTTTCACAAAATAGGTCTGGTACAAAAAGAAATACTGATTCTTTAAGATAAATGTAAATATTTTTAGAAGTAAATTTTGATGGTAAAAAAAACAAACCAAACCAAAACAAACAAAATACAGTGGAAAGAACCAGTATTGCTTTAGTCTGAAATGCTCAGCTGCCCTACTGGAAGCCTCAATGGCAACTTTAATACCTCCTAAAGGACCTGAAATAGCAATTACATATCATAAAATAATGCTATAGTTTTTTTCCCTGTCTGTCTTCAAAGTAAAAGAAGCAAACTAAAGAAGATGAGTTCCACCGAGACTGTATTGAGCTCGCAGGGATTGGAAGTTTCAGTTCTCTGCCATTAACTGACAGGAGTGCCCATGCTGAACATACCATGGACACATGCAGACAAGGAATGCAACCCAAGGCTGCTAACCTTCTAAGATTATTCCTTTATAGAATCACACATTAGTATTTTTTTTTACGATCACTGAAGAAGAAACTAACTCAACACAACCTCAGTGAGCCAGTTTCTTGCTGCTGTCCCCTTGCAGAAAGAGTTGATAAACCTGAGCTGCAAGATCGACGGGGAGCCCAGAGGGCTCTCCATCACACCCAATACCTCCTGATAGCTTTATCTGACAATTTGGCAAAACAACAACAAGAACCTGGTACTAGAAAGAGAAATTCAATAGCAAGTGTTTGTGACTTATGAAATGCTCCAACGATCCCAGGTTTTGCTCGCGCGTTTCTGAGTTTCAGAGCTGATGCACAATTCAAGGTCGCCCCCCAGTGGATTCCATGCCCACACACTGCACTAAACTTTGAGAAGCTGAAAAGTACTTGGGAGCCACATGATAGCATACTGAAAATGAAGGGAGACTCCAAGAAAACTGAATGCAACAGGTACTGGGTAGAGCATTTTGTTTCCATTTTTAGTTTCATTCAAGGGAAGTTTCCAATCAATAAGGTTGTTAGTCCCGTCAAAAAAATCACATTAACTTTTCTTCTGATATCCAAATGAATGTTAATGTGAATGAATTTACTATGCACGTATAGTAAATGAAGAAGAAAATCAGTTTTCAAACACATCCTGCAAAGGTCGAAAATAGTTAGCACAATCAGCCTGCCTGAAAAAAAAGGTGAGATTATGCAATGCTGAGTTTCTGTGATCCTTCTTCAGAAAGTTTCCTATTCAAACGTGCTCACCCTTGCGTGCATAGCTGTCATAATTCATTTATACCTATCCAAAACTGCACACTAATTACTGTGGGTCATACGTGAATAATTAACTTATTTTGCCTGAAGCAATAGTACAAGCCAAGATAAAAAATGTAAGATGAGATTACTACATAGAGTATGCTCATGGCCCCTGCTCCGTGTGAAGTCAAAATACATCAGCTTCTTACCAAGACCTGAGAAGTATCTGAAAACAAATTTACCAGCACAATATGGATTTTCTCACTGGATCACTGACTAATTCAGTGCTCACCTTCTCTATAGACTACACTTCTTATATTGCAGCATGTATGAAGACATGACAACATAAAACAGTTAACAGCTAACCAACGATTTAATGAAGGTTTTTGATTTGATGTTATTTTTCCTAATATGTTTTCTTTTCTCCTTGAAGAAATGAATCAATATCCAAAATACTTTAGGCAGTTGCCTTTTGGGATGGGTACTCATTTCAGCCAGCTAACAGGCAAGTACCTGAGCTTCCTCTGTATTCAACAGTGAAAGAGAAGTACCCTCAGATGCCAATTCCTGGGTCAACCTGAAGAAGGAATAATGTGCCCCAGAGGTGCCAATCCCTCTTCTATGACTACCCAGAGATCCCAGACAGATAGCATAGCCTAGACATCCAACTGCTGACGAGCCAAACCTGGATAGATGAATTCTGTGATTACTTTTGGTACAGAAACTCCCTTCATACTACTGGATACTTATAGCTGCAAAAGTTGGAATTACCAACTGCATTTTAGCCTTTGGTGCCTAGTTTTGAGCACCTGAAGTGCATTCAGTAGTGCAGACTACCTAACGCTGATTTTAGGTGCATTGTATGCAAGAGTTATCAGCCATTAGATCATTAATTAATTATAGACTCATTAGAGAAAAGGGAGACAGCTTAGGAAACAAGAGAGTGAAAAAGAAGGGAGTGGAGTAGAGCTTGAGTGGGATAAATAAAAGCAAAGGACGGAGTGCAAGGCAAAGGGTAGGTGTACATAAAACATATTAGAAGACAAGATATACAGGGGAAGATTAAGAAAGTAGAAAAAGAATTAAGACAAAACATAAGAGAGAAGGCACAAACATTAATGGGAAGACATGAGGAAATCAGAATAATTGGCCTGGAGGGGAATCTAATGAAATACCCAGAACATTTCTGGTGCTATAGGAAGGGATTTACAGGAATGAGTTAAGTGGTAAATATCAGACAAAGTCTTGCTCAGTATTCCTCTCAATGAAAGTTCTACCAATCAAAAGACATTACTGAAAAGAGTGATGAAGAAGTGGCTTCATCAGAAATGGAGAAGCCATCACTTGTTTTTTAAAATATCTTACAACATTTAGAGTATATAACAACACAGAAAGCACCAGCAGGTTCTCAACAAAAAACAACATTGTGTTACATGCTGGACAAACACCAGCTTGTCTCTAAGGAGTTACAAGAATGTTGAAGTACATTAAAAAGAGATAGATCAATACATTTAATTTAACATCAGCAGCATTCTGTTCACACTGCCTTTTTAGCCATTCCAGTGGTCACCTTTTAAATTGTTCTAGATGACCTCAAAGAGCAGCTCTTGAGTTTACCCACAATAAAATTGCAATGATTACACATCAGTGCTTCAGCTACTCTCACATGCCTGTCATGTAGAGTAGTGGCAAACAGCCCTTAAGTTCAATAAGAAAACCAGGTATAAGTATTATCATCACTGAATGGGATCCAGCTCATGTAGGCATCTCTCTTGCATCTTTGTTGAAGGGACCCAGTGCAATCTATTCTCATAAAATGACTGACTTCCATTTGCAGTAGGTGGTAGGTACCTCTGAAAGCATCCAGAAAGAAATTCTGAGTTGAGTTTACAATTGAATTGAACAGAAGGTATTTAGAAGCACCTATCATTGAAAGGCTTCATCTATAAAAGCAAATAACAGCACAACAGGAGCATGGCTGCTGAGTGAAAAAGTTGGTGCTGAAGATCTATGTCCACACTTCTTGAAGCTTTTTTATTTTGAATAGCTTTGGTTGGTCTCAAGCAACGATCATCCGTTGTTGGTTGAAACACATTGGATGTATCCATGGAGGCTCCTTTTCTATTTATTTTCAACTGAAAAGAGTCCAGTTTGTGCTGAGAGAGCTTGTACTGAGAAGCAAAACACGGGAAGTGTGAATGGTAGGGAAGTTCAATTCAAAAGCATGCTTTTGATCTGCACCACTACCAAAGTAGATGCACCTGAGGATGTCCCTGTTACTTATACCCACACTTTTGTCTCCTGGTCTAGGATGGCAAGTTCAATAGGTCCTATATTAGGCAGAAAGGCTTGTCACAACCATGCAGTACAGTGCCCACGAAGCCTTACCTGTGTGCGTCCTCCGGTGAGCCTTCAGGTGGGAGCTTTTTGTGTATACTTTGTTGCATCCCTCAAAGTCACACCGATGGATGCGTCGCTTCCTGGAGTCTGGAGACTCAGACCTTCTCTGACGCCTTGTGCTCTCAATACTGAATGGTGAAATTGAACTAAAAAACAAAATAGAGGGAAAAAGGAAAAATGAAACAAGAGCACAGCATATATCTTGGACCTCAAAAGATGAGTAGTAATAAATTACTGTGCCAAAAGCAACCTGATATTAAATGTTAAAAACTTCCTTTTCTGTGTAAGTCCACAGCATCTCTTTGAAACTATTTATGCTTGAACTAGAGTATATTTTGCAGTTTTAAATAATTCAGCTCTTGATTTACAAGTGCTAATTGCCAGAGAAAACACCTTGAAATAATGCTTCAATAATTAACCAGCCTGACTTTATCTGAGTTTTATTCCTATTTTAGATGTCCAGTTCCAAGTTCATTGAACCTTGATTTCTACACAATTTTCTACAAAGACTCAATAATTTCTCCTTGGTATGTTTAAATTGTTGAAAATTCTGACAACTTTTATGAAAAAGTGTTTCCAGTACCCAGATCCTGGCTATGAATTATCATATTTGGCCAAATTTCTGTTGTTTCCTTGTATACCGATTGCCAAGAGATCATCATCACCTGAGAGCAGTGATTTTTCCATTTCCTTATTTAACAGTTCTCAATTACCTGAAAATCACAGAATCATAGAATGGTTTGGGTTGGAAGGGACCTTTAAGATCATCTAGTTCCAGCCCCCTGCTACGGGCAGGGATGCCTCCCACTAGACCAGGTTGCACAAAGCCTCAATAAATTTAATTTTCTTTCAGACCACTGAATTTAGCAGTAGCACAGGGCCAGGGAACCATCCCCACAGAAATGCATATGCTCACAGAACATTTGCTCCATTTACTCCAATGTCCCATCAGTTATCCCAATTTTAAGCAATTAAAATGCAGTGTTAAAAGTCACATTATTTTAGTTTATAAATACAGTGCACATCGAGTCAAATTCTTGAAGAAATTCTGCTACAACAATGCACTTCCTTGAGTTAGGCCAACTGGTGCCATAAAGTATTATCAAGTTGGTACACCAAGATCCAAACCCTTATTGATCTCTGTTAATTATATTACCTACCTATAAATCATTATTGATTGATTTCCTTATCAGCTCCATTACAGTTATACTGCACAGCAGCTGTGCTCACCTACAGTTATACCAGCTTGCTCAGCTATTTTGAGTACGTGAACAACATTAGCCTTCTTCAACTTTCTGGGACTTCCACCACATTCCCAGGTTTATTGACATCAGTCAGCTCTTTTAAACTCTGAAGATGCAAGTTCTCAGCTCCTGAAATAACTTGTGACTGTCAAATGAAAATGAATCATAGGGAAGGAAACTGAATGTGGTCACAAAAAGAAGCACAAACCTCTGGGGAGGCTAAGATACTAAGAATGGCATTTGAAATAACAATACTGATGCGTGTACTGAGAAGCTCCTGTGTCAACACCGATATTTGACCTGTGACAGTAGCCAGCGTTGTTGCAGCTACAGCTGTTCTGGCATAAACTTCATTTCTAGGGATTTCTGAAATTTGCTGATGATTGTATTGGGTTAAAATTTTAAGCATCTCACACAACTAGCATGTGATTTCACTGACGTCCCAATTTACTGCATTTCAAATCTTTACATCTCAAATTGTGGCAGTCCAAATTGTGCATTCCTTCTTTTTGACTAAATGTTTTTACAGTACAATTCCAACTTAAAGCACTACTGAAAAAAAGAAGAATTCTCTGACAACCTTATTTTTCTCTTAACACTTGATATATAGATATACTTCACCTCCAGGCAAAGAGATTTTTCAGATTAATTATTATTGCCTAAAGTACAATATGTGTAAATGGGCATACAGGGGATTTGTGAAGTAGAGGATAAAATGGACAGAGGGCCGTAATCTCAACATTAACTAGCAAAAAGGAGTCCCCAAGAGAGTGAGACACATCAGCACTTTAACTACGTGACAAGAATAGAGATATGTTTAGCTGTTGCAAAAATGGCTAAGGAATTGTACTGAAGCATCTGCATCTCAGGGCAAATAAAAGTCCTGGGCTAGATGAATCACTGAGATCAGTCAGACTACTCCAGATTCTCTTTTTACATCCCACCAGCTAAAATAAAAAGCAAATGTGTAAATCAAATCTTAAAGCTCAGTACTGAAGGTACACAGTGCAGCACACAAGACCAGGAAATCTTTATCTTCAAAAATAAATATTTGTGCATCATTTTTTTCTGCATGATTTATGAGCTGTCATAAGAGTCTGTTTTGTAACTGAGCGTTCAGATCCTGGATAATACAGCTTGTTTAAATGGGAGGAGGATCGAGCTTACAATGCTGCCGCAACTGCCAGCACCGAGAAAAAAAACAAACCTTGAGCACAGTCAGCACCTCATAAAAAGCTATTTGTCACGTACAGAAGGTGACCTCACCGCACGCTGCTCTCGCTTTCCCGGGCATTTATACAGGAGGGGGTGAAATGCAGTGGTGCCACACGATCTGTGCTGTCATTTTTCAATTCTTTTTCTCTCTTTTTCTAAAAAGCGAATCATTTGGGCTACCTGGTTATAGGTGACAGGGGAATAACCAAGTAAGGCACAGACAGTGCTGCACATTGCCATCGTCTGTTGTGAGCTCCGCAGCCCTGATGAGCTCAGCACACAAGAAGAAAGGTTACCACCAGCGAGGAACAGCAAACATAACCTCATGGCTTCCTTCAGCACTGCAGGCTAAGTGACACGCTGGTCAGCAGAAGGCACACAGGTGACAGCTGAGCGCATATCCCAAGGGGATCTCCTCCAGCCCCTCTGCTGCAGGCACACTCCATGGTACAAGTCTCACAGGCGGAGAAAGGGCCAGGTCCTACCTGACACTGCCAGTTCTGCTAAAGCCCTGCACGGGCCTTATGACTGTGCAACTGCAGATACTACAGGAAGCCTTAAAAAGAGCATAAAGATGGGTATTTGAGCTTCCTGATGTTTGTGCCTCTCCCAGTGACTTCCAGCTCAGTTCTTCTTGTTGGTCATAGAGCAGTAAAGGGAAATGCTCCACTTTCTTGAGTATTTTCTACAAAATAACTTCACTGATCACATAGAGAGACAAAAAAAAAAACTTGAAGTCCTCAAAACCATGTTTTGTGCCTGCTAAAGGCCACTGAGCATGGCCAAATGGCTCTGGTCAGCACAGAGCTTCAGAATTACTATTGGATGGCATCACAGAGGACAAACGCTTTGAGAATGGAAATGATTGGGAACTCAAAGGTATTTGCTTTTTGTAACGATTCTTTTTTTTTTTTTCTGTTTACAATGTGCTTAAGGTAATGTAATAATTTAGAAAATATCTTTAAAAAGAAAACATCTTTTGTAGCAACCTCTCTTAACTGCAAACATCTCTTGCAGACTGCCCAGAATGAAGACCTGGAAGAGTATCAGCAGCTGCAAGCTGCCAGGGTGCCCCGAGGAGCTGTCAGCTCTCCTGCTGACATCCAAGATCTCAGGAAGCTTTCAAAGCTCAAGGTGGGGTTTAGCAATAGAATTGACATGATAAGTAACATCTCGGGGAAATTGCAGGTTATATCCAATTACTGCTGATACATCAAGTTTGAAAGGTAAAATAACAAAGAAGAAAATTGTGTTCTGGCTCATCAGTTTGACATTTATTTATTTGCAACTCATCATTTCTAAAAACAGTGTAATTTCTATATTGTTATTGAAAGTATTACACTAACATAAATCCTGGGAGACAGCTGGTTTCTTCCAAAAGCAGCTGCAACACCTATAGTCATTACTGTTCATAGGGTGGAATGAATGAAATCAGACATTTTTGGATGAGAGCATTTAAGGTGATTTATAAAACTTGTTATTTCCAGCTAGAAATGCAAACATGCATTTCTACAATTCAAGTACATACAAGTGCTTTTATCTGATGCAGAAGTCTGCATGCTATAACAAAGACTCAAGTTTCGCCAGTAGATGGCCATCGAGACCTCCAGTGCAATCTGTTCTGCATTCAGTGGGGATTAGAATGGTAATGCAAAGTTATTTTCCCTTTCTATGAATGCTGCCCTAGGTGTTTTGCCTTTGCTCCTCATACAGACTGCAAAAGGCACCTGCCTTTGGCATATGCAGTAATGCTGTTAAAAGCGCACACAATGGGTCCTTTTACACTCATTCTGAGCAATACACACAGCAGAGCTGCTCTGTGAGAGTGGTATGTCTACTGAGGCCTTGAACCATGTTCAGTGACACAATAAAATGTGCCACATGGTGACAAGCGCTTTACAGAAACCGCCTGCTCAACATGGTCAATACATAGCAGTACCTTCTGCCACGAAAATACGAGGTTCCTGGCCCTGCCAGCGTCCCAGCAACCTGGGCAAGAGCTTGGCCAGACTGTACCATACAGCATCCTTCACAGCATTATGGCTGCTTTACCCTCTCCCCTAGTCCGTCCTGTAGCTGATGCGAGCCTTACTAATGCTTTACCACTTTACCAGTGGGTCCATGGCTGCTAAAAACAGACAATGACTTCAATATGGGGCAAAACACGCATTTATCGACACTGCCCCCCCTGCTCTTGCTTCTTCGAGAAGGAGCACCAGAGGGGTTGGCATCTTGCAGCAGCTGCTCAGTCTGAATAACTGGCTCGGCAGGCCACAGCATGCTCCACAAAGTAGGTATCATGCACACTGTGGTCCTCGTGTGTTTCTCAGGCTGTTGAAGGATGTGATTTGGTTAAGCTGACATAACAGGACAGTCCTGCTTTCTCTATGTCAACACAGGCGCTTGTCTGATCCTGCAATGAGCCAGCTTAGGGACACATGATGATGAAAAGTCCATTCTGAAAAAGAAGCTGAGCAGCTTGTTTGCTTTCGCTGGTTTAGTTCTCTACATAGCGGAGTCTGCCAAGTGCCTGCCCTGACACACTGGGGAGAATGGGAAGCTATGGCCAAGGATGAGGGGACTGTCATCACCCTCCTCAGTGGGTTATACCCTCCTCAGCTGTTATACCATCATGCCAGCACTTCCATGGAAATTCAGAATTTGTTTTAAAGAAAATCGAGAACATTCACATAACTAATCCACAGAAGGAAGAACTGGAAAATGCACTTTTCACTCCACAACGAAATCTCTTCTTGCAGTTCTTGTGTATGAAGAAATAGTGCATATAAAGATAAACAGAGAAATAGATGGGTTGAAAACAAAAATTAGGGGATACTGCTACTGCAATTAGAAGATAATAACGTGCTTTGGTGGTACAGGACAGAACCAAGAGGCAAACATTACTACCTCACCCTCATCACGGTTTCGGAAATCCAGACATTATTATTTTCCTTTTCATTGTAAGAAGAAAAAAAATATAAATACTCAATACTTAAACACACAAATGGCATATAAATGTAGCAGTGTGAATCCTTCATTTATGAGACACGCATACCTTCTGGGCCAGCCTTTCATTCACAGTAACTAAAAGTGCAGGCAGGTGAAATAAAAGCAGAAAATTCCGTATTATATATCTGCACTCAGTATTGCAATGAACAGTTGAAGAAAATCTTCAGATCTCTGTATTAGCTTGTAATTCATTGCGAGCCTGGGCTGCAGAAACATGGTGAGTTCTGGCTCCTTTTAGCATTTATAGAAAACAGAGCTCTTAAGTGAATAACTCTGGATTTCAGGGTTGAGTTTTCAGATTTTTGCTGTTCACTGCAACAGACTACGCCAAGGCTCACAGAGCTGCTCTCCACTCCTGACAGACAGACAGAGACTAAAGTGGTCCCAACACATTTGCTTTTATTCCTCCAGGACACTGCTGGATCAAGTTAATCCCCGCACAGCAGCACACAGCTCCATTGGGGAGCTAATCTCTCTGAAGACAAAGTACCCTTTTTTCAGTTTAAGGCCCTCAACTTTCAGATGTTAACAGGCGAGATCTGGGTAGTCTGTATGTGCTTGAAAAAGGGAACTGAAGTGCACTTCTCAGTTTCCAGCTCTCAATTACATTCCTTCCTAGCAGCTTTTCACATCAGGTAATTTCATTTTCTGATAGCTCTCATAATGTTATGTTACCACTCAGGGTATCAGTGAAAATAACTTCACAAACATTGCGTATTTGACTGTGATGAAATGTAATATGCATTATTTTTCATTACAGTTTATATTACCATACCTACTACAGTTAAAGTTGTCCCCTTAAATATTTACTTGCCTTTTCTTTTTTTTAATACAAAGTTTCTGTTGTGTCCTGTTCACAGGCAAACAGATGCACATGCATAAATACATATGTATTTTTTCTTCTCTCTGATTCTAAGTCCCTAATTAATGTTTCATGAATGGCAAACATCTGTCTTAGGAATGTTTGACATTAAAACATATCAAGCAGTACTTAAGATGATCATTAAAGGGAAATACGTGTTACTCGTTTTATTAGTGCTAGCTACTTCTATCAGTGTATTGCAAAGGTGATTTTATAATAGAAGTTACACATTTTGTCAAGAAAGAAAGGAAGAATTTGGCACCGTACACAAACAAACGGTTACACATATTACATAGGAAAATCACATGGGTAAGTGAGACATAGATAAGAGACAGTTTGAATAAACAGCACAGTCCAGGCAAGAGGATCCTATGATCTGGCCCCACACGGCCATTCCTGTGCTCCTAAGTTGGACTCAATGATCATTACAGTTCCCTTCCAACTCAGGATATTCTGTGATTCTAAGCTCCTGTCCAGAGTGGCCACAAAACAAAACACCCCCGTACCTCTGACCACAGCTTCATCTGTAGCATTTATTCCCACTGAGATCAGCTGAAGCCACTTGAACTGTTGAGCTGCCTTGCAGCACTACAGGATGTTACATCCCTCCAGCTGCAGTGGAACTGAAAGTCTGTAAGTGGAACAAACTTCTGCCAGTGGGAAAGAGCTTGGGGGTCTACTGGGAAAAGTGCCAATGTCAACTGCAGCATGTCTTACCAAAATGATCCATTAGCAGCTGTGTTAAACTGAGACATGAGAATGAGATGGTTGCTTGATCCTCCTGAGCTGTGGTGATGCTGTGGGAGCTGCAAAGCATTCCCACAGCAGTGCTGTATTCCAGCTCTATGCTAAGCTGAGACCCAAGCACACACATTTCACCCTGTTCATTTGTGATGGATTATTGAGGAAAGGGAACTGGGCCAGAAAACATGTGCAGCATGTTCCAGCATCTCCCCCCAAATCTGATGACTGGAAGACCAGGACTGCAGAACACACTGCCTGCAAGATAGAGAAATCCTATAAATCAAGCCTGTGATGAACTCTGAAATGACACGCCAAAAAAAACCTCCATCAAAGCCTTCCATCTATTTTACACTGTTCAATAGCTAATAAAATTTTACCCCAGAGACTTACTGTGTAAAAGAGCACAGGACTTACATGTTAACTAACTCGCACTTAGGCACTACATGCATTATTTAAGCATTTATTCCCAGTTTGGGAAACAGCAAGTTCACCCTAGTATGACAACTTGTTCTACCTGCAGATCCCACTGTAAAAATCAGAATCTGGGCAAGCTCCTACACAGAAACAAAATAATTCCTGCAGAACTACATTCACCCATAGTTAAGCATGGGCAACTTCAGCTCCTGAAACTCCTTCTAAACTGCAGAAAATTGGGTAACTGAGCACTTCCAACTCAGCTTTGAGAGCACAGGGCTTTGCATTTTACCTTTCCTGTTTCCTTCTGATCCACACCTTCCTTTCATGTTGGAGACATGGGCTGAGCTGAAATTTTCAGTCTGGAAATTAGATGAGAACGTACATGTTCATGCCTTTCACTTTTGTTCTGGTTGCTTGCAGGACTAGTGCTGTTGCTCCACTTTCTAGTGCAGCACTCCCTGCACGTTTTAACTTGCTCACCATTTTTCTCTTTATTCTTATATCTCTGATTCTGATTTCTTGTACCTGTGTAGCGCAGCAGTAATTTTCAATGTCTGCACAATGATGATTCTTGCCCATATATCCACCTCCTCTTAAAGCTCATACCAAGAAATGTGGAATTGATCACCTCATAATTAAAAACTCTCTTGTACATCCAGAGCTGACAAAATTGTCACATAGTATCTTGCCCAATCAGTGACATTAAACGAGGACACTGCATCCACTGGGACTGGAGCTCATGTGAGTGACCTTTTCTTCCTTCCTTCCTGCTCAGAAGGCTCATTATCAATATGCTAAAGATTTTATTACCCTGGATACCTTTGTATAATGCAATTCAGGGTGGTCATCTGTAACACTCTGCCATCAAGCAGATTTTGGTAACTACTAAATAGTTGACTCCATTGACATGCACACTTCAGCTAACATATGAAAAGATAAACTGCTACACTCAAGAGAATGTTATCTCAAAAAACAATTTCATATGCTCCATAGCCCTTCACAATGCTCCTGTCTCTGAGAATATATACAGCAAAGAATGCATCTATTGCAGAGATAAAGTATCATACCTATTTAATCTGTATAAGAAAAAGAGATGAAGTAATTTAATTATTTGGGGACAAAAGAATTACTGAGCGCAAGGTCATACTTCAGCGATTACAGTTTCTTCTTCCAAAACTCCCTTCTAAACAATAAAGTCTGAGATATTTATTTTTCTTCCACAGTTTCCTCTCTTAATGAAAGGAAGTTTTTATAAAAGAATATAAGAAAATACTCTAGAAATCAAAATAGTTACTACACCTCAGAGGCCATACAAACTGTGCCACCATATATTTTCGTTAACAATGAGGAATCCTGATATATTTATGAAGTACAAGATGCTAGGGGTATTCAAAATGCTAACTTGTACCTGGATTTACAGTCATGCATATCTATGTAGATCTTCATTTAGATTACAAGCTCCTTGCTACATCTTCTTCACTATTTTTCTTTTGCATAGCAAATAAGAATAAGTACAGTGGGGCTCAAATCCATGAGGGATGTAAAAACACATTACTTCAGCATGAAGAAACTCCACTCTCTCTCCTTGCATCTGTGGTTTCTTCCTCTGGAAAAAAGACCACATCAACGTTCTGGGCATCTCAGGCACCTCCTCTCTGTAGACTCACAGGGCCAGGTTTTGTTTCCCATTAAGATATTTTTATGGGCAGATATTTATATATTCACAGTTTCATTATGTCTGCTAGAATCTGAAAGATTTCTAGTGGCTTCAACTACACGCTGGAATAGAAGGCAACCCTCAAAGTTGTAGAAGTCTCTCTGCCATAGAATTTCTGAGAAAGAAGAATCCATGACCACCATCTACAGGCTGGAATAGTTACAGTATCTTTTTACTGTCCTTGCATGGATTGGTTGGACCATGTGGGTAGCCATTCCTTTTCTTCTCTGCATCACTGAAATATACCTATTTCTACCTAAGGAATTCTCACACTGCACTTTGAGTTAACTGTGAGTAGGCAGTCTTTCCACTTGTAACTAATTAGGCTACAGAACACTTACCAACCGTCCAAACATGCCAAAAAGGTGAATTTCAACAATTCCATGGTTATCACTACATCAGTTCAAAAGTCAAGAAGATATCTGGTTTGGATGCAGGCTCACAGAAAGCCCGGCCAAATTGCCACTGTCTTCAGTGGAGTCAAACGCACACACTCCCAGCAGGAAGAAGAAACTTCAGTTTTCATGAATTGGTTTCTTTAACACTTTCTTACAAGGCAGCACTGCTTTAACTATCTCAAGAGCTTATAGGAAGCACAAGGTTTGATTAAGAGAAAATTACTTTGGTAGACAGCCTGCATACAGCCATACGGCACATTTTTGTACTAAGAAATATAAGGAAATAACATCTTCTCCAGATCTTTTTACTGCTTTAGAAACTGTTCCACTTGCGCTCAGAGACAGATTACAAAGTCTCTGTTCTCCACGACAAATTCCCCACAGCCCTTTTCAAGAGCATTGATCAGGCTGGTAGCCAAGCAGTTCCACTCCTCTGGGTTTCCATGGGTCCAGCTGGCTGCATGGGCTGCTTGTTCTCATACTCCTCCACTCAAACAACTGTGTGGACCTCAGGGTGGCTACTCTCGGGCTGGGAAAAACTACAGAATCCCTTAGGATGGGAACAGTCTTCTATAAAAAGGCAAGAACAAAATCCCAATGACATTTCACAGTGAAAAGAAAGGATTTCACTCTATGCGTGCTTCAGCTCTGCCAAAGTAAAATCTGAGCAAAGACTTGGCTGGTTATTAACTATGCCTTCCCAACTATGACTTTGTATGCAGGTTTATAAGAAAGTTCTCATGCAAGGATTTAAACTGGGTAAGATTTAAATGATGTTGCCTCTTCAGTTTTTTTTAAATGTAACACAATGCACTCGGCTGATAAGAAATGTTTTCCCACTGGCTGAAGGGCGTATGTCTCCCTCTGGGACATCAAGTATTCAATTATTTGAGGGGAATTCCTCTGCTATTTCCAACAGACATTGAATGTTTTGTTCAGAAAAGGACAAAAATATGTAAAGTTGAACAAGTCTTGTAACTGAAAGATTTTTGACCCAGCCCTTCCCTAAGCACTAGCGAACAGACTAAACTGCACGCTTGCAGCTTTATGAAATGTTATTTAATGTTATTCCACAAGTATTATTTACAATGCTTACAATTATAGTGCATTATAAATATTTAGGAAAAATGCTGCTGAAACAGAGAGAGAATTGGTAGTCTTTGAATACTACTGTAGTCAAACAAACCCTGTTTCACAATTGATTCAAAAGTTTCCATTTTCAGATATCACATTTTTTCCTTTTATTTGAAACTGTCTCAGGAAGGAAGGTAGGAACTCACTTCCCATATGATTAGAAGCATCATCCAGTCACCAACTGAATTTCTTGCATGGGTTTCTTGCAGATGCCTTAGAAACACATATCAGACCTCTTTCATCCACAAGATACTACTTGTCCTATTTAAAGCCTCTTTCTATGGCCCTGTTATCATTTGCTGTATTTATTTTTTACACTACTATCACTATCATTTATTTTCACACTTGGAAGCACATGCGGTTACAAAGAGAAACTCGCACAGAAGCAAAGCGCATCTGTCTAGCTGCTGCTGTCTCTGAAGTGGGCACATCCCTCCCTCCTGCATTGCCTACAATGCTGAAAATCAAGGGACTGTAATAATGGGCCACTCCGTTAACCTTGCTAATTTATGCATGTTGCTCATTAGTGCCCTGCCAAGTGCAGTTTTCAAGTCCCAAAGGTAGGTCAACAGATCTGAGTGTCTAGAAGAGTGTGTTCTGAATTACAAGTATCTTAAACTTGTGGTCAGGAGCACTGGTCTAGGATCCAGTGGTCTCTTGTTTTGCTACAGGTTTCCTACACGTTAATCTACTCAAAACCAGTTGTGCTGACCCAGGATGCAGTTTACTGGTCTCTGGAATTTCTGTTGCTTCCCTGAAAGCACCAATCTCCTACATCTTCAGCAACAGGATGTTTGGCTTAAGAGTTTCAGTTCTTTATCAATAAGCTTCACTTTTTGCCTGCTTATAAGATGCAGCTATAAATGTTTCCAATGGAAAACATACTGACAAAACACAATAAAATGAATGACTGCTGAGCTTCTCTGAGGAGGTCTCACAGAGAAATTTGCTCTGCAGAGAAAACAGTGAGTGAATGCCTTAACAGAATTAACATTTTATTTAAAAAAAGAAATCTTTTAAAAACACTTCAGGACTACTTTATAGTAGCAGTAAATAGAATTTCTTTAGAATATCCTCGTTAAATCAATTAATCCATCCATCCATCCATCCATCCATCCATCCATCCATCCATCCATCCATCCATCCATCCATCCCCACCACCACTTCTGGATATTTTCCCATCCCTCATCTATTAAAATCTCTGCTTGTTAACTAGTTGAGACCTTACAAACAGTATCACTCATCAGATAAAGTACCAACTTGTACTGCCAGTTTAGTAACCAGTGTGCATACAATCAAGCTTTTACTGGATAAATCAGAGTCTGTTAAAATCTAGCAAAGCTCAGCCCTGCACATATGTTGTTTTGTTTTGTTTTGTTAAACGGGATGGAACATACCAGAACTTTCAAGATCAAAAATCTCCATAATTTCCTGAAACATTTGCAGCCTTCACTTGCAGTAAGAAGGGATAATTATCAAAGCATTTTGCAGTCACAATTGTTCATTTTGGAAGAGGTACATAAAAAAAAAAAAAAAGAAAAGAAGAAGAAGAAGAAAAATAAAACACCCTCTCAGCATGACAGAATGATATTGCTGTAACTACGTAACTACGGTAAGATAGAAAGTGTTGGGCAGGTGGAGAAATCAGACAGGTATTCAGCTTAAGGTCAGACAAGACAACTGCAATTATCAAGAGTGATGGCCTGAATGAGACATGCTGCACATCTGACCCTGCAGCCTGGAAATGGGGTCCCTGCTGACACCAGCTGGAACCCTGAGGTGTGGGCTGTTGTTCAAAGTACTTCATGACACCTACACAGTAGGTAGAAAACACATTTTGGGTGGAATAGAGAGGATGACTCATCCTTCCCATTGCAGTTTTTATTTCTCTGCTCTTGTATTCCTTTACCTCATGTGGGATGGATAGAGGGTGGAAGACTATCATCACAAACTGAACTGGGGGCCACAGGGATGAGTTGCTCAGAGGCGGCTCACTGAGAACATTCCTGATCAGTTTGAATCTAGGTAACAGAACTGAACCATAGATAGGTTTGGCTTGGAAGTGATCACCCATTCCAACCCGCCTGCCACAGGCAGGGACACCTTCCACCAGGTCAGGTTGCTCAAAGTCCCATCTAACCCAGATCTGAATACTCACAGTGATGAGGATACCATAGCTTTTCTGGCAACCTGATCCAGTGTCACACTGGACACATAACACCTAACTTCACATGTTTGCATACATTTTTCTTTTTTTTCCCCGGAAATACTGCTGAAATCTGTTTACTTCAACTATACTCCTTAATCCTCTCTGGACATTCCCATTTCCAAGGCCAAATTTTCCTTCTTTGCTTGGATAAATGGATGTCCATTTGTTTTTTTTTTTTATTAGCTGTAACATCAGCCACAAAATCTATTTCTCATTGAAGTCTCATATTGGGCTACTCAAGTGCAACCCAGCCTGTTATACAAATGGAGGGAATACAGACACCTTGGTTTTTTTTAAAAAAGCAAAAACACTAATGAAATACATAATAGAAGTACCTGTGCCAAAGGAAGCCCCCTCCTGCCATACAGAGGGCAGGTACACAGAGGATATAGACAGGAACACGCAGCCCAGAATAAAGCTGCAAAGCTTCTGCCAATGTGTTAGTTATCAGCATTATGAGGCTGTGCTCGCTGGCCTACAAAATTGAGATGTCAGGATTTCAATGTGTTCTGTGTTCAGCAAATTATAGTCATTTTCAGAACATCTTTAACCTTTTCAGTGGCCCATGGTCAGGCTGGCAGACCACTCATGACTCTTCATATTAGAAGTCTGACAGGCATCTTCTAGAAAGGCAAGGCAGGCAGGGAACTGGTTTGTAAAATTGCAGAGTATCAGCCAAACTGCTACTGCATACTGCAGTACACTGAATTTAACATTGGGATGCTAAATTCTACTATCTCATTTTTGTGACAAAAAATTGAGCAACAACAAAAAACAGCCTACTGTTAACCTATGTTTGTGGCAGGCTATTTTCAGATCTGTCACTGGAGTTTAGAGGAGAAATGTGGTTTAGATACATGTGCTGTGGGTGAGGGTATTTTAGTTATTTTGTATATTAGAAGTGCTGAAGCCTAACTAACCATCTAAAACTACTGTATTTAAAAGCCACTATGAAGCACATTGCTATTACAAAGTCTCACACTATTTCAGCGCCTCTATTACTCAACAGTGTCATTCAAGTGTACATTTGAATTAAACACACAACTTCTCATTAAAGCAAAGTTTTACACTCAAATAGCAAAGAAGATCAGGAAGACAACACGGGACTCCACAATGCTGCAACCTATCTCTTGGATAACTTCAGTTCTGTTCCTTATTCGTTGTGTGTTTTACTTCTCAGTTTGAAAATACTGGGGATACTACCATATATAATTCCTTCTTCCTTCTTCCTCATCTCACCACCTTAGATTTGTCACCATTTTGGGTAGTGGCTGAATCTAACCACATGCTTGTACAAGCACAGTAACAAGGGGCTCCAACTTATCCATGACTTTCAGGTAGAACAGTAAATACTAGTACTAAATAGAACTAATAAAATATGAAAGCATATAGTATAAAAAATTCAAAACATAATATCCTCTAATTTCTGACTCTGCCAGCAGTCACTGAACGCTACTCACTGTCTGCAATGATGTTCAGAATTCCTTAGTCTAGGTATATTGGAGGTGAACATGGTAAGGAATATGGTTGTTGTATCATGGTGAGTCCTACAGTCCTACTGCATGCTTCCACATTACACACACATTGCTAGACAAAACACAAGCCAAATGGCATGTGACTTATAAAAGGTCTTTTAGAAAATGTTACATTTTCTTTTCCTAAAGCGATGATTAAAAAATCCTTGAGTAAAACAGTTTGCCATCAGACTGTTTCTGCTCTGTTGGCAAACCAGCTAGAAACCACAAGTTCCCAGACCTGGAACAAGAGAGTCATTATTGGTCAAACACTAACAGGAGTTATTCTTCATATTCTGGCAAATGTCCTCGCGAAAGGTGATGCAGTGATTTATGTGCCATTCGATGTTGTTTTCAAGACATTCACTGAACTGAAGAAGCACCATTATAATACGTCAAGCTCACGTCAAAACCCATCTAAATCAACAGGGGCTGAAAATACATCATGTGCTTGACATACAATAATTGACATGTCGTATTATATTTGACATTTCAAGGACAGTAGTGCCTATTTAAATGGAGACATGGTAATATAAATATTTGTTTGCTCGAGCTAATAGGGCATCTAACAGGGCATCCTGGAGAAGAGCTGTTCAGTAAATATCTGAAGAAAGAGAACTTTTTGAACTTTTTAAAAGAAGGAAATTTCTAATGGTTCAAGTTACAAAATGTAGAAGAGCCAACTTCTTGAATGAAGATCGCTCTACTAACAGATCACTATCTCAGGGGCTAATTCTGGGTCACATCAGCTAGGTAGCTGCTACTGATTTGCATGGAGATGTAATTTCACCCAACTCTCCCTACTTCCTTTGCAGATCTGAATAGGTTTAGGCCTCCAAATAACACTGTGCAGCATGACAACTGATACAGAAATATAGATTTACAGGACAGGAGTACAAGGAGGCGTGAGCACAGCATGGGTCACGCTTTTTTTGCCTGCACAGACAAGACAAATTGCAATGTAGCAGAATTTTGAATTACGTATGCCCCACCTGACACCTCATCTTCTTTCCTGGAGGCAACTGTAAGCAGACTTTGTCAGTAGTCACAAAGGTCCTGTAGGACGCGTTCAAAAGAGAAAGGAGGAGGTAGTATAAATCATCCAAAAAAGGAGCAGACAACTCATTACATTTTGATTGGGAGGCCTCCAAAACTTATCACCCAAAAAACTGAGATTGCAGAGCACGCTGTCGTACTTTCTTTTGGCTTCTACCCTTAGAAGAATTTTTTTTATTATTATTTTTCTAATTCATTTAGATATTAGAAAAGTGTGTTGTTGTTTTTTTTTTTTCCCCACCAATGTTGTGATGCAAACTAAAACTGCTGGCAGAAAGTTTTTAAACTGAAGTAGATGAAATTAATCTGCTGCTGCTGCTTTTATCTAATACATTCCTGTAGTCTTAACTGACTCCTTCTTGTTCCATCTTCTCTCCTCTGCATTTCTAAGATGTGATGCTGCACTCCCCTGAACTGCTCTTTAGCCAAGCAGTATGTATTCAACTCTTTTACTCTATTCTCATAGCTATCCTCTCCAGCAATCTAAGCAGTTCGCTACCCTTCTCAGGTCTTGTTCAGATCTGTAAATGTACTGAATGCAGCACAGTTCCCTGAAATAACATTATGCTCTCAGCCCAGAAGCATGGCAATGGCATAATCTAACAACATTACACTGTATGGATACCATACACAAACCACTGTACATGAGGGTGGGTAAATCCGCCATTATGAAGAATGAAGAAAGCATCCAGAAATCTAAAAACAAAGCCAAAATCCTCTGTGCAGAATATTCTTCCACTCTGTATTTTCTTCCATTTAAAAGTCAACTTAAACAATGCAATATATTTATTAATGAATAAATGATCAGTTCCATAAATCTGTCAGAGAACACAAGCAAACTGTTTATAAATTCTGAGCCGCTTATGCCCAAATACAAAAATAAACACAACTATCGTGTTGGTTTAAAACTCTATCGCAACAGAAGAGAGAAAAAAGAGATTGGAGGATGTAATCATGTTAGACGAGCAAGCAAAAAAATTTAATCCAGAAGAATCCATAAAACCAACCCATAAACCCCAAATCTTCAGAAAGTTTTTGGTGAATCTTCTTAATTGCAGCAACTACAAAGAAAAATACTATGAGTAAGCTGTCTTAAGTCTCATTCTCCTTTCAGAACTGTGGAAAATGGAGCAAAGTAGAAAGAAAAATACAGTGCCAGGGTTTCATTTTAGCCCTCAGAATTAAATGCAGAGATGAAGAAGTTCAAAGGAGATGAATGTAAAAAGAGTTCAAGTACTTTGTGAATTTAAGTTCTTCTTAATGTTTCTGTCTAGGCTGCAATAACAAGACAAAAGCATACTGGGGAAAAACTGATAAAGACAAAACTACTAAAGAGTGTGAAGTTATTTTCAAGGCTCAGAATAGGAAAATTCAAAGAACTGAGGAAAAGAAAACTATAAAGCACTTTTTGACAGCCTTCTTTTTAAAAAGTGGCTGAGCAGATTATCAAAGTGTGTGAAATGTTTGATCCTGAACTGAACTTCCATGAAAACAGAATCAGATTCCTTTCTACTCTGAGGTCAGAGAAACACAGACAGAGCCCAAGAAAAGGAAGAGCACTTTTTGGTTTTAAATTAGGTAGTGCTGCATGCGTGGACACAAATATGTGCAGCTAAATGGCAGTTCCTGAACACAAAGCTTTTTTACATATTTAATTCACTAAAAGACAAAGTTAAACATTGGAATAACCGAGAATTAAGAGTAGCAAACGACACAAGTGAAAGGGAGGCTAATTAAAACACTGACTTTTATAGGGAGATGGAAATATGTAAACTAAGAATGTTTTTTCTAATTAACCAGCAGGTGCCTCAAGTCTCTGGAAGTAGAGTGCACCAAGGATGTAAAGACAGCACGATGCTGCAGTGGCAGAAGGCACCTATCCTGAAAGTACACAGCACCAAACAATGTAGCACAACTTGAGCTGCAGCCCCATGCCCTTGTGTGCCAGCTGGGAGCTGAACCCAGACCTGCTCTGCTCCAGCTCAGGGCTGTCCTCCTTCCCTTGCCACATCTAGCATCCCTGCAGTGAGATAGTGTGACCCACCAAGGGGAATGAGGCCGTTCCACCACTCTGCAAACTATGTTAGGAATGGGACATCCATAGATAACTGAGATGAGAAGAGTCTGTTATCCTACAGGTATCAAATGCCACATCTCATATCTCAGGTGGCATGCTGCCATGCTGGGGCTGAGGAGAGTGGTCTTCTGCATGAGAGAATCTCCTCCCTGAAAGACTCACTGCCAGCTCTTCTCTTGGGGCTGTGAAACTGGGCAACCAGAGGAGCAGCAACGGGGACAAGGCAAGTGAGGGCACCACATGTGACACAGCACAAAAAGTGTCTGCTGCCGCCCCGCTGTAAGGTGCAATAAACCTCCTTGTTGTCCAGATTAAGGATTTCTAATTGTAATTAGAAGGGAAAAAAACTGTAATAAGCAAACAAACAAACAGTTCTTACTTGTGACTCATTAGCCTTACTCCAAACAACTCTGCACTGTATCTTCTTCACCTGTCTGCCCTTCTCCCAGACCTGTCCAGTATGCTACCACCTGGTGTGCATTCTAACTTCCCAGTGCCGTGCTACACATGGGGCTGTGGGGCTGGAGCTGTAGGAACATCTGAGAAAGGAGACAAAGGAGATGACCAAAGTCCTGCAGCACCACAGTGGGAGCAGGCCCTCTGCATATACCCTGCACATACTCCCAGAACACCCTGTAAACCCTTGCAAAGTAGAATGAAATCAACTTGGAAAGTATCGGGCAGATTTTTTAACTCCAGCAAAACCAACCATGAGGATGGCTGTCAGTTAATGACTCCTAACAAAGACCACAATTCTAACAGTATCTTTGCACGCATTTTTTAAAAAATTCAATTTGATTTCAGTGTTTGCAGGAATATAGCCAGGAAACAGTAGAGAAGGGTTTAAAATTCAGGTCAAAGTTGGTCAGAAAGGACACGACATGTTACTCAATTAGCTGTTTATTGTTTCTCCAAGGTTTGAACTCACGAAAACTGAGCAACCTGCTTTCTCTCTTTCTCCCTGGAGGGAAGGCCTAGCTTCCAACCAGCTTGGTTTGCTTTTAAACACACATTTCTTCAGATTGATCTTCATGCAATTTGACCATCAGATAGAATTTGGGATTTAAGAACACTATGGTAAAATTTACTGATTTTAAAAGATGAAGAAAGTAAAGCCTACATGTTGGTGTTTAACATTACAGCAAATCCTAGAGGGATCATAAATATAAATGGAAACTGCATTTTTATTGACTAAAGTATTGAAGGGAATGCTTTCAGTCTTAGTTATCAGTATCCAGCTCGGTTGCAGCTCGGTTTTTGTTGTTGCAGCTCCAGTGCACTTATTCATAAGTCATCATTCTCCTTTTAGCGCCATCCATGCAATTAGAAAATCTGAATCAGAATTAATATATCCAGACTATCTGTACACCAAAAAACACATAAAAGAAGTCCAAAATATGTTTACAAGCTCCAACTATTCCCACTGAAATTAAAAGCAAAGAAAGCAATTCTATTACTCTGACGGGTTTTTCTCTACAATTGTTTCCACAAATGCATTAATTGAATGTTACTCTTGAAAACATAATCAACATTAAGTCTCAACTCTAGATGGCAGTAGCCACCTTTAATTCTTAAGTTTTTTCCTTCCTTAGTCTCCTGGTCTTTGTTCCTTAACCCTCCAAACAATTCTATACTTCCTTCTCTTCCCCCAAAATAAAGACTTCAGTGCTCCAGGCAGTTTGGGGAAGAGCACTGCAAGGTATTTTCACGAAAGAAATCAGGCCATTCCTGCAGTTAAGCTACACAGCTCTTCAAAGCGTACAGAATAATTGAGGCCTGAAGTGGGGGAGAAAAGAAAGGAAGATTTTTTTGCCCTCCTCCTTCCTTTATCAGTCACCCGGAGAAGCGTAAGGAAAAAAAAGTGCTTCTTTTCGTCTAATGACAGCTCCTCAAATAAAAAGGGAGGGGGCAAAGGACAGAGAAAAATAAAGAAACATAGAAAAGAAACTGAACAAAAAGGTGCCATTTCATAATGACTTTGAACCAGGAAAAAAAGTCAGTCTAAAGAATATGGCTTTAAAGCATCAAATGATTTTACAAATCTCTCTCTTTGGGCACAGTACACTGACACTACACTGGTAGAGTTTATCAGATGAGCCAAGGCCACTTGAAAAAACTAACACATAAAGAAAGCTATCATTGAAGCTAGAAGTCCTCATTTGATCTCATTTTCCCTTCCTCTAATACTGGCATTTAATTTTGCTACTCAGACACCATTCTTGGTGTTCTTCTACACTGAATGTCTTTCCTTGTAATCGGTATTTGGTAGGGTGCTATACCTCCTCCAACTCCACATGCTCTTGGACATAATCAATTCTCTGTCATCCACGTGAATCAAATGGAAACAGAAATGTCTTAAACAGATTTCTACAAGTCCATGCTTACTTAATTCCTTAACATCTGTCATCTGTCACAATTAGAGTCTGAATCTGTGAACCCTCAAGCACCTAAGCAATTTCATTCAGGTGAACTACTCCAGTGCAGTTATATCAGTCCTCTGTGTGCAGTTTTCCACACACGTTTTCAAAACCATTACACTTTTAAGTTCACATGTACTGACAGTATTTTGGGGATTCCCACATACATGTGTTGTCTTTTGTTCTACTGGTAAAGAAATGTAGGGACATCAGGGCCCACTCAGGAAGTAACCTTTTGAAATAGATCCTGCTCAGCAGTACTTCAACGTGTTAACATTGCAATCTAGGGATATGTTTGTGCTACCTTCACAACTCATGCACAGACTTTTCTTTTCCTGAAAAAGGGAAGGGAAGGGAATAAGAAAGGAAAGGAAAAGAAAGGAAAAATTAATGAAAAGGAAAAGGAAAGGAAAGGAAGAGGAATAGGAAAAGAGAAAGGGAAAGGGAAAGGACACAGTTCAGTCTCCTCGATGTCATTTTCAGACCCCAGAAATTGTAAGGCTGGTAAAACTAAGGTGAAGAAGGATGGACCTTGCTGTGATACATAACATGTCGTCTTCTGGACTTAGGAAGGCTACAAAAATACAGCAAAATAATACCTTTATCTTCCTCTGCTTGCAGTCAGTGAATATGTTTTTCTATGGGAAGGAGTATTTTCCAAGAAACAAGAATTGAAGAGTAACAGAACAACACAAAGTACTCAAGAAATAAAAGTTTAACTTCTGAATTCATCTCTGACTTGCTCTACAGCAACATCAGATAACTTTAAGAAGTCTGAATGAAGAGGAGGTCTCCTCCTAAACTCTGTTTGATTACCATTACTAATTACATGGCCATTACATAATGTTTTTCACAGTGTGGTTTTTTGATACAGCAGAAATGAGCCAACTTTGTAATTAAGTCAGTATTTTGCTTTTTCCCCCTCCACCCCAAGCCATACATGCCTGACCCTCTAGCACTCCCCTAACCCTAGACAGAGGCAGGTTAGGGAGCTAATGTGTGCTACTGTCATCTCCATGTGTTCTACCAACAATCGGCTGAACACCAGTGCCCACGTAAGAGAAGAGACCAAAACCCATGGCCAGACTGCCCATTAGATTTGCCCATCCACCTATGTAATTATGGCATATCTGCTACTTTTTGAAAAGTAATTAATATCACCTAGTTGTGTCACTGCTGACGGACTCAAGCATGAAAGCTTAAAATAAAATAAATTTAAGAGCATATGTAGGTGTACATCCTTTTCACATCACAACTGCAGCAATCTGGACATAACACCACACCAGTACGACCTCAACAGCCACATGGGACCTCAGTGGAGTTAAAGATATTCCCTCGAGGTACAAAGGGTAGTTTGCACGAATGAACTTGCAGCACTGGGATAAAAATCTTTATTTTGGGGTCTAACACACAGTTCAGAAATCGCACGTGAAGAATGACTACTTCAAAAACAGTATTTCAAAGACCCAACACAATTCATGACAACATCAGAAATCACCAGCGGTCTCACCCTTAGAACTATAGTAATGAACAATTCATTTTGGTGCTAGTAGAGGGAGCAAAAAGAGAGCAAACAAAGTGGTAAACCTTCCTTCTCTCATTCTTTGCAATTCACAGGCTTCACTAAGAGAATCAACATAATAACTGAGTTTGGATTTCTGAATTGATTCTCTCAGTATCCAAATAAGGCCGATGGACAGTGTTATCATTTTTCAGACAAAGGAATGGCATAACAGAGTAATTAACTGCATTTTTTTTTAAGTATTGTTTTTTACAAGAGGTATGGTCTACAATCGAAAATAAAAAAAGAGATCCTTTAAAGTCAAGGCATAATAAATCTAAGGTAACAGAAATGATCCATGGCAGGTAAGAAATCTTGAGTCACAGTCCCATATACGTACCAAACACAAAGGTGTATGTGATTCCAGATCCTTCAAACTCTATGTTCCTGGCTTTCATTTGATGTTTGTTTCACAGCATTTAAGATTAGAAATCACATACTAATTTTCCAAGGAGGATGTTTTTTCCAGAATGGTATTTTTACTTCACATTTCCTCTACATTGTTATGTCCTTTTCAAAACTCATTCTCTCACTCTGTTCTAACCTATTTAAGTAGTTTGTTTTTAGATTCCTTTGATGGCCAATGGACAGAGTGACATGGGATAACTGGCATTTCTTGGGATAATTCACCTCATGTATCTCACACATACATTTCTTAAAATGGGATGGAGATGTCCATCTCACTCCATTAAATGCAGAAAAAACTCTACATCCCAACTTAACTAGCAAAAAGAGTCATACTGAGGGAAACATTGAATATTTATCAATGGTAATGTCTTCAGCTGTTATACTGAAGGCACTGGAGGCAAAAGCTGACACTGAGAAATCAAGGCAACTATTTCCATGTAGCTATAGAACCAGGTGGTGGTTCGGGAAATGTATTTGAGAGAGAAGGAAAAGGAAAGAAAAAGACTCATTTCCTTAACAAGCTGTTTGATTACTCAACAAATCGCTTAGTCATTTGTCTACTCACATTTGCCACACATACGCATTTATGAAAACGCAGTCTGAGTGAGGGGCCACGGAGGGTGTCTGGAGGCAATACAGGTCATGCTGATACACCCTTGACTTCAACACATTGGGCTTGTAATGAGGGACTAATTTGGTTCTAAGCACTAGCTTGGCAGAAACAAAATACTTGAAGACTATTAATAGAGAAACTTTTCACAGAAGCTGTGACCTTTATGACTTAGCATGGTTTACAGCCTTCCCTCTGCTACAATTAAGCAAATCCTTGCTGCAAAGCAACATGTTTGTGTCTTTTTCTGTCTATTACAAGGGGCAGACTGCTATGCAGAGCAACTTTTATTACATACTCTAATGTAAATCCCTTCTGCAGTACGGAGTTGTACTACTGAAACACGAGAGAGGGAACCACAGGATTTACAGTGCACTCAGCAATAACATCCTCTCACGTCCCACAAAAATCTGTCCTCAGTATTGACAACCACTCAGCTGACGGCCTATGTACACTTGGAGACAGTGATCTCTCTGCTGTGATAATGAACTAATAGGAGAAGCATAGGTGCTGTGGAATTCAGGGGAAAAAAAAGAAGTGTACTGAAGTGGTTACTTTTCTCCCTCCAAAGTCAGACAAATGTGGCAGATTTCTAAATACAATGAGTATAATTAAACACTTAAAAACAGTATTGCAAATGCCTGATGGAAAAGTTATGAAAAACACTGAAGAAAAAACATTCATTTACTATGTCAGCACTTATTTGCCAGACTGTGTGTCAACAAAGATATTGGCTGTTAGGGTCACTGAGACTAGAAGGGATGGAGAAATTACAGTGTTGGGCTCATTTTTAACACAAGCAGCTAAAGCCTGCGATTCAGGAACTGAAATTAAAACCTGCAAAATACATATTTGCATTTTTAGACACAGTAAAGCAACTTTTAAAAATTATTATTATAAAAAATACTTATTCATCTGACTCCATCTGCTCACTGTTGTAACTCACTGCAACACAGAACATTAGCGAAAGGGTATGTAGTGTGAAAGCGCAGGTGGATGGGATTAAAGAAAAGAAGACATAAAACAATACACAAAGACAACAAATTAATTCCAGAAACGCAGGCTAGAGATAGAAATTTAGAACTAATTACGACAATTGGTACAGTAACCCTAGCTCTTCCTGGCACTGCAAAAATGACTTCTACAGGGACATGCCGCTATCTGAAGCAGCAACGCGTATCATTTTGTCATACATAAAAAATAAAGGGCTGTATAAGTTACTGACTCAGTACAAGCAAATGGTGAGAGCAGCTAAACAGCTCTCATTTCAGCACTTTCATGCTTGGCAACTATTTGTGCCACAAGAAATGATTTGTAGTGATGCTCAGAATGTACGAAGTGATAGAACAGCTCCATGTGTGTAGTGGGAAGCATGTTTCTCTAATTTATCCTATTCTTAGTAACAGGTTGAAACGCTGTCAGATCTAGGACTACTTTGGTCTCACGGAGGAGTGCAGAGTGAAAACTCCCCCTGTGAAAATTACTTCAGCCACATCTTTGACAGCTGGCCCACAACCACGCTACTCTGGGAATGCCAAATTTGTGAGATAACTGAGGAGAGATCGCAGAGCTCTCCACAGCCAAGAACGTAACGATAGGAAGTGACTGTTCACTGTTTTTTCTAAGAACCAATGGCTTGAACTGAACAGAGGGAAGAACTTTTTTCTCATGCAACACATATTTGGAACTCATTGCCACTGCATACTGTAGAGGCCAAAAGAATAAATGGGTTTGAAGGAGGATTATAAAGGGTGAGATCAGCTATAAATACTAAACATTAAGGCCCAGAAACAGCCTCAGGGTCTGAAGGTGCATAAAATACTGATTCTTTTAAGATGTGAGGCAGAAGATGGATGGGTGGAGAAGTAGGTAATTCAGAGGACAAGTCACACAATACCAACCTTGCTCTGTTCTTTTAGTACACACCAGACAGGCTACCAGCTCTGCTTGGACTGACTTGGTATGAAGGATTTTAGATTTTCATAGAATCATAGAATCCTTAGAGTTGGAAGGGACCTTTGAAGGCCATCTAGTCCAACTCCCCTGCAATGAACAGTGACACCACAGCTAGATCATGTTGCCCAGGGTCTTATCCAGCCTCGCCTTGAAAGTCTCCAGGGACAGGGCATCCACTACATCACTGGGCATCTTGTTCCAGTGCCTCACCACTCTCTACATTGACCATTTGTTTCCACACACACAATAATGAAAGATAAACTTTTGAAATCAAATGCCAATTTTAGTGAAGTGCCCCCATGCCATATCTCATATTGCTCCAGGTACTTACAAATATATGTAATGTGCAACGAAGGACAGCTTTAAAAATGATAAATCCAAGGAATCACACTCAGAAAGGAAAAAGTTTAGTTTGCAACATCTTGGCTATCCATCTGTCCACCAAGGCAGGGCTTCTTGCTGTACTCTGTCCACTCTTGTTCAGGCCTAATCCAAACGACAGACTGAGGAGCATAGTACCACTTCCTATGTAAGCATATTTTATAGTTCCATAAGGACATGCCATCTTCTCAAGTATCGTCTTGCCTATGAAGCAACTGTAGGGAGCAGCAAGAAATAGCTAAAAGCATGGAAAGATGATGGGTAGGCTTCTTGGTTTCAATGCAAGATGCTGGAAGAGAGCCACTGCCAAGGTATGTGGGTTTAAGCTTCAGAAAGGAACAACAGTCAAAATCAATAGGACATGCAGACTACAAAGGTGACTGAAACAGTAACGGGCAATCTGAAAAGTCGAGAAGAGGCCGAGATTTCATCAGCTGACTGTACTGAATGAGTTTCTTTCACCTTGGTGTTAAGACCATTTTCCCTAAAAACATCCCCAGCCGAAGAGAGTACGATGTCTTAGTAACTTCTACTCATCAGGTCTGGTGGTAGAAGTGACAATACCATGGAAACCACTTTAATTTTCTCCACTGAAATTATTGTAAGGCTTAGCACTCGCACCAAGATTATACACAACAGTACTTAATGATCTCTTACCGTGACACAGTGATGAAGAAGAGGGCTGGAAAGGGGAACTTAAAAAAAACAAACACCACCACCAACAAAAAACCCTCTATAAAATTGCCATATTAGTCATTTTTGTGAAATGAAAAGTAATTTACACAGCAGTTTTACAGAAAGGAGAATTATGCAGTTAATCAGTGCTGCTGGATAATTACACTGTACACGAGGCCTTGCTTTTAGGAGAAAATACAAGCTAATAAAGAGAGCCAGGAGATCAGTAATGGCAGGGCTTTGGGGAGACACTGGAGACACAAAGCTAAATAATTTAAAGTGAACGAGTATAATGACTATGAAACTAAATTATTTTAAGCTTACATTAATTCTCCACCCAATTACATATCTAATGTTAAGTGCAAAAGCTAGAGAATTCCCGTCTGCTGCAAGCACACACAGTGAAAACAAGGAAGCCAAGAGAATGTGATCTGAACACAAGCAGACTCTGAATGCCTTCTGTGAACTACCGTGCACGTCCTTAATATTCAGAGGTCTGCTGTAGAATTCAGTTTTTCACTTCCCTCTGGTTCAAGTGAGGTCTCTGGCTAACACAGCCACCTCAGTCAATCGATTTTCTCGGCGATGCCTTTTGGTGCTTTTCAAGAATCAGTGGCAGCTGTCTGCTGACACAGTTATAGTGGAGGAAGCAGTGAGAAGCTAAACAATGTGGGATTAAGAATGAAAATGATGACTGGTGTAATGAGATCACTGCATTACCTTTGTGTTGGAAGCAATTTAACCCTGATGATTACTGACCTTCGTTGATGCTGCATCTGAGTAAAATACGCTGTCCTAGAAAAGTGTGGGTACACTGGAACGCAGACAGAGTTTCTGAGGGCATTCATAAATAAACAAGACCTTTTCCCTTACTGTCTTAGAGGTTTATCTTACAGCTGAGTTACCAGCATTCAGCAGTCACCCTTAATTTGTACAACAAACAATGCAGGAAAAACCCGACAGGGTGCACCTCGCAAATTATTATTATTATTATTATTATTACTTCCATGGCACCCTTATTATTATTACTTCTATGGCACCCAAAAGAGCACTTGGCACTTCATGAAGTAGTTAAAAAGACAAACTGTGTGCACAGTGAGCTAACACTTGGTGAAACAGTGAAACTGCATGAGGTGAAAGTACATGAAGAGGTGGTGTAACAAGAAAGCAGATGAGTTACAGGAATAACACCAAACAGTTATTGAGGGATCAAACAGATAACACCAATAATAACACCAAACAGATCTGTAAGATACTAGGTTCAGTGAACACTACGAATTCTTACTTCTCATGCTCAGAGGAATCCCTGTGACAGAATGTTTGGTGAATGTGTTTTCCCAGTCCACATTTTCTTCCAAAAACATGCTAATCCATTATAAAATATCCATATCTTACATTGCTTAGTTTTTGCGGTCCCAGAATAGATCTATTTGAAAGTCTTGTCAGTTCCAATGTAAACACGACCAAGAAGGATTCTCAGTTCAGCAAACAGCAGGTCCATATTTTGAAGCTTTAACTGATTTCACGGTGATGGCATGATAAAGTCTGTGACTCTGTGCCAAGTCACACCATGCCAAACACACAGGAGCAGCTCACATCCCTGCACACAACATAATGCACCAACAAATCACACAGTGGGACTCTGCACACTCACAGACCAAGCTACAAGAGCTTGTGACAGATGTGTTGTTCTTACTGACTCTTCATTTAACTTTTAGAACTCACTGTTTGGATACTGGACAGCCTGTTGGTGTAGCTGATGTAGCTGAAGCACTATGATGCTACATAAACCTGCTGCTCCCACACTTCTGTGTCCTGACAGCACTTCCCTGTCTTCTGCTGGAGGAACATGCTTTGTCTTCTGAGTGCACTGGAGACATCCCAGGGAGGAGGCAAAACAGAGGAAGGTGCATTAAAAAGAATGAGCAGGAAGAAGAAGAGTGCTCATTTCCAAATACATCTACCAGTAGATAAACAATTGTCATACGGCTCCCTGCTCTTTCGGCAGCTGCATACCGCTCAGAACAAAGCATGCTGCTGGTGCCTCCAGATCATTATTAATAGTAAGGTATGAGCTGCAGCAGGAGGGAGAACTGCGGGGGGTGGTGCTCCACAAGGCTGGCATAAGGGATAGATCTGCTCCAGGCTGCTGCCAAACCCATCAGAAAACTTGATTTTTCCAGGGGCCACCAAGGATGCTTTTCTCCAGACTGCAGTACTGCTGTGAGGACCTGTGTCTAGACTGGGCTACATGGAGACAAATGTAGACTCTGCAGTCTCCCCAACCAGTCCTGCTGCATCCTGATAAAATGCAGTCACTAAGCTAGTGACCCTGCCTGCCCCAGCTGTATCAGTTTCTACTCCACGCCTGGGGGTGTATGAAGAGGTCACAAGCCAGAGAGTGAATGTTTGATAAAGAAAGTATTCCAACTAGCTCCTTAACTCGAGGGGATGCAAGAGGGATGACAGAGCCTGCTGCAGGGATGATTCAGGTTTGTTCACAACTGACTGCAAACACAAAGAATAGGACATCTCACCAGACACAGAGAAGAGAAAAATTCAGTGTGTTCTGATGGAAACAACTTGGTTCCTGCTGTCAGACTCAAACACCTGAGACTTTGAAAAGGCACAAAGGCAGTGAATGAGCACTGACAAAAGAAGGGGAGAGAGAGGCAAAAAAATTAAGATGCTAGTATCCATCAGTGTTCATTTTATCATGTCTGAGGGAAGTAAGTTGTATACTCATGATCAGCACTCACAGTCTTGGATCACCTTCAGGTTTCCACACTCACAAACTACCCCTGGGACACAGTGCATCCCTGTTAGGGCCCTTCTCATTTCAGATGCCTGACAAAAGGCAGAGCAATGCACCCTTCACAAAGAATGAAATCCTAGATTCCTGACTTAGTTAAAAAGGCCTGCAGACGACTAGCTCCTGGAAGCATTACTAAATATGTTGATGTTTCACTTCTAAGCTTGCTCTCATTACTGGCTGTGTTTCTGGTTTCTGTACTGCCAGAGGAGTAGGGCACTGCGAAGGCTTGCTGCTGTGCAGAGCTGCTGCAATGCCTCACCCTCACTGGCAGAGTGATGAAGGCTTCCCAGCTTGTTTCTCCCAGCAGCCTTCCCCTGTTGATGAGATGTGCTGTGATGCGCTGAAAGAACCTAGCTCCTTGCAAATGTGCAGACAGAAAATGATACGTCGCCTATATACAGCCTTCAGCTTTCAAACCACTAACACTGACTCCACAGGTGGGAGAGGCAATTTGGCTTCCATGTGTACAGAGCAGAAAGAATTTGAGATATCATCTGTTTTGCAGAGGATTAAGGCTACCAAGCGTCTACCTTAAGACATCAGCCTGCTTCACAGATACAAACATGCAGTTTGACTTTCCAGGGACATCATCTCACATGATGGGATAGGCCAAGGGGTTAACCCAAGCCTCAGAGATAATGCTTTACAATGGGTTTTGTTATCGTACCTTCATCTCTCAAATACAGCTTTGTTTTTATTTAAAAAAAAAAATCCTTTGGGAGTTTCCTCCAATAAATAAATACTTACAAATCTTTGAGACTTATCTTGAGGATTCCTGGAAGGTACCAGAAAGGGCTCCTTGAGGCCCCAGCCCAGAGATGGCAGAGCCTGCACTGCTGCTGCCCATAGGTCTCCTCCTGGGGATGGCCCCTCCCGACTACAGCCTCCTTCCCTGCCCAAATAATTTCCTCGTGACGTCACGAGCTGCTGCTTTTAGAAAGAAAGCTCAATGTAATTAGCAGCTCACTCCAAACTGGCCCTACACAAATATGAAAGCCTGTGAGCACTGCAGCCCCCAGCAGGGAGGGCGAGCAGCAGCCGCTCCTCAAGCCCGAGTGCACCCCTGCCTTTGCAGAGCCGCTATTCTTCCAGCTCTCTTTATTAACGTTTTCCCTACAACGGCTGCAGCAGCTGAGCTGCTCTGCACAGATTTTCTGCTCGCTATAGGGGGGGGGCGAGAGAGGGGGTGTTAATTATACAGCAAGATGGAGCGGGGCCAGACAGCCCCTTCAGTGAGCGGCCTCCTCCGCGTGGGCTCCTTCCTGCTGCTCGCAGCTCCAAGGATCACCTGTTGGCCCTGGCGCCCGCCCAAGCTGGGGCCTAGCGGAAATGACAGAATCAGCGAGAAATGAGAGCCAGCTCGTATTCCAGCTACTCAAATGAGGGAAATACAAAAACAGATGATGGCAACGTGACCTGGCTGCTGCGGGAGGGAGCTGGGAGGGGGTGGAGGGAT
>JANHGO010000033.1:22418491-22448042 GCA_024606505.1 Aquila spilogaster | reverse complement strand
CCAATTCTTGTTGCAAGCATGCCAATTCTTGTTGTGAGCGAATAAAAGTTTTCTGAGTTAAAGGATCCCTGGCGTCGTTTCACCTTAATCCTGACCTGGGAATCAGCAAACCTGAGTCGTCATCCTGAGAAATGGGGATGTGACAGCACGTCTAACCCTATGGAGAAGCAGGTGAGGGAGCTAATGTGTGCCACTGCCCTCCCTGGTGTGATTCACCGACACTCGGCTGAACTTTGGTACCCACACAACAGAAGTGGCCAAAACCCATGGCTAGGAATGGGGACTGGACTCTGCCCATTAGATTTGCCCATTCACCTGTGCAATCAAGTTATCCCTCCTGCTTTTGGAAAAGTAACTAATATCACCAAGTCACATCATTGATAAAGGACTCGAACACTTAAGTCAAAAAATGAAGACTTCCACTCGCATACACTCCGTAACTTAGCTTCCTTGTCACATCACAACTGAAGCATCCCAGACATAAGGTGTCTTCTAGAAGACCACACTAACACTAACACTTTTTAACGTGAAAGCCCTGACTACCCAACACTAACATACGTAGTTCTGTGTTGGGGGTGTGTGTAAAAAACTGAAATTGGTGGATCTAAACGTTAAATCCTGCAATTGGATCCAGATGGCTGAACCTCTGTCCACCTGGGACCCCACGTGAGTTAAAGACATTCCTTGAAGGTGCAAAGGGTTCCTTGCATGAATGCAGTTGCACCACTGGGATCAAAATCTTTACTTTTGGGTCTAACACAACTGCAATTCAGAAATGACACACGAACCACAGCCACTTTAAAAACTGTATCTCGAGGGCCCAACACAATTTATGAGAGCATCAGAAATCACCAGTGGTCTCACCCTTAGGACTACAGTAATGAACAATTCATTTTCGTGCTACTAGAGGGAGCAAAAAGAGAGCAAACAAAGCAGTAAACCTTCTTCTTCCTTTCTTCTCAATTATTATCAGGTTTATCTATAATTCATAGGTTTTACTATGAGAATCAACATAAAATCTGAACAGAGTTCAGATTCATGAATTTATTCTCTCAATACCCAAGTGAGGCTGATGGACAATGTTACTACCATTTTTCAGACAAAGGAATGACACACAGAGTAATTAACTGCCCATTTTTTTTCTTTTTTTTAAAATAGGTATGGTCTGGAATAGAAAATATGAGTGATTGGGGCATCCTTAAAAATCAGGGCATAAGAAATGTGAGATAACAGGGGTGGCATATGGCAGACAGGAAATCCTGAGTCACGGTCCCATATACCTACTGAAAGCAAAGGTGTATGTGATTCCAGATAACTCATCCTTCAAACTCCACTTTCCTGGCTTTCACTGCGTGCTCATTTTCTGGCATTTACATTAGAACTCACATACTAATTTTCAAAGAAGGATTTTTTCTCCAGGATGGTATTTTTACCTTACACCTCCCTTTACATTTGTTATGTCCTCTTCAAACGTCCTTCTCTTTCTCTATTCTGATTTGGTTAAGTGGTTTGCTTAGACTCCTCTTAGAGCCAAAGGAAAGACAGACATAGGCAGAAACTGGCAATTCTTGGGATAATTCACCTCATGTATCTTAGACATACATATTTTAACATGGGATAGAGATGACCACCTCTCTCTGTTAAATGCAGAATGATCTCTACTTATCTACTTTACTGGTGAAAGGAGTCAAACTAAGAGAAACACTGAATATTTATTTATCCGTGGCAGTATCTTTAGCTGTTACACTGAAGGCAACAGGTGACACTGAGAAATCAAGGCAACTCTTTCCACACTGCTGATAAAAAAAGGTGCTGCTTTGTGAAATGTATTTAAGAGCAGAGATAAAGGAAAGTGGAAAAGACTCATTTGTTTTACAAGTTGTTTGACTGCTCAACAAATTGCTTAGTCATTTGTCTACTCATATTTGCCATACGCGTACATTTATGAAAACGCAGTCTGAGCAAGGGACCACAGAGGGTGTCTGGAGGCAACACAGGGCATGCTGATAAACCCTTGACTTTAATGTATCAGACTTGTAATGAGGGACTAATTTGGTTCTAAGCATTAGCTTGGCAGAAACAAAATACTTATAGACTATTAATAGAGAAACTTTTCACAGAAGCTGTGACCTTTATGACTTAGCATAGTTTACAGCCCTACCTCTGTTACAATTAAGCAGATCCTTGCTGCAAAGCACATGTTTGTGTCTTTTTCTCCCAATTATAAGGAAGGGACTGCTAATGTAGAGCAACTCTTCAGTACACATACTCATGCAAATCCCTTCTGCAGTACAGAGGTGTACTGAAACATGGTAGGGAAAAACACAGGGTTTATGGTGTTTTGAACAATAATGTCCCCTAACATCCCACAAAAATCTGTCCTCAGTATTGACAACCACTCTAGTTGAAGGCCTATGGAGATTTGAAGACAGTGATCTCTATGCTGTGATAATAAAACTAACTAATAGGAGAAAATATTATCAGTCACAATGTTGCAGTGGAATTGGGGGCTGGAGGAGGAGAGTATGGAAGTGGTTACTTCTATCCCTTCAAAGTCAGACATATGTAATAGATTTCTAATGACTTTGGGTATAATTAAACATTTAAAAACAGTATTGCAAATGCCTGATGGAAACCAGTTATGAAACACATCAAAGAGGATAGTCCATTTACTATTTCAGCCTTTATTTGCCAAGTCATGTGTCAACAAAAATACTGGTTGGTAAGGTCAGTGAGGCTAGAAGAACCAGGGAAATAACTGTATCAGGATCATTTTTAACACAAGTGGTTAAAGTCTAAAACTGAGGAAAATATGTAATGCAAAATATACATTTGCATTTTTAGACACATTAAATCAACTTTTTTTTAATCATAAAAGATACTTATTTGTCTGACTCCATCTGCTTATTGCTGTAACTCACAGCAGTACACAGAACATTAGTGAAAAGACATATAGTCTAAAAGCGCAGGTGCATGGGATTAAACAAAATGAAGACATAAAAGAATGTAAAAAGACAGTAAATTAGCTCCAGAAATACAAGCTATAGAGATAAATTTGGAAATAATTAGAACAATAGGTACAGTAATCCTAGTTCTTCCTGGTACTGCAGAAATGAGAAGCTCAACAGGGGTATGCCAATACCTCAAGTAGCAGAACAGCAACAAGCATCATTTTGTCATACTTAAAAAAAAAGAGGGTTGAACAAGCTACTGACTTATTAGAAGCAAATGGTGAGAGCAGCTAAATGACTGGCATTTCAGCAGTTTTATGCTTTGCAACCGTTTGTGCCATGAGGAATGATTTGCAGTGATGTTCTGAATGTAAAGAGTGATAGAATAGTTTACGGGAAGCATGTTTCTTTAATTTACCCTATTCTTAGTAACAGATTCAAATGATGGCAGATCTAGGATTAATTTGGTCTCAAGAAGAGAGCACAGAGTGAACACTCTCCCCGTGAAAATTATTTCAGCCACATCTTTGACAGCTGGCCCACAACCATGTTACCCTGGGAATGCCAAATTTGTGAGATAACCAATGGGAGATAGTAGAGCTCTCCACGGCCAAGAATGTAATGATAGGAAGTGATTATTCACTATTTTTTCTAAGAACTGGAGGCTTAAACTGAACAGAGGGAAGAACTTTTTTTCTTCATGTAACACATACTTGGAACTCATTGCCACTGCATACTACAGAGGCCAAGAGAATAAATGGGCTCAGAGGAGGATTTGACAAGTTCACAAAGGGCAGGACCATATATGGATATTGAACATTCAAGTCAAGAAATAGCCTCAGAGGCTGAAGGTGCATAAACTACTGATTTTTTTAAGTTATAAAGTACAAGATGGGTAGAGGGAGGGGACGTAGGTATTCCAGAGGAAGAATCACTCTATACCAATCTTGTTTTTCTATCCTTTTGGTAAACACTCGCCAGGTTTCTGGGTCCACTTGGACCGACTCAGTAGGAAGGATTTTAGACTTTGGTCAGTTGTTTCTACACACACACTAGTGAAACATGCCCTTTTGAAACCAAATGCCAGCTTTAGTGAAGGACTCCCATATCAGAGGAGTAGGTAGTCTAGCTCTTATGCCAGCAGGACTAGGATGACCTCCAAACTCCACACTGCTTGGGGCATTTACAAATACATGGCATGTGCAACAAATGACAGCTTTAAAAATGGCAGGCCCAAGGAATCACGCTCATCAGAAACGAAAATGTTCGATTTGCAATACCTAGGCTATCCTTCAGTCCAACAAGGCAGGGCTTTTCGCTGCACATTGTCCATTGTTTTGTTCAGGTCAAATCCAGATGACAAGCTGATGAGCATAGTAACATTTCCCATTCAATATTTTATAGTCCCATAAGGACATGCCATCTTCTCAGTATCACCTAGCCCAGGAAGCAGGCGTAGGGAGCATGAAGAAATATCTAAGGGCATGGGAAGGTGGTAGGTGGGCTTCTCGTTCTCAGTGCAAGAGGCTGGAGGAAGGGTGAGGAGCCATTGCCAAGGCAAATGGGGAAGGGACAACAGCAAAAAAGAACGGGACATACAGGCTGCTGAAGTGACTGAAGCATACTGGAAGCAGCAACAGGTAGTCTGAAAGGTTGAGAAGTGGCGGAGATTTCAACAGCTAGCTCAACTGAACAAGTCTCCTTGATCTCATTCTTAAGACAATTTTCTCTAAAAAATCCCTACTCTAAGGACAGGATATCTTAGCAACTTTTGCTCATCAGGTCTGGTGGTAGAAGTAACAATACCATGGAAATCACTTTAATTTTCTCCATTGAAATAATTGTAGGGCTTAGTGCTTGTATCAAGATCATACACAACAGTATTTAATGATATTACCATGACACAGTGATGGAGAGGGTGGCTGGGAAAGAGCAACCTAAAAAAAAACACCAAAACCAACAAAAAACCCTCCACAAAATTGCCTGTCGAGTAATTTTTGTGAAAAGTAATTTACACAGCAGTTTTACAGAAAAGAGAATTATGCAGTTAAATTGGCACTGCTGGATAATTACACTGTACATGAGGCCTTGCTTTTAGAGAAAAATACAAGCTAATAAAAAGAGTCAGACGATCGGTAATGGCAGGGCTTTTGGGAGATACCGGAGACACAAAGCTAAATAATTTAAAGCTATGGAGTATAATGACTGTGAAACTGAATTATTTTAAGTTTACATTAATTCTCCACCCCATTACATGTCTAACATTAAGTCCAAAAGCTAGAGAATTCCCCTCTGCCGCAAACAACCACAGCAACAACAAGAAAGCCGAGGGGATGTGATCCCGAACATGACTGGACTCTGAATGTGTCCTCCCAACTGCTGTGTACATCCTTAATATTCAGAGGTCTGCTAGAGAATTAAAGCCAGTTTACACTTCCCTCCAGTTACTGATGGTTCAAGTAAGGTCTCTCTCTAATATGTTCAACCGCAGTCAATCAATTTTCTTTGTGGTGCCTTTTTGTACCTTTCAAGCACCAGAAGCAGATGGCTCAGCCTGGCTGTCTCACTGCCACATTCGTAACGGAGAAACCAGTGAAAAGTTAAACAACATTGAATTAACAATGAAAATGATGACTGGTGTAATGAGAGCATTTCATTACCTTTCCGTTGTAAGCAATTTAGCCCTGATTATTATTGACCTTTGGCGATACTGCAGCCAAGTAAAATGCGCTATCCTAAAAAAGCACGGGTATACTGGAAGGCAGACATTGTTTCTGAGTGTATTCATAAATAAACCAGACCATTTCCCTTCCTGTGTTAGAGGTTTACCTTACAGCTCAGTTATCAGCATTCAGCAGTCACCCTTACTTTGTGTCTGTGCAACAAACAATACAAGAACAACTTGACACAGTACACCTGGCAGATTATTATTATTATTATTATTATTATTATTATTATTATTACTACTACTTCTGTGACACCCAAAAGAGCATTAGGTACTTCACAAAGTAGTTAAAAAGACAAACTATGTGCTGCAGTGAGCTAATACTTGGTGAAACAGTAGAACTACACAGGGGTGGAAAAACAGGAGGAGGTGGTGTAACAAGAGGAAGTATACAGGTTACAGGAATAACATTAAACAGTTACTAATCTAGGAGACATGAAGTTCAGCGCACACTGCTTGTTCTTATTCCGCACCGAGTTCAGAGGAATCCCTGTGACTGGACATTTTGTTAGCACGCTTTCCAAATCCACTGTTTTTTCCAAAAATGCAGTTTGCTTGCATGCTAATCTGCATTTTTTTCCCCTTAGGTTTTGCAGTCTGAAAGTAGATATATTTGAAAGTTTTGTCAGTTCCAAAGTAAATATGACTATTAAGGATTTATGGTGCAACAAACAGCAGCCACAGATTTGAAGCTTTCACTTATTTCACAATGACGGCACAATAAAGTCCATGACTTTGGGCCAGGATGCACCAGGCCAAATGCACAGGAGCAGCTTGCTTCCCTACTCACTACACGACACATCAACAGACCACACCGTGGGACTCCGCATGCTCACAGCGCAAGTTAGAAGAACTTGCAAGTGACTTGTTTCTCTTGCTCACTCTTCATTTGATTTTTAGGGCTCACTGTTTAGGGAACCACGCAGCCCACTTCGTGTAGCTGATCTACTCCCACTGGAGTGCTACGATGCCGTGTGAGCCTGCTGCTCCCACACACCTCCGTGTCCTGACAGCACTTCCCCCTCCTCTGCCAGAGGGATTACAGCATCCTTCACCTGCTGAGTGCATTGGGGACAGCCCAGCGGGGGAGGCAGAAGCGAGGAAGGTGCATCAAAAAAAAAAGACCAGGAAAAAAACCAGTGCTCGTTACCAAATCCATCTACCAATACAAAAACAATTGCCACGCAGTTCCCTGCTCTTTGGGCAACCGCATACCATCCAGAACAAAGCACGCTGTTGGCGCCTCCGGACTATTAATAATAGTAAGGTATGTGCTGCAGCGGGAGGGAGAACCGCGAGGGGTGGTTCTCCACAGGGCTGGCATAAGGAATGGATCTGCTCCAGGCTGCCTGCCAAACGCACTGGAAAACTTGACTTGCCGGGGGCCGCCGAAGGATGCTTTTCTCCTGTCTGCAATACTCTTCGGAGGGCTTTTACCCAGACCGGGCTGCACTGAGACAAACGTAGGTGGGAAGTATTCCTGCTTGCCCTCCAGTCTCCGCAACTGGTACTGCTGCCTTCTGATGAAAGAGTCACTGGGCTCCCTGACCACCCTACAGATAAAAGCTTCTGCTTCATCCTGCCATGCCCATGGGGCTTTATAGAGGTCACTGGAGCCAGTGGTGAAATCATTCCTACTAGGCCCTTAACCCAAGGGGAAGCAAGAGGGACAGCAGAGCCTGCCAGAGGGACTATTCAGGTTTGTCCAGGACCCGCTGCAAATGTAGAGATTAGGACGGTCTCACAAGATACAGAGGAGAAAAGAGAAAAATTCAGAATGTTTTGCTGGAAACACCTCACTCCCTGCTCATAGCCTCATATACCAGATGTTTTGGAAGGGGGCAGTACACCAGCACTGAGAAAGGAAAGGGCACAAGGAAAAAAAAATTGAGATGCTAGTGTCCATCAGTGCACCATTTAGCATGGGGAGACATGTCCGAGGGAAGTAAAGTGTGTATTCATGAACAATCTGCTGCCAGTTCAGGTCTTGGATCACCTTTAGATTTCCACACGCATGATGTACCCCTGTGATGCAATGTGTCCCTGCTAGGGTGCTTCCTCCCCCTTCAGATGGCTGACAAACTGTAGAACAATGCACGGAGAAACGATTGCTGGCTTAGTTAAATGGATTGCAGACGGCTAGCTGCTAGAAGCATTACTAAATATGTTGATGTTTCATAACTGAGTTTACTCTCATTGCTATTTGTGTTTCTGGTTTGCGTATAGCAGGAACGGTCAGGCAGGGCGAATGCTTGCTGTTGTGCAGATCTGCTGCAATACCTCATTTTCACCGGCGGAGCTGATCGAGGCTTCCCAGTTCACTTTTCCCGGCAGCCTACCCTTGCTGCGGAGATGCGCTGTGGTGCATTGAAAGAGAGCCCAGCTCCCTACAGAAGTACATACAGAAAATTTATACCTTTTCTATATACAACCTTCAGCTTTCAAACCACTAGCACCGACTCCACAGGCAGGAGAAGCAATTTGGCTTCCATGTGTATGGAGCAGAAAGAATTTGAGATATCATCTATTTTGCAGAGGAGTAAGGCTACCAAGTATCCATGTTAAAACATCAGCCTGCCTCACAAATATAAACATGCAGTCAGGGTTTCCAGGGACACATGATCTCACATTATGGTATATGCCAAGGGGTTAACCTAAGCCTTGGAGATCTGTTTTGAAATTGGTTTTGTTAAGTCATTGTCATCTCCTAAATATAACTTTGTTTTCATTAAAAAAAAAAAACAAAAACCTTTAGGAGTTTCCTCTGAAAAAAATTGTTCTTTGAGGCTGTCTTGAGGATTCCTGGAAGATTTTCGTGTGTTCTAAAAATTACCCCTGCAAAGCCCCTCACAGTCATGCCTCTCTGGTGCAGATGCCCAGCCTGCAGGGCTCCTGCACTGGCTGCCCCCAGCTCTACAGCTTGAGATGGCCCTTCCTGACCAGAGCTAACTCTCTGCCCAAATAATTTCCACGTGGCTTCGCAAGCTACTTCTTGTAGAGGAAAGCTTAACTGAATTATCGCCTCATTCCAAACTAGTTCCTATACAAATAAGAAAGCCCGTGAGCATAGCACCAAAATTTATTGAAATGCTTATTTTCCTGCAACGGTTGACAGAGCGCGTATTACTTTTCAGCAGCTAATACAATTTTGCCCCTGTTCCTATAAAGGACCAACCACGGTTTCTCTCTAAGACAGAGCGCACCTCTGCGCTCACACAGCCAAGATTTTTCCAGGACTCTTTATTAACATTTTCCCTATGACGGCTGCTGCAGCTGAGCTGTTCTGCACAGATTTTCTGCTCGGTATGGGGGGTTGGGGAAGGGGGCGTTAATTATACAGAAAGATGGAGCGGGGCCAGGCAGCCCCTCTGGTGCACTGTCTCCTACATGCACAGCCTCCTTCCTGCTGTTCTGCAGCTACAAGGATCACCTGTTGGTCTTGGCGCTCGCCCAAGCTGGGGCCTAGCGGAAATGACAGAATCAGCTAGAAATGAGAGCCAGCTCCTATTCCAGCCACCCAAATGAGGGAAATACAAAAACAGATGATGGCAACGTGATCTAGCTGCTGCATGCGGGAGCCAAGAGGGGGTGGGGTAGAAGGGAATGGAGAAGGAAGGGGTGTATGTTGAAAAAAAACAAACCAAAAAACAGAAAACCCCCAAAAACACTGAAAAGAAGCTTTTTTCTCCTGTTCTTCTCCTTTCATATTCAGCACAGCAAAAACATTAGGGCAGTTTTTCTCCATATGAACACCTGCTGATAGGGAGAACTACCTACCTTGTTCCTGCTCCTGCTGGGAATGTTGGGTGTTTCCCTCTCCCATATGAGAGATGTCAAAGGGATATTCAGGTACGCGGCAGAAACAATCTGCCTTTTTCAGACCGACTCCTCTCTGTATTGCGCGGCAACACGCGAACTGTTCAAAGATCTGTGTCAGGAATTCCCTTCTCCCATAACAACAGTGCTCAGCAAAACCTCTTACTTGATATTTGGGTGAGCTGCAATGTCGTGCAGTAGAAGGATTAAACACCACTCGCCTCTCATTTCATTCTTCTGGGTAGAAAAGCAGCTAAGTAACCCAATAGAAAAGGTAACCATCACTAACAGTATTTAAAAGAGAGGAATGCTGCCTTTTAAATGATAAAAATACAAGCTAACTACACATTGCATTTCCAGATACAACTCGTTTAATACAAGATCCTGGAATCCACATTTACTCGAAGCAGTAAGCATCCTAACATCCGAAATTTCTTGTGACATTTCCCTGGACCCTTGAGTTTAGGGATACAATAAATGCATACTGTCTCAAATAGCTTAATAGGCTTTAAATGAGCTTTTAAGAGATTTTTTTTAACTCATAATTTTTAGAAACAATAACAATAAAAGCAGGAAAAACCTAATTCTTAAAAGGAAGTTTTTCCCTCTCCGAGAGCAATGGAATGGGTCCCCAGAGCTTACTTCTTCCTGAGAAAATACTTCATGAATAATCAATGCACAGGCCAATTCCTCAATAAGTACCGAGCCTTCAAACATGCCCAGTATTCAGCAGTCTCTGTGACTCTGGCCTTTAAACTGTAACACTTTTTGCCTTGCCCTCCCCAGTTTCTCAAGCTTCCTTTATTTCTGTTCTTTCTAGCAACTAGGTAGGTAAGCAGAAGCAAAATTCAAGCAGTGGGAGCAAGCTGGGGCTAATTTGCACCTTATGAATTATTCAGGCCCTCCTGATTCCTGCACCTGCACCGAGGCAGGAAGCTTGCAAGGAACAGTCATTACTCTTCTCTTGGGTTTGCACAAGCTTGGTTACTGCTCAGACACTTTGTTCTGTAACCAAGGGCTTCAGGTCTTGTATTAAGCTGTGAAAGTGGGGGGGAAAAAAATAACCTCACATTGTTGAACACCCCTCCGCTGCCCCAAACCCAGGATAATCATTCAACCCCTTCTGAGACAAATTGTAGTGTGTATCAGACTGCTGAATTCATCTCAGATATGCTAATCCGGATCAGAGCATCAGCAGAGAAAAACCAAATGTGTGCATGAGCTGGTCTCGTCAGATATTTACTCAGCTGTATTAGATTGCACGTTTAAACTTCTCCCTAGCTCAGTAGGGAGTATTTCATGTGCATCAAGTATTTCACATGTTAACTTGATCATTAAGGCATCCTTCTCCACAGATACAGCACAAATAAATTCTCTCCCTGGCATTCTGGCTAACGTCAGGGGTACTAACAGTTTAATACTATTGGAAGAGCCTATATCGTGCTTTCAACAGGATGGATTTAACGAGCAAATAGGTCTTTTCCATCTTCATCTACTATTATCTTTGTAAACAGAACGTGACACCTAACTGCAAATCCAGATATGACCCATAAATCTAGACAGCCATTAGGAACATTTGCAGAGAGCAGATACAAACCAATTAGCACTATGAACATTTTAGGATAACGATATTTTTTTGAGTTAATATGCTAAGGCAAACAGATCTAAAAGTATTATGCAAATTCAAAGCAGCAAACACCATCTTTAGTGCCTCTCATGTCCACAGTTGCACTGAGTATCTTTGGGTCTTGTCCTTTATTAACATGCCATCACCAACAAGTTCTCCAGTTAAAAGATTGTCTCATTAATCCCAAGCAGCTAAGCATCATGCTTTGATTGATTCAGTAAAACAGATCTGCAGCAACTGATAATGAAACCTCTTTAATCCCCTCTTCCAAAATAATGAGTCAAACACAAGTGTTAAGCATTCAGAAAGGTACAGTCAATCCTTATCAAATCTTTGCTCTTCTTCTTTCTATGCCTAAAGAAGTTAATTCATTTTCCATTCGATGCAGAATGCATGATTGGTCCTACGCTGCTCTTATCTCATTCCTATCCAACAATAGGTACTCTGACTCTTTTTTTAAGGTATTTTAATCGGGCATGTAAACACGTTTTATTCTTTGACGCTCTTTCATTCAGCATCATTAATCCCCAGCATGAAATCAATAGACTTAAAACATTTAATCACGTCAAAATGCAACATACAAATCCACAAATGACTTTAGCTCATCACACACACTGAAGAGCTTGCAAGTTGGAAACTATGCCATCTTTTTGCCACAGGAATCAGCAAACCCTAAGCTAGTCTTTCATTGAAGTAAACAGATTCTCTCTCCAAGTATCTGCCATTAGGCAAAAAAAGATGTTGATAAACAAAACATGGTATTTTCTCTTTGCTCTGTCATCTTTTTTCATCCCTTGCGGTCACATTGGCCTTATGAGATTATGTGGCCTTGTTTTACCACAACTTCTTGACAGTACGCCTGTTTAAAAAAGTTTAAAAACAATTACAGTAACTGGCTTGCAGAATGTACTGGAGGTGCAAGGGAAGGGAAAAACATCTTTGCAGTTGTTTATTTTCCTTTTTTAACAGCACACATTGTTTCTCTGCTTGAAAAGAACACATAAGGGACAACAATCATAGTTGCTTTTTAAAAGAAAATGAAGGTAATTTGCTTCACCGTATATATGACTTCCACAGCCATTGCAATACAGAAAGTGACAAGAATCTCTTTAATGGGGCAGAAATTGTGGCTGAGATGTAAAAACTAAGGACAGCCAGATACATCCTTTGACAGGCAAAAGGGCAGAAACAGGTAAGCACGGAAAATGAATACTCTAAATAATGGAATAACATCCTTAATTCTACTACATTAAAAAGCACTGAAAGCTTGCTCATTTGAAAGGAGAAAATACAGTTTGGAAAGTGAAATATATGGAGAAGTGTGGAAACCAGCATGCTGAAACTCTGATTCAGAAGGCAGGCACCCAAAAGACTTCTCACCCACTGTCCCATGAACAGTCCTATCCAGCATGTCCCTAAACTCATGAGGTCCTTCGCTGTTAAGCTGGAGCTTCTTCGGGTACCTACCACAAGGCATATGTTCACACATGCTCTTTCTGGCAGGTGCCCATTTTCCACCTACAGGCAAGGCAACATCCTGACCTTTGCCTATGTCTTGTGAAAAAGCCCCAAAAGGCAGGCAGAGTTTTGACGGCGGTGGCACTGGCAGGGTGCTGTATTGTAGCCTTGTGGTCAGGTAATTCTCCCAGGGAAGGAAGGACTTTGGTTGTAGGTCCTTCTCAGACAGAAGGGTGGATTTGGCATCTCCACCATCGCAGGAATAACCTGGCTATAAGGACTCAGGGTCTTCTGCATGAGCGTTCATGGAAGCAAGGCTGCTCTGCAACCAGGAATGCAAGAACCACGAGGCTAAAAGGTTGGGCAGAAAAGGGGCATCCTGGCTCCATACTGGAAATCTGGACGCTCAGCTCCAAGAGGGCAATGGTGAAAGCTCTATTTCAGTATCCACAACTCTTTCTGTCCTAATGTTGCTTCAGGGGATGCAGCCTACAGCCTCAGTCCTGTCCATGTTCAGGTAGGATTCAGGCTCTTCTTACCCCCACTCTCCTCATCCCATGACTTCTGTGCTCCTGTCTATACCATGGCCCATATTCAGTAAGAAGGGAGATGAGATACTCCACTGCTCCCCAAGTATCTCATCTGATAAGGCCTCTGCCAACGGTCCTAATGACTAAAACACCCCTGTGATGTTAGTCGTGAGAACCTAAAACTCAGGTCTCCTACTTTGCTGACAAGCTAGTTAATGAAGCTTTTCTGCAAAAGGTAAATATTGCTGTTGCAGCTGCCAGCTTGTTTTTCAAAAGAATCATCCCTGCTCCATTATCATCCAGAAAGGGCTATGTGGACTACCTCTGAGTGAAACAGATGCTTTTAGATCCTACTGGTTCCCTATATAGTCCATCATGACTTATCTAATGTAACTGAGTTGTATTCCTATGGAAGCACTTACGTTCCCTAGGCAGTCAGTGTAGAGGAATATACACCTAAACCAGATGGGTAGGGTCTCCTTTTTGGTAGCTCCTGAGACATGCAACTGTCCAGTGATTATAATGGGGAATTCAAGTGCTTTTCCTCAGAAGTCAATCACCCTGCAATGCTTAACCTTGACATACAGGTAGAAGTTTGTTGTCAAGTTAGGCACAAGTGATTTTTAGTCAAGCGTTAAAGTTTTGTGAGTGTGTAACAGAGATACCACTCCCCTCCAGAGTAGCACAACATACTCTCACTACAGCTGAGTGAGGGAATGAAAATTTCATAGCAGGTGTGACTAATCCATACTTTACTGTAAGTACCCGAAGTCCTAGTTACCTCCTGATTTTGCAGTTTTTCCCACTGAAAGTAAGGTTTATGCACTGAGCTGCATGGAGGAAAAGGCGTAGATTAGGGAATAACTTCAAATGCTTTGGCTATCTTAGATGCATTAATTTTTCATTACCTCATTTATGAAAAAAACCCACCCAAAACAAAACAAAAAAAACCTGAGGTAAAACTAAAGTATGTAATGAGGACATTCCAAATCAGGCAAAGAAAAGATCAAGCATTTTCTTCTGGCCACACTCTTAATTACTACCAGCAATGTCCTATTTATTATTATCATCATTATTCTTTATCCTTTTTCTTTAAAAATGATCCAGATTGTCTCCCCAAATGTGTATTTTTTCTGTTTGACAGAGACTATATTCACTCACGGTTGAAAGCAATCAAAGTTTGGACATAAGAAATGTATTTTTTTAAAGCCTGTGCTCTGTAGTTACAATTCGGTCCTGGAGATGAATTGGAAGTACAGAATTGGGCCTTACACTCCTACTGACTGAATGGGAATCTTAAGAAGTGAAAAAGTGTACTCTGCAATGCTTATTTTCTTTTTGAACTGGTGACAAATGAGAACTACTGTTTCGAGTTAGTCTTACAAATGGCAGGAATAAAACAGAACAGTGCAAACGTTCGTCTTTGAATAGTGGAGAGTCAAAGCAAACTAAGGTGAAAATGGTGTCCAGCAGGGTAATCCAGTTCAGGAAAGTCATCCAACTCTATAGCAGCTTGACCCTAACATAGCCCCAGAGGCAGTGCTACAGCTGCCAGCTAGACAGCTAGCCAAGAAGCTAGCAGAGGTGCAAGCCAAGAAGCCAGCCATGAACCCACATGCCAATGCAGGAAAGCTATATTCCAGAATTTGGCATCTGGGTCGTCCAGCTGCCAAACATCTCCCATCTGGCTGAGCCTGTGGAACGAGGTGTTAAAAAGAAGAACAGAGGTAAATTATACAAGACCAAAAGCAGTACCATTTGTGAGACACCAAGGACGAAGAGGCACATCGTGCCCGCCAACATCTGAAACTCACACATAATATCACTTTGTCACCAGTGAAATGGTGGATGAGGGCACTTCTGGTTCAGGGGAGGCAGTATGGACAAAATGCTCAACATTTTACAGGAAAAGAACAGTTAGACATGCATGAACTGGAGCAACAGTCCCAGCCTGTGGCCATCCACAGAGGTTAGCAGATGCAGAACATTTGTGTGGGATCGGTTTTGAGTAAAACTTACAGCTTTCAGTAGATTCCATGGGCCCAATAAAAAAAGGGGAAAGTAGCCTACAAAAAACGTTTAAGACTTTGTGATCCATTCTGTTCCCCCGCCACTACGAAGAAAATCAAATATGAAGAATGTTTCTGTACTTTCTTAACTAGAATACCATAATTTGGCATGTAATTTTATGGAAGAATAACCTTCTTGAAATTTGGTGGAAAAAGATAACTTTAGTAATACAAAATTGAAAAAACTTCCAAAACTGGGCATGCATGAAATTTCATTCAAATGAAAAATACATACACTCACATAGCTGTATTTAATTGTAGCAGAATTCGCTTCTGACAAGCAGTTACTGTTCCTAAACTGCAATAGCTCTGTACTCCAAGAAGCAAGACCAGCTGTGATGAAAACGCCTAGCAGTTTGAGCAGTTTTAGGTGCACCATAAGAATTCATACTTTCAAATGATACACTGACTTAAATATTCATCTCATTGGTCTCATTTCCACCTTTTACTCTACAGATAGGTCGACGTAGCCTAAACGAGGTTTGACAGATGTGATTTTCTTGAACAATTTGGTCCTTTATTTTAAAAAGACATAGAAGACCCCGTATCTCTCTTCCAAGTTTCTAGTTTTATTAGCAGCTATTTGGCTTATCAAAATATTACATTTCAGTCTCATCTCACTCCAGTCAGAGCCAATGAACTTTCAGTGGTTTAGAAGTGGTACGTGAAATGACTTATGCCATCTTCATCGACATCTAACCATGCATGTTGTTCAGGGGGCCTCATTAGTAGGATCTGATATTCATTGTTACAGTATGTGTAAACTCTACGTATAAATCCATGACCAATTTTTTGAGCAGAATGTTGACAACATAAAAAAGCAAAAAACTGACAAGATAAGCCTCTTTCATGAAAATGCTTCCTGTAGAATAGAAGCAAATGTAATTGGTGATTACATAGAATATTATTGCTAATTTTGGCTAAAGTTGCCTGTATCCAAAATTATATCTAAAATATAAATTTATTTTAGAAATACAATATTTTGGGAGACTAGCAGGCTCTTCAGAATAATTTCTGAAGTTGCACTGATGATTTCAATCGGATCAAAGAAAATTCTAAGGATTTTTTTAAAAATAAATATATTTTCTCAATGCATCAAATTCTCAAATTCTGCTAATAATGTTACATTTTTGTACCCAAGGAAACTTTAAAAGCTTTGTATGGGCTTTAACAGAGAAGTTGCTGCTGCTGCTGCTACTCTGAAAATGTTTGAGTAACAAGATCCTGCAAATTTTTAATATAAATACACCAGTTGTAATGCAATTAACTGCAAATTGGAGATAGGACTAGATTTGAGGAACGATTTTGGTATTTGACTACTCATTAGCAATTTGAAAGTGTAACTGCTCTTAAACATGCCATCTTCTTATTATGAAGCTTAGATCTACTTATAAATGTGAAGAATTATATTTATTCTGCAACTTATTTGCTTATACTGAATGTAGATGTTGTTTTTCCTTCTGTATTCTACAGATAAAGGGCCCACAGATTACTAAGAGCTGATAAAACAGTGAGTTGATGGGTTTACACTTTGTCACGTGATGAACATGACTGCAAAGGAACTTTTAAAGGGGCCCAGAAAACAAAGAAAAGAAGCGGGGAGGACAAACAAGCAAGCAAGGACACGGAGAGCGGACATTTCATTGCACACTATTTTAAACCCCAAGAAAACAACAGCAACGAATCCAACAAAACCAGGAACACTATCAGCGTTGGTACATCGCTTATGTCATATGACATCATTTCTACTTGGGCAAATGAGATGAACCTGAGGCACCTTACAGCATCACAACGCTTGCTGAAACCTCCCAGTCACCCCCCTCACTGGATTTGTATATAAACTCTCTACTGTAAAGCAGGGCATCTACTAGACGCGTTACACAGTAAGGTTTTAAAATTTTAGCCTCCTTGAAAAAAAGGTAAGGAGACGTTTGCAAAGACCTCTTCCTACATTTTACAGCTTTGCTTGTCGACTGTTTCGTGGTAACTGGCAATGACCCAATGTAACATGAGCTATGTTGATTCACATTAACTTTGTTACTCAGTTTCAGCAGACTATTTTGAACATTTTAAACTGCATTATCAAACGTCAGACAGGATATTTTTTTTTCTATTCTTGTGTTCTAGGCATTGGGATTTGGAAAAAAAACTTGCAGCTTTCCCATGATGCACACCACCACCCTCCCAGCCCCAAAATATAAAAAGCAATAGCAAAAATCAACTTCGGACCTTGCCCAGCCCCGCATATCCCCCAGCCATGACATAAAGAAGGAAAGAAAGCTGAAAAGCACTGCTTCTAGACTTTGTCAATAAAACAGAACATTATATAATACACAATAAAATGCTTCATACCTGGAGTTGAAAAAACGAAAAGGGTTAACAGCTGACCTGGCACAGCCCCACATGCTCTCTCTGGAAATTGAACACAGACAATTAGGAATTTTAAGTTACCCCAAACAATTGCAGGGGGCTTAGACAAGCTTGAGGAACACTTACTGCAAAGTAAGCACATAGCCTCAGTGTGGAAGGGACTTTACGAATTTCCCATTCACTTAAAACTCCTTCTTAAACTGAAATTGCTCTGTAGAGGTCCCAATTAATGCTAAGCAAGTCATTAGGAGCTCTGCCATTAATTTGCATGGGAGCAGAGTCAAAGCTTAAGGGCCCAGGTGTCACTTAGTGGTAATTCTGGATCATAGTGGATTGTATTTTCTTATTAAAAAATAATCAGTGACCAAGAGGAAAACATTAACAAGAATCTAGAGCACGTAGACACTGCACAAAGAGGAAATAGAGGCTGGAGCGAACACCCGCTCCCAGAATTCTGCTGCTTAGGTAATATTACTCCATATTATTCCCAACACATCACTGAAAAATCTAGCCTTTAATGCTTTTTACTTAAAACTGAGACTCCAGGGAAAATAGATAATCTTCTAGAATATTATTTGGAATATTGAACAACACAAATATACAATATCATAGCTGTATAAACTCCTATGCTGGGATTTGGACTACGTGGAATGCTCCTTTTCACTGACAAATTCTGATCTACTGCATGTGCTCAAACAAGAAGCATCATATAGCTGGCTTTTGGAAACAGTTCCACCGCGTTAGGAAAAAAAAAAAAAAAGAAAAACTTGTGGAAAGCCAAGTCCATGAATAATCCCCTTCAGTCCCTCTCTCTGTGGTTTAGACCTCAACTGTACCATGAAATTAGGCTGAGGCCAACGCCCAAGAAACTAGCAAAAATATTAGAATAACAACATGAATCATAAAAATGTTTTAGCACACTAGCAGTTGAATACATTTGCACTGGAAACATTTTGGATCCTTTATAATGCTCAATTAAAATGGCCAGGCTGACATAGTAATTGTTGAAAGTGAAAAGGAAATTTTCAAAGCAGCTTCTCTTGATTTATATAATTGCACTTTCCATTGGCCCTTGGAAACCTACAAATAATCTATTTTCTCCCAAGATTTTGCACTACATCTTTCAAACCTCTCACATTTCCTTGCTTCAAGTGTACAGTAAATATTGGTCGTCTTTACTGTTTGCTTGATTTTGCCATTTGTTAAATGTTAAATTTCTGATAATGACAGAAATCTGCTATCAAGATGACAAAATGATGTAAAGAATTTTCAAAGTCTAAGTTACTAGCTCTATCACAGCCTGACACTGGTTTTTTCCACCCTTTTTTTCCATTCTCCATGTAGAGTCTCTTCCTTCTCCAGGTACCTGTCCCATGGTATCTCTAGGTACAGATTTTACTTCACAGTTGCGTCAGTACCTAATCAAAGGGCACTGGGACAGAATCTCCCCCACCCCATTACACCTCCACTGAAATCAATATGCACTGGAAAAACGGCAACTGGAAACCATAACATTGACCGTTCTCTCCCATGTCAATTAATTTATAATCATCTCTGTGTCTTACTGGAAAAATATTTATTCCTACAGTTGATGCAAATAGCAATACATTACCCAGAAGTCATGACTCTACATTTTGTACACTTCTTTTCATAAAGGTCCCTTTTTAACAACTAAGCAATAGGTGAGGATGATAAATATTTGCACGCTGAATTTTTGTCAGTGGGAAATTTAGCAGACAACTAAAACTCTGGTTAGAACCTACAGTATCCAGGCACTGAAGTGAAAGACACCCAGACATCCTCCAACCAACCTCATAGACACCTAAAACTTGCTATGCTCCTCCCTGTTTGGCCTGAAAGCCAAATGGCTGTGGCCTCCCACTCAGCCTCTGCTCTGATCCAGAAACCATGGGGAGAAATGCCCAACCCTTGCTTCTAGGACTTGAACCTTATCTGTGCTATGAAAATGGCTAAAACACACCTGATGACATGGATTCATCATGAAAGGGATATGTAATAGTCACTTCCCAATCCAAAATACAAGTGTAGGAGGAAAAAGAAGAGGTAAAGGATGTTGTAGGACCACTCCTGGATATCTTTTGCATCATAGCCTTGTGTTTCAGAATTGGCAAATGTACGTATCTGGCTTCCTGAGTCAGTGCTCTAACCACTAGGTTTTTATGCCAGATGTGGGTGGCTGCACCACTGCTGCCACTGATGGTCACATTTTTAAACAGAGTGAAGGCTGGTAGGAAGAGGTCAGCATGCTCTGGGTTTTAAACCAGGCAGAAATAGGTAAGCTCAGAACAAAGTACTTGATCTCTTGTTTTTCACAATGGGAAGTTGGGAACATAAGCCTTTTTTTATTTTCCAAACTGTATTTTAATGAACAACTACAGGTCAGAAGCCCAAGCTCCAAAGACAGCAGAGATGACAACCAAATACCTAGCAGGTAAGTGGAGCCAGCTCTAGGAAGCTGGTTGCTCTGCCCGTTGAACTTGAGAGCATTTATCTCTGTGTTGACTATATTGTGGGAGTGTTGAAGCTTTGTGTAGGTGCTCTGAAACACTGCTGGATCCAATCACCTATTTCATAACCTCACAACACCTCCACCAGACCTCCCCCAAAGCAGGCAATCTGCATCTCATCTCAAGTGCCCATGCTGTTATGGTTCATCTTGGTTCTGGGTACCTGCAGTATTTCACACATGTTGTGAGGGTATGAGGACAGTGGTACCTCTATGCCATGCAGTATATTGACAAGGATGTGCCTGTTACAGAACTGCATGTACTTGGTAGTTCCTCTCAAGCAAGAGGAAAAACAAATTTTATTTTGACTATGCCTTAGTAGTAGCTAAGAATCTCAGAAATGATGTGGTGATACCGAGAGCAAGTAGTTTAGAAGTGGAAATATTGAGTGCAAAGGGCATCAACCTGTTCAGCTGACTAAATAATTTTCAGCAAATAATTTATTATACAACATTATCCTGTTACTCTGCTTTCAAAATTTTTATGACTGATATTTCGGTCATTATTCCAGTTCCTCCTGTGAACTTATTTATAAATGGTTTGACTCTTTGGCCCTGATAAGCAACTGATCATAGAAATAGCAATGGCCATCAGTTCTTAAGAGAAACACCATGGTGACTTCTATGTGAAGCTATCTGTCTAACAGCATTGTGTGTCCCTGATTTATCATGCAGCATCCCAACCCTATGTTAAGTATCATATTTTTAATGCAAATAATTGAGGGAGATATTTTGACAAGATTGAGACTCCTGCTGACTTCTAATGAGTACAGAAATGCAAGTATTTCTCTTTGTGCCTGCTGGCAGGTTCTGTTCAGTTCCAGGTTATTTCATTTTTCAGGCTGTGTTTGCAATGCTGGAGATTTCTGCCAGCAGCAGATCCTGTAGGGAGGCTTTAGGATGAGCACTTTTTAGGGCAGCCTCTGACCTAAGTACCTGCCAGTGTGCTCCACACTGCCTGAGCTTAGCAATACATGCTAGGCAGGAGCGGTTTGGCCATTGCTGCCTCCTCTGACCCACCCTGGTGTCTTCCTTATTTTCTGCCTGCCTCAGTTTTCATACTCCCTTGCACTGCTGCATCCTGTGGCAACTCAGTATATCCCAGAAGGGTAAATAAAGAAAAACGTGACCCAAAACTTCATTCCTGACACATCTTTTGTTTGTCACAGCTATAATGATGAAGGTTCTCAGCTTGACTCTGAAACCTGTGACTATCATTACTTCCGACAAACCTCAGGATTACATGCTACTATCTCAGCCATTGCGTTGCTTTACTCCTTGTTTCAGCCTTCAATTTCTTTCATTTTGGCTACAGTAACTTCATATGTGTGGTGGCTTTAAGCTCCAATTATCCTTTTCTTGATGTGTCCAAAATAGTAATACTCATGTCCTCAGTCACATACACATGGAGAATGACAGCCCCTTGGTACACGAGCTCAGCACAAAAAACTCCTCCGTATCCATCATCCAGGAACTTCCTTTCACTCCTCTTTATCTCCAGCCTAAAAAGAACTTGCTGTGAGAAATGAGGTTGCAGTGGAGTCACTACTAGTGAAAGAGGATTGAACTAATAAAGGGGAAAACCTAGCACAATCTTTTCCCATTGTGCAGGAAAAAAGAAAATGGCAGAAAAAATGTGGTGGTTTTTTTTTTTTTTAGATCCCTGTTTTCACATGCTCGCTCAATTATGCCTTGCTAAACAGTGTTCCCCTCTTAACAGTGACCTCCTTTGCATGCATTTTACATACTTGTGACCTACAAAACTTTGTGTTTTTGCATGCATTGATCTAAACACTCAGGAAACATTTTTCCATAAATCAGTATAAGCACTGCTATTAAGATTTAATTGTGCTGCATGTTTGTCTGTCACAAAATCACAGGAACTGCCTTATGGAAAAGGAAAGATAAAAACTTATCTGATCTAGATAATGAAAAAAGAAGTAATTTTGGCTCAAGTGACAGCAGAGGACAATACTCTTTCTTATCAGTAAGTCAAGGTACCAGTTCACTAAGGTAGTTTTATTGTGGCTTTTTCTGGCAGTGTTCTGCTATCTAATCCGCACTGATGAGTATTTGCTACAGCTCTGAATTTCTTAATGCACACAACTCTGCCTCTGCTTTTTGTGGTGATTTAGAAAGAAAAAACAGAAAAAGCTGAATAACGAATCACTGGGGAAACAGCTGCCAAATAGGTGTACAAACTGCTAACTGGGTAGCAGTAATGCATAATGTTATTTATAATTCATTCTTCGGTGTCATGCTCTTCAAGCAATTACACAATGCCTGCCTTCCTATCAATAAAATGCATTTCACATATCTAACCACTAATGACTCAAGCTTCACTCTGGAGCAACACATTGTAGTGGATTAAGCATGGGACTAGAAGGCAGACATTCCTGATCCCAGCTCATCCTCTGCTTTGCTGCATGGCCTTGAGCAAGTCACTAACCTGCGGGTAATTATAATATTTGAACACACAGGGGACCTGTACAATTTAATTAGTTAATGTTTGCAAAGCACTCCAAAGATAAAAAGTGCTATATGAATTATAATCATACCCTATTGTTTTGGGGCATTTTATTCCAAAGCACTTTTATGTAAACATGTTTAGTAATGTAAAATCCCAGTAATGGCAAAGTTTGATAACTACTTTGAAATGACTGACACTCCTTAGACTAAAATTTAAATTAATTAACAAATTTCATCTATTTTTGAGAAGACAATCATATGAGACAACTCAATATAGACACTGAACTGAAGGTGGGAAACAAGATCTTTGAAAGTTTGCTTGTGATGGATAAAGGTACTGAAAGAGACATACAGAACGGTATCTATGAATCCATACCTGTTACAAATAACTCTCTTGCTGCACTATGCTGGTCCCCAAAACAGCCTAAGTGTTGATTTACTTTTTTTCTTTTTAGCATCCAGACTTCTGTTACAGTTTTAAGATTAATCGTTAGACCCAGTGAAGTTAATGGTAAAACTCCTCTGGACTTTAGCAGAGTCAGGATTCCTTGGTTCTTCCAGCTTATTATGCACTTAATTTCAATATTTCTCTTAAAAGGACAATATTACTCCTTGCAATGCTGTGATAAAATATGTATTGAAGTGCAATACCTAGCACTTCAAAGTGATTCAAAAGAAGAGAACAGACATCCTAATGGCAATGCATCCTTGCTCTAGATTCATCTACTCAACAGTCATGGTAACTTACTGTTATAGGGGAAATAGGAAAACATAATTTTATGTAGACCAAGCTAAAAGCACTTTTATTGTCAAATTAGCTTTCTTCAGGGAACAATTTGACAATATCCCTATCTCCTAATACACTGTCATTTAAGTAATACCATCCTTTCAAAGCAGGCAGCAACGTCAATTTCTTTGTAGAAGCTGCTTTTGATTTACATTTGCCATCCACCTGGCACTTGTTCCTAATGATCATTGGCTGATGGAGAATCTGTTATCCTGGCAAAAGGCTCTGGGACATACACCGGCAGATTTCCACACCAAAAATCCTAAAATCTCTGTGCATGCACAGAATGGCATTCTTTGATTTTACTGCCCAACTGTCAAGTTATTAAACTTTTTGGGGGGTAAAATATCGCATATGCAAAAGAAAAAAAAAAAAAAGAAGAAAAAGAACCTTTTAGAATAGTATAGGTGCATTTGGATTACTGAAGCCAAAGGCTCACAGTTAGTGGCTAAAGAGCAATCCCCAAAGGTATATAGGGCTGTCAAGCTCTTGCAGTAGTCGTCCTGAGTACAGCTTTAGCCACATTCATTGTTATATACAAACAGAGGATTCTGAGATTTTAAATTCTACTAGAAGAAAGTTTGTAAAGTACCATATAAATACATTGTAGAAGAAGTCAGTACTTCTTTAGCGAGTCATCTGAACCGCATGTAGGTAGGAAGAATCACACTTATAGTAGTTGCACAGGCCCAAAGTTTAGATGTTCTTCTTCAGTTTCTTCTTGAGCCACAGACTTCCAGCATGGCCTTAGAAAATCACAGAGGGGGATTCCTCACATATAACTTCAGCAATGTTAAGTTTTATCACTCTCCCTAAGACATTTGTCCAGGCTTCTTTATAACCATTGGGGAAGGCAGGCACCTCCAAAAGGTAGATGATCACAACTGGTAAGATTATTGGACCTAGAAGTATGCACATCTCTCCACTGAGGAAATCCAAAATACTTGAGCCTAACTTTTAGATAGATTACATTGTGAGAGATGAACCTTGCTGCAGGGTTCAGATATGTCCAAACTGGACAGTCCAGTACTGCCCAGAGGTTCCCTAAGCTAGCTGACACACAGCACATCTCTGCCAGCTCAATGGTGCCTTTGGGTCATTAGCCAACTTCCAAACCAGCAACACTTTTCACTGCAGATACCTTTTCTTTTCTGCCACAGAATATATATCTGACACCGCTGACAAAAAATAAAACAAAACTAGAACAGAAACATCCCTGAAATAATGACACAGTGGGGGCATCAACCATAATACAGATGATTGCCTGCCTTACAGGGCTCTACATCACCAGTGTTTTCCACTTACGTATCTGCATACACACCTCCCTCTCTATTAATGTTTAATAAGTCAGTTCAGTTTGTAGAGTGACTCTGGAGGAAGCTGAGGAGAAGCTCCACTGCATAAGAGCCTGTGGGGAGGTGGGAAGCCCATGGGCAGTTCTGCTTTCTGAGTGTGGGGTCCAGTTTCCCGCCAGGAGCATTGCAGCAACCATGCAATCTTCTTCTCTAAAGCCTTACTGCAATGGGAAAGTGCATCCCAGACTTGGGAAATCTTCATGAGAAAAGTAAAATTGAAACTGATGTATTCCCACGATTTTGCTTTAGACCCATTAGCATTCTCCAGTGGAAAAAAAATGCTTTATTGAGAAATTCCAGACCAGCACTAGTCAGTTCGCCATCTGTAAAATCACCATCCAATTGTGTGCCAGTTTTAAAATGAGCATTTGTTCACAGAGGGCAGATGTACCAGAGGAGAGAGAAGCAAAGTTCATGCAAGTACAGCCAAAACACCCTTGCTTACATTTCTTGGAGACTCAGGACAAAGTATTTTGTCTACAAGTAGAAGAAAAAACTGAGGTGAAAGTTCCCTATAATGAATAGCACAATGGTAGTAATGATTGCAGGTGAAGCAGGAAAACAGACAATATTGGTGTAGAAAATGAATGGCTGATGGGAACACAGTTATAAACCTGAAAAGAGATAAAAATCAACCACAGAAGTTGATTTACATTGACGAAGAGGAGGGAGAAAAAAAGATCTAAGGAGAAAAATTCAGACTTAAAAAATACATACCAGTTTAAGAGAGTACATTGGTAATGTGGCTATGTTGTCTGTCTGCTGACAGACATGGAATTTCTTTTTCACTAGTGCAGTATCCAGAACTATCTTCCACAGTATTGCAATAAAAGCCAGCACAATTTAAAAATAAAGTAAGATGATCACATTAGCATCAATGTATCAATCACATAATGCAGCCAAAGAGAATGGGGGTAGGGTCAAAGCCCCTAATCTCATTTTCATACAAGCACTCAGTGGCACCCAGCTTCAGCGCAAAGAAGAGTTCACTCTAAAGGTCACCATGGTCACATCCAAATGACAAATCACATTTCTATGAATTAACCGAGCTATAACTACAAGTATTCAGGATTTCCTCTCTGAATTTTCTGTCTCTCCATTACCCCAGAAAAATAAGCGACCATCATCAGTTTATATGCACAGTCCATCTTTTCCTTGACATGATTTGAAAGAAAAAACTATTTCGTCAAAGGGGTTCCCTCTGCCTACAACCCCTAAGGATTAAAACGGCTAGAGACAGAAGGAGGAATTTCTGGATCTTTGGATTTTTACCAATACACTGATCAAAAGTTCATGCTAAAAATCACCCTCTGCCTCTCCTGCTTCTGCCCTCAGCCTCTGCAAGTAGGAGATCTTATGTTGTGCATGTTCAGGGAGAGAGAGCTGCGTGCTGTAAAATAACATAAAATAAGTGTGCAGGGAAAGAAGGAGATGAATGCCCTGTTCAGGGTTTGCATTACTACGTACCATGGAGATGGCTCCTGAGCCCCGCTGCATCAGGGCTGCCAGGCTGAGGGAACAGCATGTTGCCTCTGAGAGGGGCCCATAAAAAGTTTTACTGGTCTTCCAGGGCTTGACTAATGCCTTCTCTTCCCTTGGCTTCATACAGATTTCTAGAGTGTATCTGAGATTTGACCCTGAATATATGATGCTATTCTTGTTGTGTAATAAGCATCAGTGGTGTCAGGCGTATAAAAGCAAATCTGCTCTTTGTTAGAGAGCTACATGTCAAAATGAGTTTGTAAAACACGCTACAAAAAGGATGAAATGCTGCTTACAATGCAAAGCCCGCTGAAATCTACATACTGCTGCAATATGTATTATCAGCCAGAGCATATTATCTGAAATTAATAAATTATTCTTAGTCTGTATTATGGTAAGGCATAGCAACTGCCATAAAGCAGCACTGTCACATAAAGAAATTTCACCAAAGTACCCTGCTTGAAATAATGACTTTGTTTATCTATAACTTTACATTATTGATTGGGTTTGCTGAACTGAAGAAGGACTATGAAGTCATTACAAAAGAACTACTGAGAAGTCTGGAAGCTCAGCCAATACAAAGCTAGCAGCAAGAAGGCAATTTCCCTGAGAAAAAATAGTCATACTTGGTTATTTTACAAATATGCAAGCAAATCACATTCTGTTTAAGTAAATAGGAACTAATGCCAAACACGTGGCTTTTAGTGTCTGATTGTCGCAATTTTTACTGGTAAGAATTTTTTTCCTCTGAAAGTATAGTGGACCTGAAACAAAGCAGCAACACAGGCAGATGCCTTCCAGTTTTAGAGGACATGAAAAGCAAAGCTTTCATACAGGTATTCCAAACTGTCCTGTGACCCAGCCACATAAGGGTAATTTCCAAGACAACAAGCTTAAAAATGGCTGTTATTAAAACAACGGTTCCCCCCCAAACACTGACTAGTTACTTCCTTCAGCTTGTGGTTAAAACCTTGGCATTGCAGATTTAGATCCAAGGGAAGATGCTGGAGCATTCAGTATCGTCTGGTCACTCCCAGTTTCTGGCATGCTGACTCCCCAGTCAGGCGGCGTGGATTGCCATACCCTCACCTCACACCAGAGATCTGCAGTGCTGACACGTGTGTCCCAGGCAGCTGTCTGCATCGCCTGCAGTCAATGGAGAGGAACGAGCACTCATGGGCTTGAGTCTCTCTCTCTCCCTAAATTAGACAGCTACAATAGGTCAAAAGAATTACCACCTGGACACGCCAACTGCTCTCCGGCCCACATTCAGGGAGGCGAGATAACTAGCTCGGATGCAGATACCTACATTGCAGATGTCTAACTAGGCAAGACAAATCCTGAACCCCACAGACAGCACACAGGGAAAGTCAGGAGCCTCACCAAGGCAATCCCCCACAGCCCTGCATATTGTGTGAGGGGCTGCACAGGACCCACCCAAAGCAAATATCCACGACAGGGTATTTGAAATCCCGTTGCTCCTGAAGAATAGGTGGCAATAGGCAAATATATATACATACATATATATATTTATAATCCTTATGCAGGATAATCTAAAACATGTCTGAAACCCAACCAGAAAAAGGTCAACTGTTGTCTTGCACCTGCCACCACCATCTACAAACTAGTCTTGGTATTTTGTTTAACAAAGACAAGATTGCACAACAGCAATCTGGTACTGAAGGAAAGGATGCTGCCATCTCTTTGGAGGTGCCATGCTGTACCTCCCAGCCAGTATATGCAAAAAGTTATTTTTTGTTGTTAGCTGTATAACTATTCATAAGAGCGAGCTTACAAGCTCACATAAGAAAGAACACACTCTGTGGGACAGTCTTCTAGACTCTGAGGTCCAGCCTGCCTCACTTAGGCACTGAGCTTAGACCTACACTTTACTGCCTACTGAAGCAGCCTTTCTATGCATGCCCCTATGCTGCCCGGTTATTCAGCAGAACAGTAGGTGCCTTTCCACATCCTCAGAGGAAATTCCTGTTTGCTAAGTTTAGATGCTGAAATTGAGCACACAGGATCTCCCTTTGGAAGGCTTCAAAGGCACCTTCCTCTCTCCAACGAGGGTACGTAGAATGCAGGCTTTTATTTTCAGTGGACTGCTTTGCTAAATGTCTAATATTAAGGTACATGTTAGATGCCTAAATTCAGAATAGAGCCTCCCTGTAAGGCACTATGTTATAGACTGAGAAAGAAATGGATTGAGTGAAGTCAGTATAATGTGCTAATGTCTCTTTTCAGCTCTGCAGCTGTATGTGTTGCGTCTGTGACTGAGAATGAAGTAAAGACGACGACAAATTGCAGATCACAGTCAAATTAGGTTTTCCTAATGGGGCTTTTGAAATAAACTAACAGATTACTGTTTAAATAAAACCTGTAACAAGGATGAGTTGATGTTATATTATTAAATTTCTTAATTTAATTCTTAAGCTCCAGAGCCAGCCAAGTAATATTCAACACATTTACCTTCACAAACTGTGGAATGCACTGTGGAAAATCTAAAAAAGCTTTTCATGGTTTGACCAATTCTCTTAGTGTTCAAGCAATATCAATCACAGAGAACAGTATCTGCCTGCCAGTTATATATTAGAAGTATTTGCTAGCGACCCATGCTTCCTCTTTTCATTAATTAGACAGAACTATTTAGTGCAAAATCATGACAGGTTGTTTTATTTTTCAGGCTTATTATGTGTGCTATAAACAGAGAAAAAAATACTTCGCATTTCAGGGCCTGGTGTTGTAACTAGCGAATTCAAAATATGTGCGAGGACTGTCTATCAAGCCATAGTGTCACTGGTGAAGAAACCTTCCCTTCCTTTACCACCGTCAGAAGGGAACCATGCTAATTACAGCGAGAGCCAACGCCTTGCCTTGCCCATAAAGACCTCCCTCTCTGCTTAAGGGGAATATAGGTTTGAGGATCACAGTTACTGTGCTTGACTAGAAGATGAATTAGCAGATGTCTGGTGAAAACACAAAAAAAGTAGTTCCTCCTCCAACACGGCTTAGAAACATCAGTGCCTTTGGCTATTGGTGGCCAGAAAAACAAAGCAAAACATTAAGTACTTTTAGATACCATGTTAAGACGTTTAAAATGCAGCTATAATAAATTATATAATAACAATGTCTAATGGCTTTTATTATATCCCTTCCTATTTAATAATGTCCAGAATGCCCATATTTTGAACCTCTCAGATAAAGTAATGTGTTGTTTTGTGGGTCTAGCACAGGCTTCAGTGCCTGGAGGCTCTAGTTCTATTTCCAGCTCTGCTTCAGACCTACAGGGTGACCTTTACGCATAACCTCATTTTCCTCACCTATAAAATGGGGATATTAATACTTATTTACCTCACAGTTGGTTCCCTTCCAGCTGCTACAG
>JANHGO010000033.1:22375272-22417850 GCA_024606505.1 Aquila spilogaster | reverse complement strand
GCTGTAGATCCAGTTTCATTAACGCTATCTAAGGTCACATTTGGCAGGTCGTCATCATCACTGTCACTTTTAATTTGCCTGGGAGATAGGCCTCGGGGGTCCATTTGTGCTGGAAAGAGACATATAATGGATTAATATGAGCACGCTGAAATTAATCTTGTCCCAGAACAACATCAGGGTGTACAACACATCCATCCACTTAGGCTGCATGGCACATTTTGCTCGGAGCTTCACAAATCAGATGACAAATTTGCAAAATAATCTAGCAGTACTACAGATAAACACAAACGTCTCCGATGGCATGCAAATGTTTGAACGCACACAAGCTACAGGAATGCATTCTGCAGACTTGAGCCACTGAACACAAATGAATATACACACACACCCTCAATTATTCTGGCTGTCTTCAGAAAGTGAAGAGAAGGCAGCACATTTGCTCTGTGCTTTGTACATCACACTTGAGAGTAAATTTTACAGCTAAATTTCAAAGAGTAATCCTTTGCTTTTGACTGTCTGTTCTGAGACACACCGGCTGGAGATCTGTGTCACTCCAGTCAGCTCACAGCTAGCCATCTAAAATAGGCCAGGCACACTGGTTTTTGACTTGATTCAATGCCAGTGTCAACCTCTGAAGGTGCCTCCCCTCCACATAACACGTGTCAAAGCGTCTACAAATAACTCTGCACAGACGACTAACTTTCAGGTGATCGATGCTGGGTAACTGAGCTTCTTCCTTTAAGTCAGATTTTTTTGAAAGGCCATGTGCTCTCGAGTCTTAAGAACATCCAAATGCTGCAGGACTATTTTGTCCATCCATGGTTTACAGCATCCATACTGTACAGTAAAGCAGTGGGTATCTGTCAAGGTGCAGGCAGTGTGGAGCTGTGTTTTTGAGGCACGGCCAGGACTGCCTGTGCTGGCCACACTGCAGTGCATGGCTGAGCCCAGCAGCCAAGATGGCACCGCCTTGGGGCAGGGCTGTTTGTAAGAGGGCAAAACCACTGCACAGGCAGTGAAGAAAAAAGCGAGTAACAGCCCTGTGAACATTAGAGTCAGACAAGAAGGGGATGAGGTGCTCCAGATATTGGAGTGGAGACTCCCCTGCAGACTGTGGAGGAGACCACATGGGAGAAGGTATTTCCCTGCAGCCTGTAGGGAAAACCCCTGAGGGGCAGATATCCACACTGCATCCCATAGAGGATCCCATGCTGGAGGATGTGAGTGTTTCCTGAACACCGAAGCCCAAGGAGAGCCTATGTTGGAGCAAGCTCTTATGACAAGAACTACAAGCCATGGAGAGCACACTTGCACAGGTTTAGCTTAAAGGACTGCAGCCCAAGGAAGAGCCATGCTGGAGCCAGAGGAAAGTGTGAGGAGGAAGGAGAAGCACAGACAAACTGCTAAGTTCTGACCGTAAGCCTCATTCCACACCCTCCTGTGCTGCTCATGGTGGGGAAGGAGGTAGAGGTGGCGGGGAATGAAGGAGTGAAGCTGAGCCTGGGGCAGGGGAGGGCTCAACCATTTAATTGAAAATGAATGACAAGACTTCCCTGAGTCAAGTCTGGTTTGCTCACGACAGTAATTGGTAAGCAATTTCCCTGTCTTTAGCTCAATCCATGAGCTCCTCCATCTTATTTTCACACTACATTTTCAAGGTCAGGCTGGATGGGGCTCTGAGCAACCTGATCTAGCTGTCAATGTCCCTGTTCGCTGCCAGGGAGCTGGACTAGATGAGCTGTAAGGGTCCCTTCCAACTCAAGAGATTCTATGATTCCAAGTTCTGTTGAAGCAGGGAAGAGTGGCTGGATGGAGTCTGGCAGACAGCCAAGAGTCTGCCCTCCAGAGGTACCTTTTGTGAAAATTAAGACAGGAAAGGAGAGCAAAAAGGCAGGCTATATGTCCTCCCTTCAATCTTGGCTTCTGCCCTCCAAACGGAAGCACGGACAACAGCAGACTGAGAGAGGAAACCAAGAGGTGGAGTGAGAGGAACCTTGGGGCACATGTGTGACCTGGGATACTGCCAGGAAGAACTGGGGCCGCTTGCATCAAGGGACAGATCCAGAGATAAACTTCAGAGGTGATGTAAATGAACACTCCTGGTCACCTGTGAGTTACCATGCAAAATTATAAATCTCCAAGAGAGACTGAAAGCACGTGGAGCAGAGAGCAAAACCAGAGAGATGCCTGATCTTGCAAGGGAGCAGCAGGGAGGGAGGGTAGGCAAGATATTTGCTTATAAATGTACATATTTTGTTTGGCCAGGTGAAATAGAAAAACGCAAGATAGTTTATTTAATGAGCTTACTGTCCCAGTTTGTTAGCTTGTACTCTCCTATAAAATACTGCGAGAGAGAGGATGCTTTCTGAGTCTCACTTACACACGTTTCAAGAAAGACAGCTTTTATTCTCCCTCAGCTCTGGATAAGCAGAGCCCTGCAGAACAGGTTTCCTTTACAGATCGCAAACAGTTCATAAGGTGGAGGTCTATGACTACACAACAACTTTGAAAATCACAGTTAAATTTCCCATTTCACCACATTTTTTCAGTTGCTGAGTTCACACGACTCTAGAAGAGGGACTGAGTTACGTTGAAGAACGGGAGGGATATAATATTCCAAGTGCTGTGCAGCCATAAAAGTAGCACTGATGGATAGCTGGGCTCTTGAAAAGAAAGCACTCCCTAAATGAGTGATGACTCTAGGGAAAGTTGGTCTTAAATTTTAATTTATATCTTGGCGGTGAACCACTTCTGAGTGAAAGAGCAGTGACTGATTATAACTACCCTTCAGCTGCATTTTTATTTATGTTAAAGAACTCCACAAAGAAATTATTATTAAAATATGTTCAGTACGCCAATGTAACAATCCCTTCCTGAAGCACAGCGCATTGTGCAGATGCACAGGATTACTTCTATTAGCACAGTTAAAGCGCCTCAGTACTACTGGCTGCATTCTGTTTGCTTGTTATTTCTGCATGTATGCTAAAGAAAGCACCTTTTGCATATCAAATCAAAGACTGTTGACAATGAAAAATGACCTGCACTGAGACAAACATACAGTACCTTAGAAATTACTCAAACATTTAATTATTTTAGGTAGAATAATCACCATTCTGACTATGCTTCTGAAAATTACAACTTATTCATGATATTCAATGTGTTTCTGATCATCAAGGATAATTTAGTATTGGATTTAAGAGCGACAGAACACTCTAATCAGATGATTTAGCCCCAGAAAACTATTTGGAAAGAAGGTGCTACTTCTGAGGTTACTTATTCTGTAACAAGGCTACCTTGTTAAATGCAACTTTAAGATGATTGTTACTTATTCCATTACTTTTCCAGTTTTTCTTAAAGTGAATCTCACTGCAGGAAGTTATACATTTATATACACCCAGATGCATTTGTGAAATAAAATTCAAGTGAAAAAATGTGTTTGTTACTTTGCATTTACTGTGGCTTAACCCAACTTGCACTATGGAAAAAGCTTTCAGGAGCAAGCTCAGAAACTTTCTTGATGTTTACACCCAGGCTTAACTTAAAATCACAGAAGTTATTTAGCAATTTAGTCCACAATATAGTTATTATACACCAATTTTGAACACTTTACCATGAATACACCTACAGAGCTGATATAAATGTATACAATAAGTATCTAATGTACTTCTGTTCCTTATAAGACACACTGTTTCATTATTATTACCGATTGTCAGCTCTTAAGATATTATTGAGATTTCTACACCATTTGCTGTTGTTTCTAAATAAGCTGAGGAATGTGTTAAGGTGAAAATTCAATTATACTAAATTAATACCTTCTGTTTGTGCTCAGTGAGGTACATAGTACTCCATATACTCCTCGTGTACCCATGAAGCTGCCAGTAGGACTGTTCTTTTGCAGCTAAGGATAATACAGCCCCACAGACACTATTTCCTTCACCAGCAGCCAACACTGGAGCACACTGTGAGGTGTTGTGACACATTGGTATGGCGAGAGTGAAATGCTAGGAATGGAAATGTATCACTTGGCAAATTCAAGGACACTTTTGTTATATTTTCACAGTGAACCTAATTAAAGATGAGCATGAAATTATAGAGAACAATAGAGAATTATTTTTGAATGTCAGCCATATACATATAAATTTTTTTTTGTCCCACTTTCCATTTGTGACCTCTTCTCCTGCTCAGTCTCTCCACAACCCTCTAATTGCTTGCTCTCCCTCTTCTGGAAGGCCAATGGTATCCCGGGTTCCATCAGAAGAGGGGTGGCCAATAGGCCAAGGGAGGTGATTGCCTCCCTCTATTCTGCCCTCTTGAGGCCCCATCTGGAGTACTGCATGCAAGTCTGGGGCCCCAACACGGGAAATACGTGGAGCTTGCGGAGAGGGTCCAGGGGAGGACCACAAAGATAATCCAAGGGCTGGAGCACCTCTCCTATGAAGACAGGCTGAAGGAACTGGGCTTGTTCAGCCTGAGGTTGTGGATGCCTCATCCTTAAAGGTTTTCAAGGCCAGCTTGGATGAAGCCCTGGGCAATCTGATCTAATACTTGATCTACCAGCTGGCAACCCTGCCTGTCGCAGGGGAGTTGGAACTTGATGGTCCTTGAGGTCCCTTTCAGCCCAAGCCATTCTTTGATTCTGTTATTCCTTTTATGTCTATTAGATACTTTGCTAGCACTGGGGAAGAGTAAGTGTTGAAAGCCCTACAGGTGCTTCTCACTCTGAAGACTCTCCCATAGAGGACCAGTGGAACAAAAAGCAAAGTAGGCTCAACTTTCTTCCTTCTCCTGCTTCATACTTGAACAGCCATGATGCTGGTGAGCCAAGGTGACTATCCAGGAGTTTGAGCTTTGTCTCAGACGTGTGGGGTAAACTGTCCTGTTTCCTCCATAGCATGGCTGCAGCTCCTGTAAGGAGAAGCTATTTAAAATAGCTATTTAAAGCTATTCTCCTCCCTCAAGAGTCATGCGAAAAACCAACTTGCTGAAAGCCGAACAGATCTCTCCTCCTCACCACTCACTACAGTGCATGAACCGCAGTACAGATTTGTATACATACAGAGTTCACAATTCCTACTTATGTCAACAGCCTTCACTTTCTCTTAGACATCTAAGAACAACTGTTGAATGGCTGGTACCGAGGTTTATAAATACCAGCAGCAGTTCATAAATGCTGAATTAAGAGCTGTTATTGGCCTAATGAACATCAAACTGAGAAGAAGGAAGAGATGTAGGCAAGAGATAATTCAACAAATTAGATGAAAAAGGTGGAGGACAAGTGAGTAATGGAAAATAATTGGCAAGCAAGAGAATCCACTAGACATGCCAGTGCATTTTAACCTTGCCTTCCTCTGAGGACCAAGATTTTTCTTGAACTTAATACCACGAGTCTTAAAGAAATCTGGCTGCATCACTGAATCAAGTCCTCCCTAGCACAAACAGACATATTAATAAAGCTTATTAAAATGACGTGGTTTTCTTGCCCTTACTACTCCTCTTGAAAGGCCAGATTTGTCCAGCAGAGCTATCCAGTGAATTTGAGAAATGTGAATGAGGCTAAGGTGAGGCAAGCAAAAAGAAACAAGAGAGAGGTTTCATGAGACAAAGCTGTCACTGAAAGACTGCACAGGAGTTCCAGATGCAAGCTTTTAGCACAACATGCTGGCAAGACTGGCAAGCCAGGAGAGTTATTTAAGAATGTCTTTAAGTGTAGAAGGCTGCAAGCAGCCATATCACTTCCTCTCCCTGTTAGTCTCAAGAAACAATGATCTTTTCTACTAAATACAGAGAACTGCTTTTGACACAAACATATATGCAGCCTCTCCTTGATACCCACGTTGTCAAACTGTACCAAAATGCATTTTGTCCTAGACAGTACAAGTGAACTCATTCTGAACTTGTTTTAAGGTAAGATGTGCAAATGGATCTGACAAAAGATGCATGCCAGCCTGTAAATACTACAGAACTTGGTCTACCATCATTAGTACAGTACCTGCCAACTGTCAGCTGCCAGTGGGAAAAAGTCTGATCTGAATCAGATATAACTTCGCTTCTGTTTCTGTCAAACTAACCACAGTTTCTGGGTATAAAATTTATGTTAGTTTTTAGGGCCAGACAATACTTGATCCTGGTTTTGGGGACAAAATTACCTCTCCTAAAATGCTGGAACAGATTTAAAGTTGTATGAGTTTTTAACAAGTGCTGATGTATTTCGTGCTTTCTGGCACAGAATCTCTGTGATTGAACAAGTCTGCCAGATCAAGGATGGACAAATCCCTTGGATCCATGGCACAGGACACAGCCTTCACCTTCCCAAGGTAATATGTAACCACAGAGACACATAATTGGCATATTTTTCTCCTTCCCCACTCTCTAAACTTGTGCTATCTGCATTGGGGCACTTCCTGGGAAGAGGAGACTTTGGATTTCAGTTTCTCCAGGCTGACAAGAGCCCAGCACACCACTTCTTGCAAACATACTCAGGTTACCAGGCTGCTGGGTAAACAGCATCTCTGTTTCCTCTGACGAAAACTTTGTGCTCTCATCACAAATTGACAGGCACACTTCATGTGAAATTTTGATTTGAATCACTCCAGGCACACTTGCGTGTGTTTTGTTCCCCATCAGCTACCTCAGCTTTTGGGGATGATGAAGAGACCTGAGCTCCCTCAAGAGAGAATAAAGAGCTTTGTTCCACCCTAACATGTCCCTCCCCATCACTTGACTTCTTCCCAGAAATTATTTAGAGCCACACAGCCCAACTGCTCTGACATGGCTGCGAAGGCACCATCAAAAAGCCTGGGGCTGGATGCCTGTAGTAGGCGCTCTGAATGTGGCTCCTCTCACAGGTGAAACAGGACGTATACAAACATACTGCTGCAACTGTTGACGAATTTCAGTGACCATAACTCGATTCGATTTCCTCAAATGAAATCTCCTGCGAATGAAAGGATTCATCCCATCAGGAGGCTTGCTAAGATCCTCTAGGTAATTTCACATCTACACACCATCTTTGATTCAAAAGCAAATCTGAGCCCCTTGGGTTAACAATGAATGAAGTATTTAAGAGCAGGAGAAAACTAAGAAACCACCAGGAGTTCTGCCTCATAACTAAGTCATGTAGTATTAACTAACACTGAACTGACTCATTATGAGATGATACTTGCTGGTGTGAAAACAGAGAAAATTTCTGCATCCTGAAACATTGAAGCCTCTGGCTCATTTTATTTTAATACCTCACCTTAATACCAAGTTTTCTGAATTAACTTCTCTGCTAATAGCTTTGTAAACATATGTATGTGTAGGCCTGATGATACACCACAGCATAATAAAAACTGAATCATGCTTAGCTGCCTTCTTAAAATAATTAAAAATCTGCTTCTGCTTTGTGAATGGATTTCCACATTCAGAGCTAGCTTGTTTTTGCTTCACACGTTAAACTTCCCACTGTGCTTTCCCTGAAGAACACCTAGTATCCAACATTCTGATCAGTGATTGCTCATCATGTGGTTCCCAGGTGACCTGACATCTCACCACGAGATCAGCAGATATTAAATTCTGCAGAAATGATTAGTCCTGAGGTACCTCAAATCTGCCTGCAAGTGTCATGTTTTCTATTTTCTTAGAAACTTTTCCTCTCCATTTGCTTCCAGTGCATGATGGCATACAGTAGCTAAGAGATCGTAACTAGTTTTAAGTAACAGTCACTCTGCACTAACTTCCATTAGGAATGAAAAATGCACTATTCAGTGCCTCCACATTTATATTTCCTAGAACCTCATTAGTATGACTGAGACATATATGCGTGTCTGTACAGGCACAGAGAGGGAAAGACTGAGGTGAGAAGGAATTCATGACTGGAATGTAGTAATAGACAGGTAAAAACTCTTTAGGAAAGACAGGCAGGAAAGGAGGAGAGGGGGTGTTGCCCTCTACAACTATGACCAGATGGAGTCCATGGAGCTCCACTTGGGGATAGATGAGGAGCTGACAGAGGGTTTATGGCTGTAAGGGAAGGCAGGGGAAAGCGACATCATAGTGAGAGTCTGCTACAGGCCGCCTGATCAGGAAGACAGAGTGGATGAGGCCCTCTATAAACAGATAGAAGCAGCTTCACAGTCACAAACACGGTCCTCACTGGGGACTTCAACCACCCTGATATTGGTTGGAGAGACAACACAGCAGGGCATCAGAAACCGAAGAGGTTCCTGGAATGTGTTGATGATAACCTCTTCTTGCATATGGTAGAGGAACCCACGAGAAAAGGGGCTATGCTGGACTTTGTCTTCACCAACAAGGAGTGGCTGGTGAGTAATGTGAAGCTCATGGGCAGCCTTGGCTGCAGTGACCACAAAATGGTAAAGTTCAAGATTCTTAGGGCATCAAAGAGGGTGCACAGCAAGGTTGCTACTCTGGACTTCAGGAGAGCAGACTTTGAACTCTTCAGGGAACTGCTTGACAGGGTGACATGGGAGAAAGCCCTGGAGGGAAGAGGGGCCCAAGAAAGCTGGTCAGTATTCAAGGACCATCTCCCCCAAGCCCAGAAGCAGTGCATCCTGAGAAAAAAAGGAAGGCAGGCAAGAACACCAGGAGGCCTCCATGGATCAACAGGAGCTCCTGGACATACTTAAGCTCAAAAAGAAAGTCTACAAGGAGTAGAAACAGGAACAGGTTACCTGGGAGGACTACAAATAAATTGTCCAATCAGCCAGGAATCAGGTTAGGAAAGCTAAAATCCAGATAGTATTAAATCTAGCCAGGGCCTAAAGGGGAACAAGAAGAAATTCTACAGGTATATCACAGTGATAAAAGGAAGGCCAGGGAAAATGTGGGCCCTCTCCAGAAGGAAACTGGAGACCTGGTCACAAGGGATACGGAGAAAGCTGAGGTGCTCAATGAATTCTTTGCCTCAGTCTTCACTGGCAAGGGCTCTAGCCACACCACCCAAGCTGCAGAAAGCAAAGGTAAGAACTTGGAGAAGGAAGATCTGCCTGCTGTAAGCGAAGATCAGTTTTGAGACCATCTAAAGAACCTGAAGGTGCACAAGTCCATTGGACCCGATGAGATCCATCCATGGGTTCTGAGGGAACTGGCAAATGAAGTTGCCAAGCCACTATCCATCATATTTGAAAGGTCACGGCAGTCTGGTAAAGTTCCCACTGAATGGAAAAGGGGAAACATAACCCCAATTTTCAAGAAGGGAAAAAAAGAAGATCCAGGGAACTACAGGCCAGTCAGTTTCACCTCTGTGTCTGGCATGATCATGGAGCAGGTCCTCCTGAAGGTCCTACTAAGGCACATAGAAAATAAAGATGAGGTGATTGGTGGTAACCAACACAGTTTCACCAAGGGCAAGTCATGCCTGATGAGCTTGGTGGCCTTTAATGATAGAGTTACAGTATCAGTGGATAAAGGAAGAGCAACTGATGTCATCTACCCAAACTCATACAAAGCGTTTGACACTGTCCCACATGACATCCTGGTCATCAAATTGGAGAAAAATGGATTTGATGGATGGACCACTCTCTGGATAAGGAATTGGCTGGATGGTTGCAATAAGAGAGTTGTGGTCAATGGCTCTATGTCCAAGTGGAGACTGGTGACAAGTGGCCTTCCTCTGGGATCAGTGCTGGGACTGGTGTTATTTAACATCTTTGTAGGCAACATGGACAGTGGGATCAAGTGTAACCTCAGCACATTTGCAGATGGCACCAAGCTGAGTGGTGCAGTTGACACACTAGAGGGAAAGAATGCCATCCAGAGGGACCTGGACAGTCTTGAGAAGTGGGCCAATGCCAACCTCATGTAGTGCAGCAAGGCTAAGTGCAAGGTCCTGCACCTGCCTCAGGGCAGTCCCAAACACAGATACAGGTTGGGTGGAGAATGGCTTGAGAGCAGCCCTCAGGAGAAGGATTTGAGAGTGTCAGTTGATGAAACACTCAACATGAGCCAGCAATGCGTGCTTGCAACCCAGAAGGCCAACCGTCTCCTGGGTTGCATCAAGAGAATTGTGACCAGCAGGTCAAGGGAGGTGATTCTGCCCCTCTACTCTGCTCTTGTGAGAGCTCACCTGAAGTACTGCATCCAGTTCTGGGGCTCCCAACACAAGAAGGGTATTGAGCTTTTGGAGCCAGTCCGGAGGAGGGCCACAAAGATGATCGGAGGGCTGGAGCACCTCCCCTACAAAGACAGGCTGAGAGAGCTGGGACTCTTCAGTGTGGAGAAGAGAAGGCTCTGAGACCTTATAGTGGCCTTCCAGTACCTGAAGGGGGCCAACAGAAAAGCTGGGAGGGACTTTTTATAAGGGCAGGTAGCAACAGAACAACAGGAAATGGTTTTAAACTGGAAGAGGGTACATTTAGACTAGATATCAGGAAGAAATTCTTTACTGTGAGGGTGATGAGACACGGGAACAGGTTGCCCAGCGAGAGCTGTGGATGCCCCCTCTCTGGAAGCATTCAAGGCCAGGCTTTGAGAAACCTGGTCTAGAGGGAGGTGTTCCTGCCTGTAGCAGGGGGATTGGAGCTCGATGATCTTAAAGGTCGCTTCCAACCCAAACCATTCTATGATTCTGTTATTCTAAGAATGTGATGTTTGCTGCCAAACTCACAGAAGTGATGCATTGGAAAGTACAGGTAAGAAAATTACACCTCCACTCCTTGCTGGGAAGAGGTGAGGAGCCTTCAGCAAGGCATGCCTTAGTATCCTGAGAAAAGAGCAAAACTTTCTGGGGCATCTCAGTAAGTGCCTGAAGATGGGACAATGGCAAGAGTGCTGTTCCCTCTCTCTGCTTGTTTCCACCATTGATGCCAAAATTATGGTCACCAGTAGCAACACTGAAGAAAACCATTTTTGGCCACAGGGCCCCAGCAGACAAATGTGGAGAATGAGTAATTCACAGGGGGGCACAGTAATCGTCATTAAAACCAGTAATCTGCCAAGGGTTATGAATACTGTAGTGTCTCAAACTTAACTTCGCTCTCTGCATTTGGCACGTGGCACAGTTCAGTACCTGAAATAACTGCCTGTGAAACTCTGCAGCCAGCGAGTCCCAACCATTTCTGAAAATCCTCCTTCCTGGCAGGTTTCCACGGAGCAGGAGCCCAACGCCAAGTCCTCTCACAGAAAAACACTGAGGGAGAACATCACAGAGGCTGCATTTTGTTTTGAGTGCTAGAAACGACACTTTCACATGTAGATGTACATGAGATTTGAAACAAAGTCTTCTGAGATTAGGTGTTATACTCAGGTTTACTTAGTGTCTTTCAGACAGGTGCCTTAGGAAACCGAATCCTCGCTCTAGAGACCTTGCAAATGCACTCACAGTGGGAATGACGGCATTTATGATTTTCTCCTCGTAATCTGGTACGTACTATATGAAGCACATATAGAGCATTTTTCTTCCTATTTAAAGTTCATTATAAGCACTTTATGCGCTGAGAAATGCTCTGAGCACACCTATCAGATTTTCAGTCAAAACAGCTCGGTGTCTGGTAGGGGCTGTAGAACTGGTCGATTTATTTCATAAAATTTTATGTATAAAGCAGCAGTATCCATGAACTTAATGGTCAGAATATAGAGTCTACAGGGGTAATTTTTATTACAATTTATAGCAAGATTACCCATACTCCACAGTTTTCAGATTTTATTGAGATTTTATGGGACTATATGGCTAGAACAGTTAACTGCACCCAGCACAGCTATGGTTCACGGAGAATAGGAACTGGCACTGAACACAGTGTAACTAATCTACCATAGAATATTAATTGCTATGATTCCATCAAAGGCAATATTTAAAATCATTTCACCAATCACATAATTTGCCATAAACCTGTAAAAGAATGGTTGTATGTAAAAATGTAAAGGTAAGAGTGATAGCATGAATGGAATACATGCACATATTTAAGAATCTCTGTCATTGGGTTGTATACAGAAACATACAACACCATTTTTTCAAACAAAGGACTTTTCTCATTCTAAGCTATTTGAATGTTTGGATTCTTATCTACACAAACACCAAACGACTGAAACTACTGAGATTTAAATCACAGCATAAAGTACACAAGTACTGTATCACTAAAAGTTAACAGGGAAAACAAAGACAGATTATTTTTAAGATAAACTAAAATACCACAGAGCCCCTACAGAAATAGTAGCAGATTGCAACTAATGCATTTCAACAGTCTAAAGATATTTTAGACACCAGAAAGTTTCCAGTAGGTTGGTCCAAGTCACAATAAAACCCAAGGAAGGGATAAAATAAATGAGAAGTTTTATGCATGTTTCAGCTGGATCCAAATTTGTAGGATAAAAGCAACTAGATCAAAGCACAGTGCCGCTGAGAGCACAAAACTGAAGGACCAGTGGCATTCTTGGCGCTGAAGACAAAGAATTAACAGCTTCTAATAGGTGTAGGGACTCAGGACATGTTGAAATGGCCTTCCTAATCCTCCTTATGCTTGGCTTCACAAACACAGCTGGAATACATACCTACCTTGCTCCCTTCCCCAAACCTGCTGCTAACAAGAAACACATCAGGCTAAATCCAATGCTGATAAATATTAGAAGAGTGTGCTTCTGTGGTGAAAACATCTATATGTGAAGCTAGTGAGTCAACAGATCTGACCTTCTGTATTAGACTGTCACTCAAGCTACTTTGTCTAAAGCTTCCTTCTCAATTTTAAACAATAAAGTATATCTTGCAACCTGTATTTTAACTCTCGGTTCTGGTGAGAATTACTATTTACTCTAGTTCTTAAATACACACGCCATCTCCAGTGACACGGACTCCACCCCGAAGCCAAGCCTGTTTCTCTCCCTGCCTAGCCTCTGCCAACTAACTTCTCCTTTCCAAGAACAACTAATACTTCTTCCAGACAAACTGCAGGAACAGAGGGAGAGATCCAAGTTGCAAACACTTTGGGGGGCAGGAAGGCGGAGGCAGACAGGTTGGAATACGTACAGACCCAAAATATTTTTGCGTCCAACAACAAAAAATTACAGCTAAACTAGATCCATCCTGATGCAACTCAAATCCAAAATCCACTGAAATGCAGAAAGAATAATCGTTTCCCATAAAACAAAAAAAGGCAATGTTACTGGTTTTAATTTGGAGTCTCTTTCACACAAAAATTATACAAGCAGACCATATAATCTGACCTTTAAACATATGGAATGGTTCTTACATTTCTAACTTTGTACTACAAATTGCATTTAATTTTGTGGAATAGACTTTACAGTAGGTGGAAATATAGCGTGTATATTTCTATAAATACAGTAGACTGTACTTTAAAAGATGAGTAGTGGGCAACATAATCCAGTTTTAAGCCACAGCAAAATCTGTAGCAACGGGTACTGCATTTCCTACTCATAAGTTAGGAATATGGTATGTGTAAGCTGTGAAGAGATGCAATCCAGGTATTCCTGTAGGTCTACATGCAAATGTGATAACATAAAAACAGGTCATGCCAATGTCATGATGGATGCTTATGTACATGAGAAGTTGAAGTTCAAATGGAAAATTTAAATGTATAATGTTTTGAATGCTGGATTTTGTAATTGGTTCTATCTTCTGAAAACCTTACCATAAGAGTGAAAAAAACACCCAAATCTGAAAAAACAGAAACACCAAAGTTGTGTGGGTCTTTGGTACGCCAGCACCAGATGGAGCTTCTGAAATGCCCTTCAGTGAGTGGAGTAACTCTTCTGAACTATGGAGAACAATTTTTAGGGATATTATCTTTTACAAAATCTGCCACTAGAGGGACGTGATTTGCCGGTAGTATTCATGGATATTATCTGGAAGGAAAGCAGTGGAAAGACTCAGGATAATGGGACCAGAGTTTGTAGGGGAATGTGTTGCTACCTCGCCAGGCCATTTTGCTGCTCACTATCTGAGCCTCTCCTTGTTCTCTTTCACACTACAAATTCTGCCTGGATCTCTTTGCTACCCTCCTTACGCTTTTGTCTCCTTCCTGTCTCTCCTATCCTATCCCATTTCTCCTCTTGAACATATTCACACATCCATACCTATCTCACTACCACTCTTTTCTCCCTTGTTCCCTTTCATCCCGTGTTTTACCCAGCCTTTCCAGCTTCCCAGTAAAGTTTCTTCTCGACTTTCCTCAAGTTTTTTCTTTGTTTTTTTTCTTGCTTTACCCCTTAAGGGGACTCTGACTTTTTTTTTCAGAGCTCTGAATCTGGCTTATGAATACCAAAGAATGGTCAACAGTCCAAACCAAACCTGAGGCTCATGGCTCAACAGCACAGAGGTTCCAGAGTTGAGTTTTGCACCACATAAAGAAAAAGAAAGGAATAAGTTTTTCAACATGGAAAATACTACGCTTTTTCTTTGCTCTCAGTTTCAGGAAGAACAGACTAGTTTTCTTGAAACTTTTATCAAAGAAATAAAAAGAAGGAAAAAAAGGAACAGCCTGAGGCAAGAGTTTGACATGAAAAATGTTCGCCTAAATGGTTAACATATAGACGAACTTCAAGCAGCTGAAGACAAGGGGAAGTCTCAGGCAACCTTATCCGTAGGTGCTGCTACCTGCTGTGCCTCTAATTCCACATTTCAGCAACACACACCATTGCTGAACAGTGAAAAAAAGAAGTTGAGGAGAGAGTTTTTCCTGGGAATTTAACACGCTAGAATGCTTCAACATGTAATAATGCCTAGTGGTCATCAACCACAAAAAAATCTTCCAATCTTTTTCGAGACTTTTGATGACAGAGAATAATGGTGAGCACTGAAGGAAGCAATCTTCATCCCTTCATCACATCATAGAAGCTGAGGGACTCATGGTGCCCAGGAACTTCTGCATGGTTTTCATCCCCCCTGTGCCCTGACAGCCTTAACATATTGACTTACTTTGTACATATGGAATAACCTAAGGACTGGGTTGTGGGTGAGCTGGCAGTGTAGCGGTAGCATGCAGGGACCTCTGCCACAGTGAGAATGTCAGTAGGGGAAGTCTCAAAGATGGAAGGAGAATATGCATCTATCTGCATGTGCATGTGATTAGAGTGTTTTGGGATCACATAAAGGTGTTAGAAATGTGTAGGTACTTATTGAGACTTCACACATGCCTGCAGTTACATTACCGACGTATATCCTGATTACCTTCTTACTATATATTCTTAATAAATTCCCAAAATACTGATTCTGATTTTGGTTTAAATCAGGTGAACTGAGAGGTTTTTATCCCAAAACAAGAATCAATCTGACAGAAGGGTGCTTTTGTAGCATAGCCAGGGTTCCTGCTGTTCCTCCTGGAATGTAGTATGTGACACAGGACCTGGTGGGATGCTCACTTCTGCGCCTGGTCACCTAATGGAGCAGATCCTCCTGGAAAGCATGTTATGGCATATGGAAGACAGGGAAGTGATTAGGGACAAGGAATGGACAACTGACATATCCACCTGGACTTTGGTATGTTCCCACACAACATCCTCTCCTCTACACTGGAGAGACATAGATTTGACGGACTGTTCAGTGGATGAGGAATTGGCTAGACATCCGTTTCCAAAGAGAAACAGTCAATGCCTCAATGTCCAAGCAAAGAACAGTGACAAAAGGTGTCCCTCAGGGGACTCTTGCTGTTTAGTATCCTCACTGGTGATATGGACAGTGGGATTGAGCGCATGCTCAATAAGTTTTCAGATGACACTGAGCTGAGTGGTACAGACGACAGGGATGGAATGTCAAGCAGAGAGACCTTGACAACCTTGAAAACTGGGCCCACGTGAAACTCATGAAGTTCAACAAGGCCAAGTGAAAGGTCCTGCACCTGGGTGAGGGAAATCGCATATGTGTATATCCTGAGTGACAAATGAATTGAGAATAGCCCTGCAGAGGTGGCCTTTGGGCTACCGGTGGATGAAAAACTCAACATGAACAAGCATTGTGCACTTTCAGCCCAGAAGGCCAACTGTATCCTGGGCTAAATCAGAAGGGGAGTGGCACCAGGGTGAGGAAGGTGATTGTCCCCCTCATCTGTGCCCTCAGGAAGCCCCATCTGGAGTACTGTGCCGAGGCCTGGGGCCCCCAGGACATGGAGCTGTTGGAGCAGGTCCAGAGGAGGCCATGAAGCTGCTCAGAGGGCTGGAGTACCTCTCCTATGAAGAAAGACTGGGGAAACTTGGTTTGTTCAGACTGGAGGCTCTGGGGAGACCCCACTGAGGACTTCCAATACTTAAAAGGGAGAGACAGGAAAGATGAGGACAGATTCCAGAGCATGTAGTGATAGGTCAAGGGGTAATGGCTTTAAACTAAAAGAGGGCAGACTTTGATCAGATATATAAGCAAGAAATTCTTTACTCTGAAGGTGGTTACATACTGGAAAGGGTAGTCTAGAAAGGCTCCATCCCTGGAAGTGTTCAAGGCCAGGTTAAATGGGACCTTGAACAGCCTGGTCTAGTAGAAGTTCTAATCTAGAACTAGATTATCTTTAAGGTCCCTTCCAAGACAAGCCTTTCTGTGGTTTTATGAATCTGTGCAGCTAGCATCTCATGTGTATGGGAGCTATTTCTTTGCAAATCGATCTAGTTTTCAGAGCTGCAGAAAAGGTTTGATTTAACAGGAAACCTTGCAAGTGAAAAATGGGATAGAGGAGGCAAGACAGAGAACAGAAATGAGCAGCACACTTGGAGGCGGAAAAGTAGATCTGAGATTCTACTGGAGTGCATGGATCAGTGGTGCCATGGATAAGAAAGCATGGCAGCAGAGAAGATGACAGTATGGGATAGAAATATTAACAGATAAGGAGGAAGAGATGAAGCAGAGCTGCTAACTCTAATGCTCAAAGAATAATAAGGAAGGACCAGTAAAGTAGAAAAAAAGAAGAGGTGAAAAGAGAGGAAGATAGAGGATACAAAGAAACAGGGATTCCTTTTGCTGAAATAAAGAGAGTATTCAAACAGAACATGAAGAAAAAAAGGTTTTACTTGAACTCTCTACAAAGCAGTTGTTGGAAGGACAGTTTTCTTGGAGAGAGAGGTGGACTTCACGGTTCCTGTGAAGCATGAAGGGAAGCAGTAAGCCACCTGAGTAAAATATCTGGAGGCAGCGTTAAGCTGATAAAGGAAGTTCAGGAGGTTTTTGCAATAAAATTAAAAATGAAAAGGTTCTAGTGAAATGTGGGAGGAACAGGGCAATTCAGCACAAGGAATATAAAACTGGGATATGAAAGGGAGTAACAATGGGAAGTATTTCTCTGTATTTCCTGTTTCTTGCATTTTTCCCTGCTCTGAACCAGGTTGCACTTAATTTTGGATAGTTTTATCATTGAAAGTATATCTGCTCAGGAAAGTGCCTAAGTTTTATTCCAATGAAAAGAACATCAATACAAGCTTGTGTAAAATATAACAGTAAGTGCTGCCCAAACACACCTTTGTATCAAGAGCACTGTGTCTGATTTAAACCCAAAGCAACAAGAATACATAAATTATGGGACCAATGTTGCTGATGCTATCAAACAGATAACGTCAGCAGATGACTCTGTTTGAGTGTGCACACTTAGTTTTGGAAAATGATTAACATTCATGTAAATGTCAGAAGTAGTGACTTCAGATGTTTCTCAACCTGCATTTCTCCTTCAGTTGGTATAGAGGATTAGCAATCAATTCAGTTTGTTAAAGATGTCTCGTTAGCATCAGTGTCCATTTACTTCTTCTTTAAAGCTAACTACTGAAGAGAAGTTAGTCTATGCATATACAAAATTTGTTTATTCAGTTATTTCATGCAACATCACTGTTATATTTATATTGTTTTGAATTAAAAAAAAACACTTCAGCAAAGGACGACAAAAGATGACTACCTAGAGTGGACTGCTGCCCATTATTCTTCTACTGTATTTATTCAAATTAACCTGAACATTTATATCAAAATAATTAGTGAGAGCAAAATGGGTACAACTGATGAGAAAAAAAAGAAAAAAAAAAAAGAAACCTTAATCCCTTCTTTTCCTTTAGCTGTACATTAATAGGTGCTGCAGGGCTGGTTAATGATCTCTGCCAATAATAGTACAAAAGAGAGATTGTCAGGGCAGCTCAGGAGGCCTGCAGCTCGTGGGCTGAAATCCCTACAGGGCATTAAATTCTGGAATTTCGTTGATGAAGCCAGGGTAGTGAATTTCCAGTTTTACAAGATCAAGAGGTCCTTCACATGGAGGAGACTACTACCAGAGCCAACTAGCACCTCAGAAAAGAAAACAAATGGGAGAAATTCCAGATGAGCTCAAGGTCAGGTGCTGCTCAAAGCTCCAAAACCAAAATACAGACTAAAACTAATTTTTTTTTATTTCAGACAACATGGTGAAACATTCTGCTTTCATTTATCATTTCTTGACAAAATGCCACAAGGTCCTAAAACTGCGTAATTGTATGAGATGTGATAAAATCTCTTAAACTGTCATTTTGAGGCTTAAAACAAAACACAAATCTGCTTTGAGTTTGGTTCCTATGGTTTAAGCCTGTAAAAAGGACACACCCCGTACTTGAGTACTGAAGGAATGGGAGGAGAACCACAGACTTATGGACAACAGAATAGTATTAAACACCAGAATGACCAATCACTGTTGTATATACACTTAATAGACAGACATGAGAGTTAAAAAAAAAAGGTCTTTCAGTTGGGGACATTATGGGTTCATTATGCCATTAGGTACTCAAGAGACATTATGTGTTACTAAATGTCCCATAACTTCATAAGCCCTAAAGTAAGGTTATCTGTCAGCATCCTCCCTTTCCGCTTCAAGCAATACTTCATTTCAGGGGAGAATTAGCCATATTTTATACGCCCATACACAATGAACCTTGAAATGAGTATCCCTCATTCCCTACCTCATGTTCCCATTTCTGTCACTAATGTCTTCTTTACAAGGCTGTGCTTTTCAAAGCATTTGGGCACATCTGTTTCTCTTTTCTTCCTCTATCCATTATGTCATCATCTCTAACAATTTTTTTGCTGCATTGGTAACTGTTACTTTCTCGTTTTTTCTTGCTCTCCAGCTCCCCTTTTTGTGTTCTTTGGACTCCTCTCTAAGACCATATCTGTCCTTCTGGCATGTGCTTTCCTCCTCCTTTCACACCTCCAGGAGCCTCTTATATCCTGTGTCTGCAAAACTCATTCCTAACACTCTGTGTGGTTTCCTTCCCTCCTGCTGTTTAATCTGGAAGAGGCAACTTAATTCAAAATATGGCACTGCCACTCCTCGAGCCTAATAAAACGTACTTCTCTGCATGTGCTACTGCTCTTTATTCCAAAAGCCTTTCCTTCTCACGTTCCTAGAGTACAAGTGCTTTCTCTTTGATGGAAACAATCTCTCTGACTCTACTGCCCAGCCTCATTTTTTGAGATCTGTATCACCTGGTGAGTTTTTCACGTCCTTCTATGATATTCTGTATATTGTCAGTATTCCGTTGTCCTATTTCTTCCGCTCCTAGGAAAGATCTATCTCTCACAGGACAAAACTTGACATGAGTTGTCTAAGCACCTAACATCACTGCTGACCTCAACTATTTTTTTGGAATTTATTTTAAAGAGCACTGAGGATAAGACTTCTAAAGGTCCTCCATGAGTAGCTGAAGTTTTGTCACTTCAGCAAATGACACAGCAAGCTTGTAAACTAATAGCTTTATAAGGCTGTTCTGTTTTCTTCATAGAAGAATGATTTTACAGATGCCACAGATGCACAAAACCAGTTCTACCTTACCTTTGACGTGGCTTCTCCCATCCTCCAACAGTGGCACTACTATAGTGTTGTTCATATTCCCAGGTGATCTCACAGCTGTATAGACAACAGGTACCGACTGTACCACAACGGGTATACGGTGCACGTGACTCATTTTATTGGACTGCAAGTTCATGGGGCTTGAAGGTGGAACTGGATGGATAATGTGCAAAAATTGCTGGCCTCCGACACCAGATGCAGAGGCCACAAGAGGACCAGGACTTAATACTGATGGTACAGATGCTGCTGAGGATACCGACGTTATTACTGTGGGTGATGAAGCTGGTCGACTAGAAGAAGAAGAAGTAGACGTAGAAGAAGGGGAGGAGGCTGATGCTGTCATGGAAACTGGTGAAGATGAAGCTGCAGTAGGGGATGACCTGGCTTTGTTTATTGATAAGTCCACTGGTTCAGTCTGTGTTTGGAAATGATCTGTAGATAATGAATCCTCCGGGGGATCTGCCTTCATGTTGTTTAGTAACAAGGGTACAGCTTCCATATCTGGGTAGTTGTGGACGTTTGGAGACTGTTGGGGAAGGACAGAAGGACATATTTTTAGTTACATATGTGGCTAAAGGCAACATGAACACCCAATTGCTAACAAGCACACACCAATCAGACAAGATTGAAGAGGTTATTAAGAAAATCTTCTGTTCCTACTTCTTACAAGGTATCAGGATTAACTGTACAAAATCATCCTCTTTCTTTGCATTATTCTAAATTTTTTTAGTAGCAAGAATTTTAAAATTCCCACAAGTAACCACTATTTGTAGATAGGATATTTCTTCTTTAAGCTTTATCTCTACTCTCATGCCATCTCCAACAGAGATGATCACCAGTATTTTTAAACAACTTCCCAAATGCTTGAAGACTGTAATATACTCCTGCTTGTCTACATTCTTCTGGACTAGGAAGACCTTGCTTCATCTTTCTGTCATGTGACCTTTAAAAGAACAAGCCTTATCACTTGTTCACTCTTTGCAGCAGCAATTCCTTATTTGAATTAGAATGTTATATATTCTATCTCACTGTTATACTTTCTCTGTTTTGAAAATGTATTTTATATACTAATTAAGAAAACAAAAATCCTGAACTTGCAAAATAACTTTTTGCTGTAGGCTAACTCTTTCAAAGCTAGTTGGTCTAAATTTATTCTAGAATGGTGACATCTGTGATTTTTATAGCTTTATTCTTTATTTTCATCATCAATGAGGTTAATAGAATTTTTGAATAATAATACTAGGCCAAAGATAGATCCCTGGAGAAGCCCTTTTGATAAATCTTCCCTTTTTGACAGTACATCATTAATAACTACTCTACAAAAACGTTTTTTCAAGCAATTTTCAATAGGGGGAGCAAAAAAGGAAATGCCCATTGATAACCCAGTAGTAAGACAAAGCTCCATATCCATCTGGCACAACACTGCAGCAGTGCTTCTCTGTGGGTGAGTACTGCCACACGTACACACACTCCATTCCCTACTGCAGTATGGAACCCAACATAGATGAAAGAAGCTTGCCAAACTACTTCAAACCTTGATCCAAAACAATTCTTCCATAAATAAGTCATTTTTTTATGGTACCTAAGCAGTTCCAATGCATTCTCTCATTCTCTAGACTATAGTATTTATGCAATTTCTAAAACTATTAAGTCAGGCACATGTAACCTGGAAATATTTCAGTTCAGCTACTCTAAGTAGGCTAACAATCAAGCAAACTATGAATTTGATTTGGGATTTTTATAATCTACAATGTTAAATATTTTCATTGGGAATCATCATTTTTGAGTCAGAGCCAAATTTCATTACAGAATGAACTTCTATTGCAAAAGGAAAATAGAAACATTAACATTAAAAATTATAAATAACAACAGCCTAAGTGGGTATTACCCCTGGCATTCTGAAAGATGAGATGTTTAGTAGATCTCATCCATTCCATTCATTTAGATTTGTTCCTGGACCTACCATTCCCCCCCATCTGAAAGCAAGAACATCTCTGGAACAGCACGTCTCCTGCTCTATTCATATACAAATCAACTTAAAACAAAGAGACCCCAATTCATCCAGCCACAGACCCTGCTGTTATGCTGTAATACAAACAACAAAAGCAAAAATTCATTTATAAAGACAACGGGGATTTCTGCTTAAAAAGGAACACAGCATAAAGAACAGGTCACTTTTCAAAGCATGTAACAAATACAAGTGGCAAGGTTATGAAAATTTATTCTTCATTAAGGTAGAAACGTCTGTAATTGCTCAGTGACGACTGCTTACAACTTATCCTCAAACAACTTATCCTGGATATTGCCAGTAATGGGATTCAGCATTAGGCACACCGTATATGCAATGATAAAAACAAAACCATAAACATACATAGTACAAAATGGATCATTTTTCAAATACTGGCAATAGCTGACAGAAGTCTTATACATGCAATGGGCAAACAGCCTGGTTCTGCTTAGCTAAAGAGACCGGTGGCAGAGATAAGGCAAGATGGAAAGGGAAACCCTGCACAATGTATGGCAAAACCTTCGGAAGATGTTGCCTTCAATTGTATATCTTAAAGGCTTGAGAGAAGGGGGATAGATGGGATTAACCCATGTACAGGAGAGATCCCCATCCATCCCTTTATGCACAGGGCTGGGCAAGGGTATGCTACAGCATTTAGAAGCAGTACAAATTGCCATCTCTTGGTTGAAGAAGGGCACATAAATGTGCAGTGGAGGAATCCCTACATGTTGACAGACTTCCAGACCTGGGTGCCTAAGGCAGATTCCAGTGACACAGTGCTGCCTGCCACAGTAGTATGAGGACCCTGGCAGGAAGAGCCAGGAAGGACCCCAGACTTGTAGGAAGCCAATGCCACCACTGCAAGTGCAAATAAGATAGACAGAAGCAACATTAAGCATTTTTTTCATGGAAAAAGCCAGTTGGCTTTGAGACAAAGTACAGTTCATTTATCACCACAGTCTTAAAGATCTTTCTTCATTTGTTCTACAGAAACTGAAGTAATTACATCTATTCTTCTGGGAAAAAAAAAAAAAAGAAGAAAAAAGTATAATGTAACAACAGTCTATCATAGAAATCACTTCCCCTTTTAGCAGTCTTTATATATTTATTTTTCTATCACACAATCCTTATATTTGCCTTTCATAAGTACCCTCTTTCCATTTGATTTCTGGATCGGTCCTTCGTAGATGATTGGAGTTGCTATGTACTATGGTAATACAGTTACTATTACTATTTCAGCCTTCAGTAGTGAGATCAAACTTGAAAAATTAACAATGTCTTCAAGAATGTCTACACAGATTAAAACTGGTTTGTGCTCCTATACCCTCCTTTCACTGACAAAACTCTAAAATTAGGAATTGTTGTCCTTGCTTTCATACATTCTGGCTGTCACTGATTTCAGCTGACATTTCAAAAGACAGCAGGATCCTTACTAGTAACAGCTTGTACCTCCTTTGGCTTAAGATAAAAACTGCAAACAAATGAGTTATATTTTGTACTGACAGTAGTCAACAGAGACAACTATTCCAACAACTCGCACCTTAACAGAGACCTAAACATGGTGCCGGTGTTTTTTCAAGATCTTGGATTTTAACCTAAGCTGCCTAAGCTCTATATAAATTGTATTTGAATAAAATCTCTAGATATCAAATTAGCTTTATTTGCTGGAAATGCATAGTATAAGAAAACTTTTTCTAACAACCTTTTTCAACAGCATTAGGAGCTATGTAACCAAGAATGGGAACTCAGTGAAAAGGGATGGCTGAACTCTCAGCACTTTATTTCTTGGAATCTTCCAAGAGCATTATTAACTGAGATTTGACTGTTCATTTCCTTAAACAATGAGTGTGGCCATTAGTTTTATTTAGTGGGACTACATCTTTTCTAATTCAAAGGATCATTATCTGCTGGATGGCCATCCTTTCCTGCACAGTTACACGTCATCATCTTCTTTCTAGTCCCCTGAACTCAACACACTGTAGGCTACATTTTGCAATAGCCTCTTTCCACACCATCATTCTACTCATGGCTAGGATATTCAGAGGCATACCTTCAGCTATTTTTTCAGCTCATAAAGTCAACTGGATTAAAAACTAGTGTTGTTTGTTTGTTTGTTTGTTTGTTTTTCCCCTCTGTTCTCCTGCCTTTCTACTGTTATGGAGTGAACTGGGCTCCTTATGGTGGTGAGAGTTCAGCTAGCTGCTCATTTAAGGGTTGGGAACATGTTTTCCCTGGTCATCTCCCAGAAACGTCTGTGTTGTTCTTGGGAGTTTGGCAGCTTCCAGAGCGCTTGGTGGGTCAGGAGGGGTTCAGCCGGAGGTCCCTGTGACCCAGCAGGCTGCCCTGGCCACCAGCCCAGCCCATGGAAGCAGAACATGAGGGCATGTGGCTCCACACAGCTCCCTCATCCCAGTGCTCTTTGCCTCTGGCATAAGGGAGAGGAGCAGCCTCAGCCCCTGCCCTCACATCTGCACAATGGGGCCACCAACCATCAGCTGAAATCCAGGCAGAAACAGAACCGCAAGGCAGACTAGCATGGTTCCCTGCAAGAAAGGGTTTTGTACAATGCCACAGCCTCTGCTGGTCACTGTTCTTGGCTTGTGCTTTCTGTGCCAGCCCTTTAGAGCTGTAACCAGTACCCTTGCAGTGCTCCCTTTCATTAGCTGGCTGCTAATAAACGCTGCCAGGCACACAACACGTGATACTCCTATTCACAAAGCATTTTTTGGCTGTGTAGAAAAGCATTACTGCCTGTTTTCCCATCTCTCATGGAAAACCAAGCAGCCAGCCACACAACCAGCTATTGGGCCTTGAGTGGAGCATGGTACAGCAAGGACTGATAATGAATTATCTGCTGGATGGCCACCCTTTCCTGCACAGTTACACATCATCTCCTTTCTAGTCCCCTGAACTCAACTTACTGTAGGCCACAATTTGTAATAGCCCCTTTTCCACGCCACCATCCTACTTATGGCAGTCTTCTCTCAGCACCAGCGTTTGTCCACACAGCAGAAGTTAAAAGCAGCGCAATATCAAAGATCATTTTGTTTTTAGCAGTTCATCCTGCCACCTTTACACTCATGATCTTCACAGGGTACAAGGTTTCAGTGAGACTTCATGCTTTTGTAGAGTGTTATTGCTCTCCACAGAAGAGCTTACAACCCTTCAACAATCAGTTGCCAGCTTTTAAACTGCTCCTCTTTTCTAGCAGCACTCTCTCAAGGTCAAACAATTTGTAAGAAAGCAGACCAAAAAAGCTGTCCTTGATGACGGAAACTGAGCAGACTAAATTTAGCCTTTATAAAATAAGCTGGCTTTGAGGACAGGAAGTTAAAAAATAAGTTGCTAAATATTTAACTCTTCAAACATCACAAAAAAACCAACAACAACACACCCTTCTCAGTTGTCATCGTGCCGCCCCACCTCATTCTGCCCTGGCAGCAGCGATTTGAGGCAGGATGATTTTGTTTTGTCAGAGAGTTAAATGAGGCTGAGATGAGAAAATCGTGCTCCTTTTGATATGCCCGCCATAGCTGCACCTAAAGGAGGAGGCTGGGTGCTGCAGGCACGCAGCCTTGGGGCAGGCAGCACAGAACTGTGCCCATCTGAAACAGCTTTCAGCTCTGGCTGCCATGCGTGCAGGGTGAAATGCAGATAGCCAAGAATATTCCGACACCTCACGTTAAAAGAAACTCATGCTAGGTTTGAAATAACAAAAAACACTTGCACTAGGAGAAGTAGTTTTGTGTCTGCATAGCACACACCTGTGTTTGCAGCTCAAATGTTATAAAGCAGGCATGTCGGTGGACTGGGTTTACAAAATGGTATGCTCATGCCGTATAGGTAACTGCAGAAAATTCCTGAACTTGCAGTTCTGCAGCTGCTTAGCATGACACTTTTCTGCATGAGTTTTTGTTCTCTTGTGCCCCAAACAGAAACTTGCAGAGCAGGAAAGGCTGGCACACGGCTTGGGCACTTCAACGAGCCCTTTAAGTTATGGCCCAAGCATCCTAATAGTTACTCAGGGTCTTCTGTTTGTTTGTTTTGTATTATTAATCTAAGAGTAAACTCTTACAAATTATGGGAAGAGATGCTTTTTGAAAACCCCTTCCTTACATGGGAAATTACATTCTCAATACTCACACACTTCTGCCTGAAAATCTCTGCTCCAACCAAAGCAAGCAAAAAACTCTAAAAAAGGGAGAAGTATGGCAACCTGGTTTAAGTAAAAAAGAAAAATAAAAAGAAAGAACGAAATGATCTCTATTTCAAATACTCTGCTATCTCTCTGGAAGACACTGAGACTCACCTATGCTCACTTTGAGATGCAGCTATCATAACTGATCTGCACATGGGGGTATACCAGGATGGTGGTGACAGACTGCTACGTAAAATTAGAAGGGCAAACGTGCAGACTGCTGGAAATTAAAGCCAAACAAAAGATGTAAAATTTTGTTTTTGAGTGGGAAAGCTCCAAGTGAGCAGGCATTTGTGCCTTTTGCTCGAGGCTGCTGCTCCGAGCCTTCCCTTGCTGATAGGACTGCGCAGTCTGGATTCACTAGACAAATCCAAGAGGTCACACTGAAGAAGACAGCTAGATCTTTCTGTTTTTCACAGGAAGCATAAGTTTAAAAGTAGATTGCCATTAGTTTTTGAGAAATGATTGCTTAGGGTCAAAGGGAACTTTGTGTTCAGAGTGAAAAAGAGATCCCCGAGAGACTGCACTCCTAAATTAGGTTGAGTCAGACTCTATTGCAATAACTCCCATTGATCCTTTTCTAAAAAGCACCGGTTGGTACCATGAGAAAGAGGGGGCAGGGTCCAGGGATGATTAAAATAAAAATGGGTTCAGTGAAAATGCATTTGAACAAATTGTGCCAATTCAACAGGAGAGACTGAATGATACCTCTCTAAGGAACTCGGGATTCACTTAATGGATCTCTATCTCAGCATAGCAGTCGGATGTTTGATTTCAAAGCAGATGGTTCCAACTCTCAATGCCTAACAATAGAATTTCTGTTCTCTTTGTGACTCTGAAGAGGCAAAATAAACTCAGTGCAAGCTATCAGGTGCAGGTGCCCACTGTTAGCAGACCGTTGCTAGATGTGTAGAACCGACAGAAAAGGATCCAAAATAAGAGAGTAACTGATCTGAGGAGATGGAAGTCAAACCAACCATTAATAAACAGACAAGTAAAGGCTCTAAGGTTATAGAAATATTTTCTTAAGTTTTCCCGCACAGTCACACTAAGGTACTACCGCACTCTGTGAGGAGGCATTCCACAACTATTGCAATAATAAAAACGTACTGCAGGCTCAAACCTTTTGCAACGGCTCAAACTAGGCGCAGGGAAATGTGCTTAAAAATGAAGAGAGATCCCTATACAAACAGCATTAATTTTTAAACACGTTTAACAGTGAACACAAATACACTTAGTGTAAAATGACTTATTTTTAAATAATGTATTTCCAAAGATGGGGTAAGCATTAAGGTTACTTGGTATTTAACTCTCTCATCCCAAAACGGACAGATTTATCACGGCATTTCTCCCATGGCACGCAATGAGAAAAAGTGATTAACACCTTCTACAGCTCAAAAATTAATCAGTCCTTGTACTATCTGGTAAGTTAAATGTAAAAATAATACCTTCCTTGAACACGAGGCCAGACTCACAGTATTTCAAACCCTACACAGGACTACCACAAGTTTTTTAGGAAAAAACAAACTCTACGCCTTCAATTCCTACATCATTAACACATTCAGAAAACTAGATGTTCAGCATGGATTTATTACTTATATTTGACCGGTGTGACTAGAATACTGTATCAAAGGAAGAATCTGTTGAAATAAACTAATATATGTCTATTGGTATAACACAATACAAGAGAAATGAAAGTCTAACAAATGTGTTGAACAACAGCAGTATAATAAGTTCCTTGTAATAACACTTGCTTCAAGCATATAAAGAATACTGATAATATATTTGTATTTCTTGTACTAATCCATTTTAGATTTGAGAATAATTTCTGAAGAAACAGCAGTCCCCTAAATAAAGGCTGAAGGGGAAGTAAAATAATACTTAAAATATCTTATTTCCCCCAGTTTATCATCATTCTTGGCATTAAACAAATAGTTTATAAAATCCCAAACAATAAAAATGTTACATGTCCATTCAGTAGTACTCCTTATAAGATTTTCTCACAAGTTTTTGGAGTAATTCTTTCTCTCTTTAATTTCAATTAGTTCTCTGTTTTCCGTAGTCCAACTTTAAATTGGAATCTTTCCATTTAGTTTATTGAAAAACTACGCACTGAATAGTACTATGAACCAAAGAAGATGGAGTTAATAAATCTGAGTCCTTGACGCTTACATTAAAGAATAGTAAGAAAGAAACGTATTAAACGTACGTAGGGATTTTTTAATGAATTTGAAGTTGTCAGTCTGGACTGGTTATTTAGCATAAAATGGAACACATCAGGAACTTTTTGCAAGTACCTACCAGACAGATTTGCAGATAGGAAGGTCCAGCAAACTAGCAAAGCTTAGTGAAAGTCATTTTTGAAAAGAAGTGCTGAGTAGCATTTATACTTCTAGGTGAACACACTCAGACTATATTCCAAAATGTATTTATATCTAACATGAAAGTATTCAGTGCTCACAAGTAAACCAGCTTGCTTTGATAAATGACAGCCTGAAGAATAATTTGCAGCCTATAATTTGCTGAAGACATAGAAGTTAAAATTTTATACAAAGAGTTGGCCATAGAATATTCATCAATATAAAAGCAGTAGAAGGACTATGGCAAATAATTCATGAATAATTTAACTACCTGCAAGTTGTTGCTCAGCTCCAGGTGACACTCAGCCATTTCCCCCCCAGCCTTGGAGCTCAGCCATCCCAAACTGATCTTGCACATCTAAGTCATTCCTCCTTGGGTATGCGGTGCCAGATACCACAACAGGACTCTACATACCAGGTAAATACAGTTGATGTGAAGGCATAAAAGACTGGGCAGTTAGTTCTTAGTTATTCTTCCATGCTCAGTCTTCCTCACGTTACACGAGATGGCAACAGCTGTTCAGCCAGCTGGAAAATACACCAAGAGCAGTGGTGCTGCCATGCCCCAAACTCACGTTTGTTTTCCAATACACTGCATCTGGATTTCTCTGACTCACTCTGCACATCTCTGTTTATCTTAATTTTCACTGCCAGGATTCATTTTCCCAAATCAACCTCCTTTTTCTGTTTACTGTCCTTCATTCTGAAGTTTATGTTGATTTTGTTCTTCTGACCTCTGAAATGAGATCGCATCTCTATTTCAACACACTTTTCCTTACTACAACAAGTACGCTGAATACGACTAACTACAATTAGATCTGACTGAAACCAATTTTCTCAGTAGTTTGGGGTGAAAAAAAGAAGATTCACTGCAGAAAGAAAATAAGGTTTTAAAAAACTAGTGAATTCCAGCGTGTTCCTTAGGCAGATATCCAGGGACACCTACACTAACTGGACACTGGGGCTGGTGAAACAAAGATCCCCCATACCATTCGACGGCAATGAGGATCCGCAGTGTGAATTCACACAGCACAAAGCTTTCATCCTCCAAGATGAGAGCTCAGTCTACTGAGCTCTACTCCCTGCTCATTAAACCTTGGGTCTAAGGAGCACATCTCTGATCTCCCAAAATCCTCCTCTTGCTTCCCACTGTGGCCCTTCCCTTGGGACCAGGCAGCATCAAGGAGGGCACCAGCTGACCTCACAGAAGGAAGAACAGCCAGACTTGGAAGGAGAAGAGTAACACTGGCTGGAAAAAAGCCCTACAGACAAACAAAATGCAAAGACTGGGTCTGGTGTTCTCTGAGAAAGGAAACAGCTAGCAAGTTATGCCTGAAAAGGCCGAGATAAGATCAGCACAGAGACCAGGGTTCCCAGGGGTCATGATAGGTGAGCTGTGCTTTAAGGGATTCCACCATGTTAAATCCTAAAAGAGGTACCTTATGTCACCACAGAGGCAACTGAGTGGACTATGAGTAAACCTCTCTGAAGAAGATGAATGTGAGAAGGAAAGGGTGCTCATCCCCCCAGGGTTGCGGGGCTGACTGGCAAGGCTGTAGCCTGGGCTCGTGGTGAGGAACAGCATGCATGACCTCGCTCAGAGGGGAGGAGATGGTCATGACTGGAGTGAGAGAGTTTCTGCCAAGTAAAGCAAAATGCCCCGCCAGTGGCTGACATGGGACCCAGAGCTGCTGAGATTCATCATTTCTCCACTGTCAGCAGATATCCCTGAAACCCAATGTTGAAACATCCTGTCCCTCCGTTAATACTAGGCCACAAAAAATGAAGATAAGAAGTACATGTTGCAGTAATTGCCCACTACAGGATCTGAACAAGAAGACAGTTTTCTTCCTAACATTCCCAAAAGGCTGATTGCTCAATCTTTCAAGCTTTGTAATGTTGCTTTAACACAGCTTTTGGGAGGCAACGATGGGAACGGCTATTTTTGTCTTTTCCCCCAAAAGTGAATGTGCTCTTATATAATCTGTGAATATGTAGATTTGCAAAATTAGTCTTTAATGCGTCTGCAATGGACTTTGTTCCAACTCACTGACCTGGTATATCACAGTACTTACTGCTAGAGAAAACCAAGAATAAAAGTCTAACCCTATATGTGCACCTTTTCTGAGCCTCTAGTATATATATCAAAATTACAGATAAAGCTTAAAAAGATAGGATATGGATTATGAGATCAACAACCTATTGACACAATACACGGAACTTCAGACTAACACTCAGATATAGACCATTTAGCACAACACTCTGGAGGTGACTTGTTTCAGTTTTCAACCCACGGCAATTAATAACCACTTAACAATTACTGCAAACTGGTTATTCTTCAGGAGTCTCTTTTAGGTGGAGACAATACAGACTACTTTTGCTTTACAGAAAGGAAACATACGGGGAGAATCTGAAGAGTTTTTCCAGAACTGCAAAATTCAAGCTTAGAATTACAGCATGAGAGCTAAAACATTATAGTACAGAATTAAAAAAAAATTAAACACATTTTAACCATGACGCCATGGTTATATTATTTTATTCCTTCTGATTTTAAGGTTACTAAATATAAATAGTATAGAATAAAATCTATTACTATTCACAGTAATTTCCGCACTATAAAGCTTAAAGTGTGTATCTATAACAACTTTTATTATTTTAAACGACCACAATTGAAATCTGAGGCAACTAAACACACTCATATTCTTATTTCCTTGTATCTTTAACCCTACAAACAATATAATCTCAACAGATGAACTACAATGAATTCAAACAGATATTTTTAAATTGTTAATATCCCACTGTCTTTCATCACACGGCAGACAAAAATTAATTTTCCTTGTTTTTCTCAGAACAGAGAAATACAAAGGTAATACGAACACCGCAGTATTATTTGTGGAGGACATTACTCTGTTTGTTCAGGAGGACTAACTGACTTTAACAGAGGAAACATCAATATCCAAAGAAAATATTCACAACAGCAGCTTAGGAATTTCTCATTTATAAGCTTATATCAGCTCATACGACATTCACTAAAATTAAATGTTGTTAGAGACAAAACTGTTGTTTTTTGACAAATAATGCATATAAAACACTAGATCAGACACCTGAAGCTAAACTGCACGTAAAACAGTTCTCAAGTCCCCTTGAGAGATGGATTTTAATTTAATGGAAACTTGTTATGTGATCGCTGTGGTGATGGGGACTATTTCTTCCACTTGTCCATAGGAAAAGTAAAAGAAATGGATAGCAGTCATTCAGCTTAGCCCATCAATTATCTTCCAATAGAATGAAAAGTTCAATTTTATTTTCTAGCTCTTTGGACATATTTGTTTATTACAAGTAATAAATAAGATGAAACATCCTTAAAGATGTACACTGACCCATTTAATATTTTGGCAAAAAACATGCATCACTTATTTTCTGATCTTTTTGTTATTTCTCTACTGATTAGAACAAGCTAGTGCATTTGAAATCAGTTCCCAAAAGTTTTTGACAGACCTAAATCCCCCCCCCTCCTTTTTTTTTTCTTTTTTAAATAAAACAACACTATGTACAAAAACTTAATTCTAGCTCCTTCAATAAGCCAAATAATTTGGGCTCCAGTTGGATGCCTGAGCACTGGCACACAGAGCCCTCTCAAATCTCCTAGAGCATGGAAGACCACAAGAGGTGGTGGAAAGGACCTGGCATCCTCATGGAGATGCACTGGCAATGATCATGCTACACCAACGTGCCTCTGAGGGCACGAGGTGATGAAGCTGGCAACCACTACATTTGCTACATATGCAGACCCCAGTAGAAGATACACAGCACCTCCTGCAAATATGGGAGATCATGAGAAAGAAGTTCATGCTTTGCCTCATAATGGAAAAAAGATACTGTAATGCTTAACTTAATTTTTTAACACAGAAATAAACACACTGCCCACTCTGCAATGCTGTGTAATGTGCAGGGGTTAGGGTAAGCGCTGTCACACATACCCATGCTAGACGCAACAGCACATGACACCTGGTACTAGGTATGGCGCAGATGTTTTGTCATGTCATTGAAATCACCCCTTTGCACCAAAATAATTGTTACTGTCAAGCAAAGAGAGTCCTTAACTTTGAGTTTATGAGAACACTGATAATTCATTTTTGCATTTTTCAGAAAAGCACAGAATGCTTTGAGTTGAAAGGGACCTCATAATATCACCTAGTTGAAACTCCCTGCTGTGGACAGGGACACCTTTCAGTAGATCAGGCTCCCCAAGGCCCCATTCAACCTGGCCTTTAACACCTCCAGGGATGGGACATCCACAGCTTCCCCGGGCAGCCTGTGTCACTGCCTTCACCCTCACAGTGAATAATTTCTTCCTTAGACCTAATCTCAATCTCCCTTCTTCTAGTTTAAAGCCATTACTCCTTGTCTTATCGTTACACACCCTGCCCAAGGAGCACCAAGGTTAAAGGTGCAAAAGTTGACTGCTCCTGCATGTTTGCTGTTTTGCTGCTCTGACTCAAAAAGGAGACCAGCTACATGCAAAAACCCACATTCTTTTTTACTTCAGGAGAGGTGCATGACATAACTCTAAAAGAAGCAAAGATGGAATTGTTCCGTTTTCTCACTAACCACTGTCACCACACCCCAAAAAAACCCAAAGACCAGTACCACAACTACATCTCTGAGTAGCCATATTCAGGTATCTGCTTCTTTTGAGATACTATTGCCCTCATTGACACGTGGGCCCTGTGTTTAAGCTAATTTACAGTGCTAAATAGTACTGACAATTATTAACATTACAAATTAACCAGGAGAATTCACACTTAGTCTTTTTTTCACGCTGAATTAAGAAAAAGACTATCTCTTGCTTTAATATAAACACAATTGCATGTTGCAGCCTTGAAAATCTAACATAAGGAAAGTAAAAGCTCTAAGTTGCAGCAGTTTTCTAAATGTCTTGATAGCTCATGAGTTCTCCTCAATAATTCAAGCCTTTTGCATTTGAGCCATCCAGAGGATTGTTTCTGACACACAGCAACACACGAGCAGGCAGCCACAGTTTCTCTGTAATGCTACCCAGGGCAGAACTGCAGTGCAAATGACTCTCCTATGGCATAAACTGTACTCTTCTCACTACTTAAATAGCTTGTTCATGACTGCAGACTGCTAAGGAGGGGTGAGTTGGCCAGATGCCGCTTATCTTAGCAGATGCCTTGGCCACGGCAAGAAGCTCATCTTGGGTGTGCTTAACAAGCAACAAGCTTCACAGTTACTGCCATACCCACAGTGACCAACAGGTAAAGTACTTGCATTTCCAACTGTGAACTGGACAGTTTTACAGAGGAAGGCTGAAACAACTACAGAAACACACAATTATAGAGCATTTTGAAAAGGAACGCTTCTTGTTATCCTCGTTATTTACACACCAGAGGGGGTTAAGCACTTCAGATGAACTTTGGAAGAAAAAAAAATTCCCCAACAAATAAAACCCAGTGAAAAGAAACCCACTAGAATTAGTCAGCCAGTGCCAGCCCCAAGTTACTTAGATAATCAAGAAATACATTAAAGGTATTATGTAAGCATCGCTTGAGACAGCGCATGCCTGCCTCCTTCTAGCACAGCCATCAGTACCTGCGGCTTGTGCCTCAAAGATGGCACTGGGCAGACTGTGGAAACGGATGCCAAAATTTCCTGCCTCTCACAGAACCAAGATGCCACCAGCTTCCTGTCTGGTAGTGCACCTCCTGTTAAAAGAGAAAAGTGCTGTTGAGAACATCCCTCTTGAAAATTTGCCTCGCCACAGCCTGGCAAGTAAACTACCGTCAAAATATTCTCTCTGTCTCTCTCATGTCCAGTAAATCTTACAACCTGTAAATCGGACCAGTTTCAAAAGGATGTATCAGAAGGATCCCATCTCAGAACAGCCTCGTAACTGCACCTCGTAAACCATAAAAAGCCTCATAAATAGAGTTCTCCTTGAGAGTATTGGAGATGGATTTGAATCTCTTCAGGCACCAGTGCAAACTGAAGCCAGGTCTTCCACATCATTAGTGGCTAAGTGATCCATGCTTCTGGGTAAAAGAAGGGCATGAACATTGCTGGCTATTTCTGTATTATAAATACAAGGTTTAAGGGCGCTTAAAGCAGAGTCTGGGCTAGAGCAGTAGAAGCTGTAATATCTCAATGCCAGATCAGATACCCTTGACAGGACATATATATATATATATATACCTGTTTTCCTAGACCTGATTAGACACAGACATCGCTGAGCTGTTCCACTTTTAAAAACACCACACACACATACACAAGATTTCAGAAATGTAATATATTATAAACAATTAAAAAAATCACATCCCTCCAATTTCTGTGGTCAAAAAGAAGATTTAAGGATTTAAGTTTTGAATTCTGGCACTGAAATGCTTATTGATGTTCCATTTCAGGAACATAACGGGCTAAAAGCCATTTAATGTGCTGTGCAGAGGATCGGGCCCTTTCCAGGGGAGAAGAAGGAAGTCAGATCCTCACTCACACATGACCAGGTGTCCAAATGACACAGAGATAATTCAGAGCAACAGTAGCGCTGTGAAAAGACTGTTTATAATGCCATTACAAGATTTTAACAGAGTGACTCACAGTTAATACAAACCCAGGTGGTCTTCACAGACAGATGAGGTACTTCATCACACTGCATGGTCACAAGAACTTTGATATACAAGAGCCTATTCTTCAAATGCAGAAAGCATTTCTGAGCAATCTGTTTAACTTCAAACCCAATGATTGTACCGCTTAGACAGCAATTTATATTCAGCTAATAACTAATCCAGTGCCTGCATAGGATAACTGCATTGATAACTTTATTGCTTTATTATCCTCGAATGTAATGACAAGCTTTATCACCATTTTTTTTCCCTTCCTTCCCTTTTAAACACTGAATTCTTCTTATGTGGAAGGAAAGGAACAGTTATATTTTACTGTCAGTCACAGATATTCCAATTTCATTGAATGGAAAGTCAATTAACAATCATACTGAGAGGTCTTTGCTTGGACAGTACAAAGTGAGCTGCATTAGCCTGAAGACTAAGTGTAGCAGCTGTGCTATGTGAAAGAGCACACCAAAATCACTGCCAATACACCCGTGCACTACAGGAAGAGTATTCCACTTGCCAACTTGCTATTTTTTTTTTTTTCTTTTGGAATGCAGCATCCTGTAAAATTTGCTTGTTGGTTTTTACGAACACATACCAGTGCTCAATATCACACCGGGTCGTGGATCAGCCCTGCTCAAGTCCTTTGGGATGCAGCCATTGCTGAGAGTCGCTGAACAGCTTCTCAAACAGCCAGGAAAGCCAGCTTACCAACTGATCCGCTCCAACTGTTAAAAATATGTCACAACGGAGCTGATAGTTACAACAGTAGGGCCAGCTGACCGCCAAAAAGATTACTGAATGTGAGACTTTATCCAGGGAATTCTCAGGTTATTAATTCATACTCAGCACCTCATGAGAGAAAGAACATTTGTTTAGGCCAGAATTTGCAGACTGTGTCCTACTTCATGCACCAGTGCTATTTCAAAATGCTGGCCCTGATGCACTTAAAAATGAAAGATAAAGGAAGAGAATAATGCAAGAGAAAACAACCAAACTTTTTATAGGGCTGTTTAAGATATGAACCTAAGAAAAATGAGAAATTTGTTAAGTAAAACATATTTCTTGCTTTGCCTTCATCTTACCTATCTCCAGGATTTCACAGTCTACAGAACAATGTCAATGCACATGATACAGTTGATCTTGGAAATATTGATTACACACCAAAAGCATGACATTCGAAATCATATCTTCATTACATTCAGAAGTAACTGCATATTGTCATAGACGGATATGTTTATCATTGTGAGACTAAGTCAGTTATCTCTGGAAAATGTGTTTACTCTGTAGCTCTTGTGAGATAACAGAAATATATCTTATGAAGAGAACGTAGCTCTTGGAAAGGCAATTGAGCACAACAATGACAACAAATAAGATAACTGGATCTTGGAAGGAAGGGTGTCCTAAGTTCATGCTGAGTTCAGTAAGCTTCTCCTGCTTGAAAGGTGGTGAACTTCCCTTACAAATTAGATTTATCCAGTAAAAGATCTAGTCCCACTATTCTCAATCAAATCCTCCTGGGAAAGAGATTGTCTGTGAGGCTTGTCTTCACTCTTTCAGATCTGGCAGGAAGGCCAAACCCTTCGTATATAAATAGTACAAGTGCCAGTCAGTTTCCTGTCATGTACATTTTCAGTAAGACACGGAATGCAGTAAAACTTAGCGACGAAGAAAAAAAAATTTAAAAAGATAGGAAACAGAGGGAAATTTCAACCAATTCACCCACTTAGTTCATCTAAGTTATTCCTAAAGGATCCATGAATGAAAATTAGGCAAAGCAAGCCCTTCGTGAACAGGTTTAAATTCACAGGCTCAATCTTGCATTTCCACTGTACAGATATGTACACATGCAAAGAGGCAGAGAGAATGTCTATGTGCGAGATGAACTCAAAGCCATGCCTAGCGCTGCAGGGTCCTTCCACAAATAAATGTATATATGCAAGTAAAACTGCTCCTAAACTAGAATGTAATGGCTTAAAAATCAGAGTGTATCATTTGTTTAAAATATCATTGCATAGTTTTCTATGCTACTGCTATAGATTCTTAACCTAGACCAAAAAAACACCTTTCTTTAATAGATAGATAGCTTATGAAATCTGGGAGGCACTTAACTGTCAAACATTACTCCACTTATAGTACTCATGGGTCAACATGCCTCTTGCCATACTGCAAATCTTAATTAACTTAACAAGCAAATAAACTGGATAAAACAGTACAGCTGAAGCCAATAAACTAGAAACATGACAGGTCAAAAAATAATAAAATCCAGAAAAATTACTGATGAAGAAAGAAGTGTAGCTGTTGAAATGTTTTTATTATGACAATAAAACCACAGAACGTGTACACTGAATATTGTAAAAAGAAAAAGAAAAAATAATGGAGAGCTGCTATCATAAAGGTGTGTCACAAACAGTTGCCCATGTCTGTAATTTAGATGTCTACAAAGAAAGTGTCAGCATATGAGCTATGAGTTCAGTGTTTGGTTAAAGCCAGTACAAGGAATAGAGGTCAGGGAGCTTGAGGACCAGATCATTCCTCCAAAATCCAGACTTCAGGAAAAAAGCCTCCATTACCAGCCAGATTCTACTACCAGCTTAAGTACACATTCTCTGAAAGCTAATCTTGACAAAACACAGCCTTGAGAGACTTTTTTTTCCCCATTTTCCACCTGTTTAATGGAAGAAGGCAACATACAAGGTGATAATAAAGATTTTAGCCCTTTTGATTTCCTATCTGGAGACCTCAAGCTGCAAAATGGTTAGAATTGAAAGAGGGAAGTAAAGCAACTCAATAAAAGGAATATTCTTGTTAAGATATTCTGGTCAATTTTCTCAGTCTATCAGTACCCTCTTTGTTTTGTCCAGATTAGCCTGTGGCCAGAGGTGTGAGTAGTTAGATCATGACTGAAGTAAAAATACAAAGAGCCCAGTAGGAAGTATAAATAGAATGACATTAATTAGCTAAACAAAAACACAAAAACACAGTCAGCTATAGGACACTCCAGAAATAATTTTTTCCTCTTCTGTAAAAAAGACACCATTTGGAGGCTTCTTGAGAGCACTAGAATTAGATGTCAAGAATAGTGAATTTTAACATCACCTTGGTTATCCCAGTAAGGATATTAACACCTTTACGGAAGCCAAGAGAAGTACAGTATTTCAAACTTTTGTTACCAGCAACCAGTGAAGTTGTTTGATTAACTCTCAGAATAATATATTGAAGTGATCAACATAATAAAAATATCTATGTAGTCATGAATGACTTTGATAATTGAAATTCGGTATTTGCATTAGTTACAGAAATCTTTTTAAATAGGAAACTTAAAGGGTATAGAAGAAATGGACCCAGGGGTGTTGGGCGACACTCAGCTAAACATGGTGGTGGAGTCACCATCCCTGGAGGTGTTTAAGAAACGTTTAGATGGTGTACTGAGGAACATGGTTTAATGGGGAAATGATGGTGATAGGTGGACGGTTGGACTAGAAGATCTTGGAGGTCTTTTCCAATCTTGGTGATTCAGTGACTCTGTGATTCTAACTGGGACTTGCACAAAGCTGCCACTGAGCTCCAGCAATGACTGACTTCATCAGTGGTTAACTCTCTCTACCACCATCTGCTTACAACGCAGTCGGAGAGGTGGTAAATGCTTAACAGGGAGGAAATTGATGACTGAGTATTTGGCAGCTACAATCAGTACAGTGCTTATCTGGGGGTGATGAATCACAGCCTTCTTTCCAGCCACATAATGCTGGTTTACTCACTTTGCAAAAAACCTCTTCTCCAGACGGCACATGCCACCAACACCTCTCTTGGTAGAGCTGTGTCAAGAGGCCATTTTGGACAAGCCTGAGAATCTTACGGTCTGAGGTGGCTGTGTGTAATCTGCAGCCCATGGTCATTTGCCGATCTACCCACTAAGATGTGGGAATATTTGTAGATCTCAAAGATCTTGCTTTTAGTAGTATCAATAATCTTTATTTTCACCAGCAGTTCCAAACAACAAATGATGGAGGATTCCATGAACTCATGAAAAGTGTCAGTGATAGAGCCTAGGGCAATCCAGCCCCTTGCAGCCCATTTCCATTAAACTAATGCTACACTACCACAATAACATTTCAAGTTCTGTCAAAATCGTGAATGAACTTGCAAAAATTGGAAGCAACGCTGAAAATGCAAAAATTAGGAAAAAAAAAAACAACCAACAACTAAACATTTTGGTACACTTAGATCAAGTGTGTCTCTGCAACGCTGCTCTCCACAAAGACCTTGGCAGCCTTACTGCAGGCTGCTGGGACCAGGGCCAGGAGACTGGCCCTGATGTCATCACCGGCTAGAAATTTCACTCCCACTACCTTCAAAGCCCAGGATGACAGGGAGGTGAAGCAGCTTTATTTGGAAATACAATGCAAGTGCTCTTTAACGGCAATGCAGGTTGTCAAGATTTATTTGCCTTTTCCCTTTGCCTCTTATTCAGAAATTGAGAATAGTTCGAAGTCTGACCCAGTTTCTGGTACTTTCCCGTCATCACTTGAACACAGTTTTCTACCATAGCAGTGCTCACTGTTACAGAACACTTATATATAGGTGATCAACTACTTTCTGTAGCATATCAGCTATTTCACAAATGATATTCCAATACATTAACAACAAATAGTTGTTAATTTATTGTTAATAGGTAGTGACAGTTTCTCACAACATTAAGAGCTGCGAGGAAGCCAATGAATGCAGACCACACACTTCAAGGTAGTTTGAGGGTCAGAGCAGTGTTTTTCAGTTTCTTCTGCCATCCCAAAACAGGCATCTCATAATACAAACACCTGCCTTATCATTGCCTACAGTATCAATTGAATTGTTATATTCTCTTCATTCTGTCTTTGAATTGACACCAACAAGTGCCAAGCTCAGTCCCAAGAACGCATCTGCCTATAACAACCATCCACCACAAATTCATTCATTTTGAGATGCAACAAGAATACGAGAATAATAATAATAATAATTTATATGCAGATACACACGCATGCATATAAAGTATAAGACAGAAATAAAAATATTTAATTTATAAAAATTCTACGTAACATTTGGTACATTCTATGTAGTTACATTCAATTTGATTGTATATGTAATTACATTATATACTTATTTATATATACATATAAAAATGTATAACTAGAAAGATATGTATTATAATCACTTCATACACTTTTGAGACCAGGGCTATTCTTTGCATCCTAAATTTCTTTTTAGTGACACTCAGAAGAGCTTAAAAATCAGCATAAGACACTGATCTCACTTCAGTATCTTTTTCTCTTTTTTCTTTTCTTTTCCTTTGCAAACTCTTTACAAAAAAGAAAGGAACATCAGTTCTTTCCTTTGAGCCATTCAGTTCTTCCTAAGATCCCCTCAATATCCTAATGAATACTTCAGTCTGAGAACTTCTGCTTATTACAGTTGGTTTTACACCAGCATAACCTTACTGCTGTCCCTTAAAAGATCAAAGGAGAAGAGGGAGAATTCTAATGAAATCAACTTTAATTCTATTAGATGATTAGATTTCAAGCTGTGCTTATGAATCTGTGTTTTGGGGCCAACCACTAAAACGCCTCTTTCCGCTTCTGGCTTCTTTTTTTTTTGTTTTTTAAAGTATCTTTTAAGAAATGCACTAGCTGCTCCTGACATTCAGCAATTAATATTTTTGTGAGCATATACAATATCTTATGGTTACTAGTGCATAGAAACAGATGCCTAATATACGCTGCACACAGACTTGTTGCTTCCACCTTGCAACCCCACAGTATGTAAAACAGATTTAAAGCAACAAAACTTTCTATCCCTCTTTTCCATTGTCACCTCTAGAGCAGAACTGATTGTTTGTAATTCATGTATTATTGAAAGGATATCACAGCAGTGTGCCATATATCACTCTGTAAAGCCATGATGTCCATCTAGAAATCTGTTTTTCAACTGCAACAAATCTACATTTAAGCTCTTGTCTTATTTTTCAATTCTTATACCCAATAGTAGTAAATTCCTCTCTTTCAGAAAACAGAATAATACTGCCTCCATTGCCTCCATATGCTATCAGAAGCATAAATGTTTTTAGAGTGACTAATATAAAATCTTTACATAATACAAATAAAGTCAGGTGTTCCATGCTGCAAGCAATCGTTTCAGTAACGTAATACCACTTTACAAAACAAGAACTTAAACAATCAGTATATTTGTTAGTTCAAGACAATTACAGTTAAAGTTTCAGTGTGGTTGTCTATCAAGAAGCCCACAGCTTGACAGCAGTGTTGTGTGCGGATTTATTTAGTTAGGAGGTTTCAGCAGCAAAAGGACCTGAAACTTCCAGAAATTGTTCTGTACATTTACACATTAGGATAATCTTTTTAACAAGACACATAGACCAAGATGGGGGACCTCAGAAAAGACTCTCCCTGTTGTAAAATATACTAGTTCAAAATTTCAGTAGAAACTTTAAAACCCCTTCTAAATGCTATCAGGCTACCACCACCACTAGTATTGCTTGAAACACCTGAGCCCATTGCCTGTGAAATTCCTTCAAATCCTTTGACGCCGTATCTGAGAGTGCCTGACACATTGCATCTCCAGCTGCTAAGCCTCTGGAACAAAAGAGAGCAGGGCCAAGGCTACTGATGAGATTTATATATATATAAGGAATTAGCTGCATTTATGACTATATGTACAAATATTTAAAAGATCAATAGCATTAAAGATCTGATCTGCATACCTAGGTGGGCACCTAAATCCTCTCTGCTGAATTGGAAGAGAGGGACATGAATGCTGCGGTGGGTCTGGAACATAGGCTGCTTACTATAAAGCAGAGATTTACCTTCCAGTTCTGCCCATCTGTCTTTCTGCTACTTCCCTCTGCTTCTTTACATCTCTGCTGCTGTTGTAAAACCAAAGGTGATCATTTCTCAGAACAACTTGTCAAACAACTACTGCTATGCTGTAGCTGGTTAATCAAATGCATCCCTTTTCAAATGTACATGCTGTTTCTTCATCTGCCACTTACACTTAGCAGCTCTGAAAATTCAGGTCCATTTGTAAACCACAGCCTGTCCCAATCCATTATCACATAAAAAAAAAAGAAAAATGTCCAGAGCTCAATCCAATTGCAGGCAGCACCTCTCACCTGGCAGCTACATGGTTACTCTCACAGACATTCACATTAACTGCTTGCTGGAAATTTCGAACAAAACGTCTCATTATTAACTCGAGTCAATATTTCAAAGGAAGCACAACAACACAGCCCGTGCTGATTACAGACAGATATTTTCACTCTGCTTCTAACTAAATACGTACAGCTCTATCTCTCTAGCACAGAACGACACAGGAATGGATGATCGCTATTATTTATCACATTTAAAACCCAGGCAAAAGCAGCTACACTTACAGGCATACTTAAAGACAAGACATAACAAAAGATTTAGGGAGAGATAATATACCAACGTCATACATATCACAGCGAGGCCATGTTGAAGCTCAACGCGTTCCCCCCTCAGTAAGAATCTCTCTTTCTCTCTCTCTCTCTCTCTCCTTTCTCTCTCTCTCCCGCTCTTGCTCTCTTGTTGAATTGCTAGTGGTAGTAGTAGCCCCCAACAGCTCAGGAGAAAAAATCCATTTAACGAGTGCCCA
>JANHGO010000033.1:22338078-22375172 GCA_024606505.1 Aquila spilogaster | reverse complement strand
GAGGCATTCCTCCTCACTCATGAAATACCATGTAGGATTAATAGGTGCTGAGAGACACTGAAAGCAGCTGGAGTAAAAAGCAAAGCTGGAGAGATGCCTGACCCTGCAAGGAAGGAGCGGGAAGGAGAAAGACGGGCGAAGAGCGTTGTTTAAAAATGTGTTTACTTTGGTCAGGTGAAATAGGGGAATCCAAGGCTATTTATTTAAAGACCTAACTGCTGCAGTTTCTTAGCTTGTGCTTTCTTGTATTGCAGTGTCAGAGACAGGACACTTCCTGGGTCTTGTGATGTGCTTTTCAAGAAAGGTAGCTGTCTTTCCTACTCAACTCTGGCTAACCACAGCCCTGGACAACAGGTATGACAGGCTCCCTTTAGAGACCATGAACAGTTCAGTGGGCCTACAGCTAGAGAGCGGCTCCAAAAGTCACAGTTAAATTTCCCATTTTTCCATGTTTCTTATGTTACCATGTTCACTAACTCTAAAAAAGTGACCAAGTTACACTGAAAAATGGGAGGGCTGTAGATACTCCAGGAGCTGTGCAGCCATAACAGTAGCACTGATGGATAACTGGGCTCTTGAAAAGAAAGCACTCCCCAAATGAATGATGACTCAAGGGAAAGTTGGTCTTAAATTTTAATTTATGTCTTAGCTGTGAACCACCTCTGAGTAAAAGAACAGTGAGTGATTATAACTACCCTTCAGCTGCATTTTTTTTTTTATGTTAAAGAACTTCATAAAAAAAACCCTATTAAAATATGTTCAGTAAGCTGAGGCGACAACCCCTTCTGGAAGCACAGTGCATTTACAGATGCACAGTATGACTTTCTACTTGCACAGTTCAGGTGCCTCAGTAATACTGGCTACATTTGGACTGCTTATTATTTCTTCATGTATGGTGAAGAAAACACCTTTTACTTATCAAAGCAAAGACTGTTGACAATGAACAACGGCCTGCATGAGACAAATGTAGAGCAACTTAGAAATTGTTCAAAACATTTAATTGTTTCTGACTGTACTTCTTAAAATCGCCACTTACATGTGATGGTATTCAATGCGTACCTGAACATTAGGGAAAATCTAGTATTTGATTTAAGAGAAACTGAACCATCTAGTCAACTGATTTAGCCCCAGACAACTGTCTGGAAAGAAGTACTACTTCTGCCTTGTTCCCTAATGTTCCTTCTTAAAAGCAACTTTAAGTATGAGATTATTATTACTTACTTCATTACTTCAGTTTTTCTTAAAGTCAATCTTGTTACAAGAAGTTATATGTTTGTATCTGCCCGATATTTAAATGCTGCTATACACGCTGCTTTTCTGAAAGCTCATGTTTGTAAATAAAATTAAAATTGTAACAAGAAACTATGTATGCGATACTTTGTATTAACTGTGGCTTAATCTGACTTGCACTACAGCAAAAGTTTTAAGTAGCTAGCTCAGAAACTTTCTTAACGTTTAAACCTAGGCCTAACTTGAAATCACAAAAGTTGTTACATAATTCAGTCTGTAATAGTTATTATACACCAATTTTGATCACTTAAGCGTGAATACACCTACATAAAAAGAGACAGTATAAATGTATATGAAAAATCCTACATACTTTTGTTCTTTATAAGCCACGTTGTTTCATTATTATTGCAGATTACCAGCTCTTAAGATACTACTGAGACTCCTATGATATTTAGTGTTGGTTTTAGATTACCAGAGGAATGTGCTAGGATGAAAACTCCCAATTACTTTCTTTTTGTTTCTGCTTGGCAAGCTAAATCCTACTCTGTATACTCCTAACATAGCCACGAAGTTGCCAATGGGGTTGTGCTTTTGCACCTAGGGATCATTTGGCCCACTGGGCATGGTTTGCCCCACCAGACGCCAACGTCTGAGCACATCACGAGGTACTGCGACACATGAGCATGGTGAGAACAAAAGGCGAGGAACACAAACTTATCAGTGGACAAATTCAAAGGCGGGCAATTCAAGGACATTTTTTGTTATATTTTTGCAGTGAACCTAACTAAAGATGATAATTAAATTAGAGAATGATCTAGGGATTATTCCCTTATTTTTTAATATTGGCCCACATATACATCCTTTTTTGTCTCCCTCTCCATTTGTGACCTCTTCTCATCTTGCAGACTTGGGTGGCTGAGGCACTGGAGAGCCAAGGTGACTAACCAGGAGGCTAAGCTTTGCCGCTGCCAGCTGGTGTAAACTGCCCTGTTTTCTCATCAGCACGGCTGCAGCTGCTGCAGGGAAAAACAGACTTTAAAGCTATTCTCCTCCCCCAAATGAGCCATGTGAATAACCAACTGGCTGAAGGCCTAACAGATATCTCCTCCTTACCACTCACTACAGTGTGCAAACTGCAGCGCAGGATTTTTATACATTCAGAGTTCATGACTCCTACTTACGTCAACAGCTTTGACTTTCTCTTGGACATCTAAGAACAACTGTCGAACTGCTGGCACCAAGGTTTATAAATACCAGCGGCAGCTCATAAACACTGAATTAAGAGTAATTACTGGCCTAATGAACATCAAACTGGAAAGAATGAAGAGATGCAGGCAAGAGATAATTTAGCAAATAAGTTGAAAAAGGTGGAGGACAAGTGAGCAATGGAAAGTGACTGGCAAGCAAGGTGGAGAAGAGCCCACAAAACATGCCAGTGCATTTTAACCTCACTTTGTGCTATACCTTGCTCTGATGACCAAGCTTTTCCTTGAACTTAAGACTACCGGTACAGAAGGGACCCAGCTGGGTCACTGAATCAAGTCCTCCTGATCACAGGCAGACACATTTAATTAATAAAGCTCAGGCCATAAAAATGAGCTGGTTTTCTTGCCCTTGCTACTCCTCTTGAAAGGCAAGATTTGTCCAACAGAGCTATCCGGTGGTTTTGTGAGGTGTGAATGAGGCTAAGGCAAGGCAAGCAAAAAGAAAGAGTTGAGACTGCTTTCGTGGGACAAAGGTGTCATTGAAAGAGTGCACAGGAGCCACAGAAGCAAGCTGTTAGCACTCCATGCTGAAAAGACTGGTGAGCCAGGGGAGTTATTTAAGAACCTCTGCAAGTGCTGAAGGCTGCAAGTGGCCATGTCGCTTTCTATCCTTGTTAGCCTCGAGAAACGGTGATCCTTTTTGCTAAAGAAAGTACAGAGAATTGCTCTTGATGCATGTACATATATGCAATCACTTCTCAACGTCCCCTTTGCCAAACTGTACCAAAAAGGAGTTTCCCTTTCAGCGGTACGAGCAAATTCACTCTCTGCATTTGTTTTAAGGTAAGACATGCAAATAGGTCTCATGTAAGATGCATACCAGCCTGTAAATACTCTAGAACTTGGTCTACCATCGTCATTAATATTGTATCTGCCAACTGTCAGTTTCCAGTAGGAAAAAATCTGATCTGGATCAGATATAAGCTTGCTTCTATTTCTATCGAACTAAACAGCTTCTTGGCTTTAAAATTTATACTGGCTGGGGGGGCCAGACAATAGCTGATCCTGTTTCTCAGGACAAAACTGTCCCTTCTACAAGGCTGGAACAGATTTAAACTTGCACAGGAACTTTCTAATGAGCACTGATTGAATTTCTTCTTTCTGGCATATGGCTGTGTCATTTTGGACATAGTACAGGATTAGCCATGTCATGGAAGCAAAATCTCCAGGAAGGATCCAGCCTGCTAAGGGCAGATGAACCCCTTGGGACAGGACACAGCCCCCACCTTCCCAGGGGAATAACCTGAGCTCAGGGCCACACCATCAGGGTATTTTTCTCCTTCTCCACTCCCTGAACTTGTGCTCCTGTCTGCATGGGGGCATCTCTTGGGAAGGGGCGACTGCGGATTTAAATCTCTCCAGGCTGACGAGAGCCCAGCACACCACCCGTCACTTCTCACACAAGTGCTGGGGTTACTAGGCTGTTGGGTAAATGCTGTCTCCCGTCTGTCATATTCAGGCTCCACCCAACTATATCTTAATCACTTCATTTCTTTCCAGCCATTATTTAGGGATACGCAGCTCAAGTGCTCTGACCTGGTCAGGCAAGGCCAAGCACCGCCAAAAATCCTGCAGTTGGATGTCTGTAGTAGGTGGCCTGAATCTGGGCCCTCTCAGGGGTGAAAAGGGTCATACATTAACATACTGCTATCACCACTTACTCAACCTGATTTTTTTTTATCCAGTCGAATTCCCTGTGAGTGAAAGGGATGAAAACTCATCCCCTCAGTAGGCTCACAAAGACCCACTAGACGTAGTTTCACATCTACACACTATCTTTGATTTAAAGGCAAATCTGAGCCCCTTGGGTTAAAGATGAATTAAATATTTAAGAGCAGGAGAAAACTAAGTAACCATCAGGAGTTTTGCCTCTCTTTATAGCTAAGCCACGTAGTATTAACTAATGCCGAAATGACTCATTATGAGATGATCCTTGCTGGTGTGAATGCAGAGAGAGAAAATTTCAGCATCCTGAAATAGTGAAGCCTCTGGCTCATTTTATCTTAATACCTCAGTTTTCTGCATTAAATTAACTGCTCTGCTAATAACTTTGTAAACATACATGCATGTAGGCCTGTTGATACACCACAACTTAATAAAAACTGAATTACACTTAGTTGCTCTCTTAAAATAATTAAAAATCTATTTCTGCTTTTTGAAAGGATTTCCAAATTCAGAGACCATTCGCTTCTGTTTCACCTATTAAACTTCCCACCCTGCTTTCTCTGAAGGACGCCTACTACTCAACCCACTAATCAGAATGATTGCTCATTATGGGATTTCCAAGTGGCCCTGACATCCACCCACTAGACTTGCCAGCCACAAGCAGGGTTGCACAGGTCTGCAGCAGGGAGAGTAACGCCAAGACCTGCGCTAGGAGAGACGTCAGCCTGGACGGTGGGGAGGCCCCTCTGGCCTTGCTGGTTCTGATCCACGCCTGGGTGACGTGTTTGCTCTCGCAAACATAGCCAGAGGTTTTTATTGCAATGGAAGTTTAAATTATGCAGAAATGTGAGGTACCTCAAACAAGCTGAAAAGAGTCATGTTTGCTGTTGCCAAATGTCTTTCTCAGAAACTCCTCTCCAGTTGCTTCCAGTGTATGCTGGCATATAGCAGGTAAAAGAAGATTAGCTGTAAGCAATGGTTGCTTTGCACTTACCTCCCTTTGGAATGGAAAATCAAATACTATCCCATACCCCAAAATTAACATTTACAAGAATCTCATTAGTACTGCTGTTACACAGGTTGTGTGTCTGCAGAGCATGAAGGACTGAAGTAACAAAGTGACATTTGCTGCCAAACTCCTATAAGGATGGTATTGGAAAATACGGTTAAGATAATTTTATGGCACTCATGATTTAGCACAATACGCTATTAATCTGGCAGTGTCAGAAACACTGCGGAAGAAGTAGTTTGAACCTAATAATAATAATCTGCCACTTGCAATGATCCCATGACGCAACAGCACCTAACAGGACGTTTCCATCAGCCCCCATCCTCCCTCGGAGCCCTGGACCTCAGGAGCTGCGTGGCAGTGGGAGGGGAGGGAAGAGCCTCTCTCTCCTCCTGCCCTCAGGCACCTGCATTGCAAATACAACCACCCCAACCCTTCCATACAGCCAGCAGAGGGAGATGGGTGCCTTCAGGGTGCTGAGCCCACCTTGCCTCCATGGACTGCATGGAGAATTCAGCAGTGTGAGCCCACCTCCCTCCTCTTGCTGGGTGCTGGGGCACCAGCCCTGGAAGAGGAAAGTGGCTCGGTGCTCCCTTGAGCCACTGTGGACCCGTTCCTTGCTGGGAAGAGGAGGGGAGCAGCCTTTGCCATGCAACTCTGTCATGACTTTGTGTTCTGGGAAAGGAGCAAAAGTGTCCGGGGGAATCTCAGTAAGTGCCTGAAGATGGGACAATGGCAACAGCACTGCGCAACCTCACTTGCTCCCACTCTCTCCCTGCCTGCCACTATTTGCTTAATGCCAACGAGGTGCCTCGGTCCCCAGCAGCGACGCTGAAGAAAATGATTTTTGGCCTCAGGACCCTAGTGGGCGAATTTGGAAGAGAAGTAATTCACACGGGGACATGGTAATCACCATTAAAACCAATAATCTGCCAACAGTTATGAATACTGTAGTGTCTAAACCATAACTTTGGTCTGTACTTTTGGCATATGGCATAGTTCGGTACCGGAAATATTCCAAGAAGAAAACTGCTGTCCAACACAGACTTCTTTTGCTCTTTCTTAAACTGCCACTGTTTCATATACCTCTGATAAAAAAAATGCATCTGGGTGGATCAAATGCCAAGTAGAGGGACCGATTCATCTTCATCCTTCTCCATTACTCTTGGAAAACAGGTTTTACAACTGTGCAAGCCCAACCTCACACCGTAGCTTGCTATCTGAAGCAACTGAACATCCTCCTCCTTGGCAGTTTTTTTAGAGAACAGGAGCCCAGCATGGATTTCCCCAGCAGGAGAACATCAAAGGAGAACATCAGAGAGACCGCTGCATGTTTTTAACAGTGGAAGCAACACTTCCAGACGCAGATGTACAGGAGCTATTTGAAATTATGCCCTCACAGATTAAGTGTTATACTCAGGTTTACTTAACGTGTTTTAGGAAACCAAATCCTGGCTTTATGGACCTAACAAAATGCACAGGAATGATGGTACTCATGATTTTCTCCTCCTAAGCTGGTCCATACTATATGAAGCACATATATGGCATTTTTCTTCCTATTTAAGGTTCATTATAAGCGCTTTATGCATTGGAAAATGCTCTGAGCGCACCTATCAGATTTTGAATCAAAACAGCTTGGTGCCTGGTCGGGGCAGCAGAATTGGTCGATTTATTTCATAAAACTTTATGTACAAAGCAGCAGTATCCATGAACATAATTGTCAGAATATAGAGTCTTACAGGGGTAATTTTTATTACAATTTATAGCAAGATTACCCATACTCCACAGTTTTCAGATTTTATTGAGATTTTATGGGACTATATGGCTAGAGCAGTTAACTGCACCCAGCATGGCTATGGTTCACAGAGAATGGGAGTTGGCACTGAATGCACAGTGTAACTAATCTACCAGAGAATATTAATTGCTATGATCCAATCAAAGGCAATATTTAAAATCATTTCACCAGTCAAATAATTTGCCATAAACCTGTAAAAGAATAGCTGTGTGGAGAAATACAGGGGTGAGAGTGATTGCATGAATGTAATATATGCATATATTTAAGCATCTCTGTCATTGGGTTGTATACATAAAACATACAACACCATTTTGTTAAGCAAAGGACTTTTCTCTTTCTAAGGTATTTGAATGCCATGAGACGTCATCTACACAAAAAACAAACTGCTGAGACTACTGAGATTTATATCTCACTGAGCATCCAATATACAAGTACTCTATCACCAAAAGTAAACAGGGAAAACAATAAAGGCAGAATATATTTAATATTAAATAAAATATTGCAAAGCCACTACAAAATGGTAGCAGATTGCAACTTACACACTGTAACAGACTAGAGAGATTTTAGACACCAGAAAGTTTTCAGCAGGTTGGTCCAAGGCACAATAAAACCCAAGGCAGAGATAAAATAAATGATAAGTTTTATGCATGTGTTTCTGCTGGATCCAAATTTGTGGGATAAAGGCAACTAGATCAAACCTCAGCCCTGGTGAGGGTACAGAGCTGAAGGACCAGAGGCATTCTTGGCGTAGAAGACAAGGAATTAACAGCTTCCAAAAGGTGCACGGACTCAGGATATGTCAAAAAGGACTTCCTCATCCTCCTTATTGCTAGGCTTCACAAATAAAGTTGGAATACACATCTACCTCATTACCCTCCCCAAACCAGCTCCTAGTTAAAAAACATACATGATGTTAAATCCACTGTTGATAAATCTTAAAAGAGCATGTGCTTCTATAGTGGAAAAACCTAAGCATGTCACTAGTGAGTCACCAGAAATACGACTTTTCTGGAGATTTAAGTAGAACACTGTTTATAGGACTCCCCACAGTTAACCCAAGCTATTTTGTCTTCAAGCAACCTCCTTCTCAATTTCAAATACCACAGCATATCTTGTAACCTGTGTTTTAACTCTCCATTCTGGCAAGAATTACTATTTTCTCTAGTTCTTAAATATATGCACCATCTCCAGTAACACAGGTCCCACCCTGAACGCAAGCCTTTCCTCCTCCTGGCTAGGCATTGCCAACCTGCTTCTCTTTTCCAAGAACCACTAATACTTCTTCCAGACAAACCAAGCAAATGGGGACAGAGATTCAACACTTTGGGGGACTGGAGGGTGGAGGTGGGACAGGTTGGAGTACATACAGCTGCAAAAGATTTTTGTGCGTAACAATAAAAAAATTATAGCTAAAGTAGAAACTCTCCACCTCAATACAACTCAAATCCAAAATAACCATCTACTAAAATGTAGAAAGGATAATCGCTTCACATGAAATAAAAAAGGCAACACTACTGGTTTTAATTAAGAGTCTCTTCCATAGCATAACTTATACAAAGAGACCATATAATCTGACCTTTAAACATATGGAACGGTTCTCTAAATTTCTCGCTTTGTGCTACAAATTGCATTTACTTTTGTGGAATAAACTTTACAGTAGGCAGAAATAACAGGCTATACTTTAAAAAAAAAAAACAAGGGCAGTGGATAATGTAATCTAGTGGTATCACCCGTTCTAAGTCGCAGAAAAATCTGTAGCAAAAGGTACTGCCTTTACTCCTTATTAATGTCTCCACAGTGAGGAATATGGCATGTGTAAACTGTGAAAAGACACAATCTGTGTGTTTCTGCTAGGTCTATACACAGACATAGTATCATAAAAATAGTCCACGCCAATGTCATTACAGATGTTTACATACATGGGAAACAGATGAAGTTCAGTCAGCAGATTTAAATTTATAATGTTCTGACTACCGGAATTTGCAAGTGGTTGTGTCTTCCGAAAACTTTAAACCCTTAAGAGCGAGAACCCAAAAACCTGAACCCCAAACCCCAGAAATACCAAAGTTGCACAGGGCCTTGGTGCACCATTATCAGGAGGGAGCTTCTAAAAGGCCCTTCAATTAATGGAATAACTCTTCCGAACTACAGAAAACAATTTTTAAGGATATTATCTTTGGCAAAATCTTCTGCTAGAGGGACATGATTTGCCAGTAGTATTCAAGGATATCTTCTGAAAGCAAAGCAGTGGAAAGACTCAGGCTAATAGGATCAGAGTTCGTAGGGGAACGTGATGCTGCCAGGGCAGGCCCTTTTGCTCCTGTCTGTTCCGAGCCTCTCCTTGTTCCCCTTCACCCTGCCCAGATCACTTTTCTACCCTCCTTTTGCTTCTTCCCCCTTACTCTGTCTCCAACCCTTTCCCACTTTTCCTCCTGAACATGTTCACACATCCATAGCCATCTCACCACCTCTCCTCTTCTTCCCCCTTCCCTTCCATCCTGCCCCTCTCCCCACTGCCCCGCCCCTTCCAACCTCCTCCATGCTTTCTCCCAGCCACATTATTTTTTTTGTATTTTTTTCAGATCTCCCAATTTGGCTTGGTTTCTGCAACTGCCTATAAAGACAAAAAAAAGACAATGGTCCAAACCAAACTTGAGGTTCGTGGCACACCACCACAGAGGTTCTAGAGCTTTTCACCAAAAAAAGCTGGAATAAATTTTTCAACATGGAAAATGCTACATTTTTTTCTCTACGCTCAGTCTCAGGAAGAGTGGAATAGTTTTTTTTCTTGAAACTTTCCTCAAAAAGAAAGAAAAAAAAGAAAAAAGAAATAGCCTGAGGCAGACATGCAGCATGGAAAATGTTAGCCTAAATGGTTAGCATATAGACAGACTTTGAGCAACTAAAGACAGGGTTTTAACGGAAACCATCAGGCAACCTTATCTATAGGTGCTGCTGCCTGCTGTGCCTCTAATTACACCTTTTAGCAATCCTCACCATTGCTGAACCAGGAGTAAAAAAGGCAAGGAAAGAGTTTTTCATGGGATTTTAATGCTCTGGAATACTTTAATGTATAATAATGTCTAGTGGCCACCACCTACTCCATGCAGAAAAAAATCTCCAAGCGCTTTTTAAGGCTTTGGATGGCAAGACAACAGTGGTGACCACTGAAGGGAGTGAACTTCATCTCTGCCACATTGTAGGGGGTGGCAGAGGGTGCAGCCGGGACCCACGGTGCCCACGGGGACTTGTGCCTGGCTCCCGTCCCGTCCGTGCCCCAAATGGCCCTAACACGTTACGACACTTTGTGCATATGAAATAATGTAAGGATTAGGTTGTAGGGGGCAACTTGCACAGCTGGGCTGGCAGTGCGGGGGCAGCACACAAGACCCCCACTTTGGGGGTCTCCCTGGGGTGCCGCCTCCCCAGCAGGTGCATCAGGGGGATGTCAGGAGGGGAAGGTCCACGATCAGCAGGGGAGTCTGCATATAACAGTGTGTGTGTGTGCACCTATGTCAGTGTTGTGGGATTACCAAACAGTGTTAGAAATTTATAGGAATTTGGTAAGACGTTGTAAATGGCTAGTGTTGTATTACCGATACTGAACACATCGTCCACTGATTACCTTCTAATTATGTGTTGTTAATAGATTCCTAAAAATGCTTCGATCCTGATTTTGATTTACACTAGGTGAACCGAGAGGTTTTTATCCTGCAAAAAGCATCAATCTGACAGAAGGGTGCTTTTGTAGCATGATACCCCAGGCTCCCGTTGTCCCCCTTGGGGTACAGCATGTGGCACAGGACCTGATGGGATGCTGCCAGCAGCTTATACATGTAAGAGCTAATTCTCTGCAAACCCATCTGGTTTTCAATGCTGCAGAAAGGGTTTGATTTAATGGGAAACCTTGCAAGTAAAAAATAGGAGACAGGAGGCAGGACAGAGAGCAGAAATGAGCAGCACATTGGGAGGCAGAAAAGGAGATCTGAGACTCTCCTGAAGGAAGGTGCAACGGAAAACGCCAGGATGAATGATGCCACAGAGAAGGATGCACAGCAGCAGAGGAGGAGATGACAGTATGGGTTAGAAATATTAACAGATAAGGATGGAGAGATGAAGCAGAGCTGCTGAAACTGGCATTCAAAGAACAGTCAGCAAGATGGGAAGGACTAGAAAAAATGGAAAAATAAAAAAAGAGGGGGAAACAGAAGAGGTAGCGATTTCTTGTGCTGGAGGGAAGTGAGAATTCAAACAGAACATGAAGAAAGAAGTATTTGCTTGAACTGCCTAGAAAAGCAGCTGCCGGGAGACAATTTTGTCCGAGAGAGAGGAAGGTGGACTAGGAAGCATCAGGGGAAGCAGAAAGCCACCCAAGCAAAACGCCTGTAGTCAGGATTAGAGGGATGGTGGTGACCTGAGAAGGTTTTGCAATAGAATTAAAAACGAAATGGTTCTAGTCAAACCTGGACGGAAGAGGAAAATTCAGCATGAGGAAAATAAAACTGGGAATAACAAGGAAAAAACCTTTCTATATAACCCGTTTCTTGCATCTTTCCCCTAAGTACCTGTATCTAGAAAAACATGAGAGGTCTGAACTGAAGTCTGATGCAATTTTCATTAATTTTAGCATAGGAAGTATCTCTGTTCAGGCAAGTGCCCAAGTGTCATTCAAGTGAAAAGGACTTGGATACAGGCTAATGTAAAATATAACTTTAAGTGCTTCCCAACAACACCCTTGGATCATCAACATGGTCTCTGATTTAGCACCAAAGCAGCAACAACACAGAGATTATGTGACAAATGCTGCCAATGCTATCTGGGGATCAACTTTGTTTCAGCATGCGTATTTTTTTGTGTCTGAAAATGACCAATGTTCATGTAAAAGTTGAAAGTTGTGACTCTAGATGATTCCGAACCTGTATTTCTCCTTCAGGTGGTAAAGGATTAGCAACCAATTCAATTTGACAGCAATGTCCTGTTAGCATCTGTTTATGTTTATTTCTTGTTTTCAGCATGAGAGCTGACCACTGAAGGGAACTTAGTCTGCGCATATATGAAATTTACTTAATCGGTTAATTTGTGCAGTATCATTGCATTTTATTATTTGTATTGTTTTGCATTAAAGAAAGAAAAACACACTCCAGCAAAAGCTGAGAAAAGACGACTACCTAGAGTGGATTGTTGCCCATTATTCTTCTATTGTATGTATTCAAATTAACCTGAACATTTATATCAAAAGAATCAGTGATAGCAAAATGGGTACAACTGATGAGAAAAAAAAATAAATTAAAGAATGCTTAACCCTTTCTTTTTCTTTAGCTGTACATTAATAGGTGCTGCAGGGCTGGTTAATGATCTCTGCCAATAACAGCACAAAGGCAATATTGTCAGGGCAGCTCAGGAGACCCGGAGCTCATGGGCTGAAATCTCTATGGCACATTAAATTCTGGAATTTTGACGACGAAACTGGGGTAGCAAAGTTCCAGTTTTACAAGATGAGGAGGTGCTTCCTATAGAGGAGAATACTACCAGAGCCAACTAGCACCTTTGAAAAGAAAACAAACAGGAAAAATTCTGGATGAGCTCAAGGTCAGGTGCCGCTCAAAGCTCCAAAATCAAAATGCAGACTAAAAATTTCCTTTTTCTTTTTTTCCCAGACAACATGGTGAAAAGTTTTGCTTTCATTCATCATTTCTTGACATAACAGTACAAAGTCCTAAAATTACATCACTGTATGAAGTGCAATAAAACTTCTTAAACTGTCATTTTGAGGCTTAAACCAAAACCCAGATCAGCTGTGAGCTCGTTTCCTAGGTCCAAGCCTGTTGAGACATAGGAACATAGACCTCATTTCAGGGGAAAATTAGCTACATTTTATTCACTCACACATGATAAACCATGAACCTTGAAATGAGTCTCTTTCATTCCTTTCCTCATGTTCCCATCTCTGTCACTAATGCCTTCTTTATAAAGCTATGCTTCAAAGTATCTGGGCACATCTGTTTTCTCTTTTCTTCCTCCACCCATCATGTCACCATCTCTAACAAGTTTTTGCTCCCTCAGTAACTGTTATGTTCTCATTTTTTCTTGCTCTCCAACTCCCCTATCTGTGTTCTTTGGACACCTCTCCACAAGTGTATCTGTCCTTCTGGCGCATGCTTTCTTCCTCCCTTCACACCTCCATGTGCCTCTCAGGTCCTGTGTCTGCAAAACTCATTCCCAAAATATACACTCCGTGTGGTTTCCTTCCCTTCTGCTGTTTAATCTGGAAGAAGAAACCAAATTCAAAGTATTGCACTGCCACTCCTTGAGCTTAATAAAACCTACCTCTCTGCATCTGCTACCCCTCTTTGGTCCAAAGGCCTTTCCTCCGCACATTCCTACAGCCCAGCGATTGCTTTCTCTTTGCATGGAAACAATTTCTCTGACATTCCTTCCCTTGCCAAATCTGTATCACCTGGTGAGTTTTCCATGTTCATCTATGATGTTTTATATATTGTCGCTATTCTGTTTTCCTTCTCCAGCTGCTGGGGAGGGGATTTATTCCTCTCAGGACAAAACTTGCCACGAGTTGTCTGAACATCTAGAACCACTGCTGACTTCAATCTTTATAAAAATATTTTATTTATTTTAAAGAGTATCTGGGATAAGACTTTTAAAGGTTCCTCCCGATAGTGTAAGTTGTATGTCTTTTCAGCAAACAACACAGCAAGTTTGGAAACTAACAGTTTTATAACGTTGTTACATTTTCCCCATACAAGACCGGTTTTAGAGATGCCACAGATGCACAAAACTGGTTCCACCTTACCTTTGACATGGCTTCTCCCATCCTCCAACAGTGGTACTACTATAGTGTTGTTCATATTCCCAGGTGATCTCACAGCTGTATAGACAACAGGTACCGACTGTACCACCACAGGGATACGGTGCACGTGACTCATTTTGTTGGACTGCAAGTTCATGGGGCTTGAAGGTGGTACTGGATGGATAATGTGCAAAAACTGCTGGCCTCCAACACCAGATGCAGAGGCCACAAGAGGACCTGGAGTTAATACTGATGGTACAGATGCCGCTGAGGATACCGATGTTATTACTGTGGGTGATGAAGCTGGCCGACTAGAAGAAGTAGAAGTAGAAGAAGGGGAGGAGGCTGATGCTGTCATGGAAACTGGTGAAGATGAAGCTGCTGTAGGGGACGACCTGGCTTTGTTTATTGACAAGTCCACTGGTTCAGTCTGTGTTTGGAAATGGTCTGTAGATAATGAATCCTCCGTGGGGTCTGCCTTCATGTTGTTTAGTAACAAGGGTACAGCTTCCATATCTGGGTAGTTGTGGACGTTTGGAGACTGTTGAGGAAGGACAAAGGGACATAGTTACATATGTGGCTAAAGATGACTTGCACACCCAGCTGCTAACACACATCACACAACTTGGTCATAAAAACCACGGGATTTGTTTCCTGTTCTTGTGTCAGCTCACAATTTTAAATGACAAATCATGCTAGAAATCACAGACATGTTCAGTTTCAACAGAATATTAAAAAAAAGTTCTACTCCCATTTCTTAGAAGGTGGCAGGATTAACTGTACAAAATCACCCTGTTTCTTTGCACTATGCAATGTCATCAGTGACAAAAATTTTAATATCTTCACTATTTATATTGACAGGATATTTTATCCCCAACATCTAGCTTTAAGCTACAGCGTTACTCTCTTGTGTCATCTCCAATGGACATGAAGACAAACCAATCACCACCGTTTTTCAAACTTTCTGCATGCTTGAAGACTGTAATTTCCCCCTACTTGTCTACCTTCTTCTAGACTAGGCAGATCTTACTTCTTTCTATCATAGGTCAGCTTTAAAAGAACAAGCCTTAGCAATCTTGTTTGCTCTTTGCAGTGTTCTTTGCAGTTTTGGCCACACCAGTTTTCAGAAGCCTTATGCTAAACACAGTCTTTCAGTTCAATGTTTGACTTCTTGCATTCTGCATGGTTACTGCTAATGAACTTACAGGTCAGTTTGTATGGTTGCCCTGTTACAGGCAGCAATGGCTACAGCAATTCGTTATTCTGAATTAGCACATTAGATAGCCTGCCCCATTGTTATAAATTTTTGTATTTGTTTTCCATACTAATTAAGAACAATTTTCCTGACTTCGCAAAGTAATTTTATTCTTTAGACCAATTCTTTCAAAGCTGGTTGGTGTAAATTTATTCTAGACTGGTGCCAACTGCCATTTTTATACTTTTATTCCTTATTTCCATCATCAAAGAGGTTAATAGAATTTTTGAATAATGCTAGGCCAAAGATAGATCCCTGGAGAAGCTCATTAGATATATCTTTCCTTTTTGACAGTACTTCATTAATAACCACTCTTTAAAAATGTTTTTTCAAGTAATTTTCAATAGGCAGAGCAAGGAAGGAAATGCCCATCAATAACCTGGTAGACAAAGCACAGCTCTCAGCTCCTCAGCTAAGCACCTCCATGGCACTGCACTGCAGCAGAGCTTCTCTACAGGCACACACACGCGCTTATGTGCTGTAGTACAGAAAACCAACCTCAATAAAAAGCATTTGCCAAGCTACTTCAAATCTCACTTGACCCAAAGCAATTATTCCATATACAGATCTAACAAGCAATCTTTTTATGGTACCTAAGCAGCTCTAAATGCATTCTCTCAATCTCTAGATTATAGTATTTACTAAGTATCTAAAAATATTAAGTCAGAAATATTTAAGCCACAAATATTTTAGTTTGTCTACTCTAAATAAGCTAACAATCAAGCAAGCTATGAATTCACTTTGGGATTTTTATAATCAGCTATGTTAAATATTTTCATGGAGAACCCTCCTGGTTTTGAGACAGAGCCAAATTTCATCACAGAATGGAGTTCTATTGCAAAAGGAAAATAGAAACACTAATATTAAAAATTGTAATAATAACAGCCTAAGTGGATATTATCCCTGGCATGCTGAAAGATGAGATGTTCTAGTAGATCCCATCTATTCAGCTGATTTAGACTGGTTCTTAGATCTGACATTTTCCCCTATTTGAAAGCAAGAACACCTCTGGAACATAAGTCTCTTCCTCTATTCATACACAAATCAACTTGAAACAAAGGGACCCCAATTCATCTGGCCCCCTGGACCCTGCTGTTCTGCTGTGATACAAATAACAAAAGCAAAAAAAATCCCCTTATAAACACCATGGGAAGTCCTCCAGCTAAAAAAGAACACAGAGTGAAGAACAGGTTACTTTTCAAAGTGCATAAGCAGCTAAGAGTGACAAGGTTACAAAAACCTCTTCCTCAAGGTGGCAAAACCACCTGTAATTGCCCAGTGATGATTCCTGGTAACTTCCCTGAAACACCTTATCCGGCTATTGTCAGTACTGAGATTCCACATTAGGCATACCATATGTGCCGTATAAAGACAAAACCAAAAACATAGATGGCACAAGTAGTTCATTTGTCAAATCTTTACAAGTCTTATATATGCAATGGGCAAACAGACTGGTTCTGCTGAACTAAACAGATCGGTCGTAGAGTGAAGGCAAGATGGAGAGGGACACCCTGCACAGGCCATACCCACATCTTCATAAGGCCAAAGGCAACATCTTCTATCCTACGTTTGAGAGAAGGGGGATAAATGGGATCAACTCACGTACAAGGGAGATGAGGGATCCCCTTGTGCACATGGCTGGGCAAGGGTCATCTAGAAGCAGTACAAACCGCCAGCTCCATCCACAAGGCAGATCAATGTGCCACGGAGGAAATCCTCCCTGTTGACGTTCTTCAGGCTTCGCCTGGGTGCCAGAGGCAGATTTCAGGTTGACTCTACGCCACCTGCCTCAGCAGCACAACTTGTTACTCTGTGAGCTGAAGGATGGATTACCCCGCTGTTGCTGTCCTCCGTTGCTCTTCAGAGCGCCCTGAAGTGCTCTGAAGGCACCGGCAACTTGATGTACCCAGCGTATGCATGTCAGACTGCTCCAAAGGAGTCTTCTGACTTCGGGAATACTTCTGGGACTGGACACAAGGGATCCAGGCGGACCTCAAAAGCAGTCCATCACCAAACAGAGTGCAGTCTGCCCCGAAGTCCCACCTGCCTTTGCAGCAAGCAGCATCAGGCCCCTTACAGGAAGAGTAAGGAAGAATCCCAAACCCTTACGTAGCTGATGCCACACAAAGTACTTGTTCCATGGATAGAGTCAATTGTCTTTGAGACAAAACACAGGTCATGACTTACAGATTTTTCTAGACTGTGCTAAGAACAGGTCTTTGTTTTACTATCGTAATTACACCTAGTCTTTTGGGAATTAAAAAAAAAAGGAAAAAAGTAACATGTAACTACAGTCTATCATAGAAATCACTTTCTCTTTTAATAGCTCTTCTGCATTTACTTTTGTACTGTACATTCCTTATATTGCATCCACCTTTGGTAGGTACCCTCTTCTTGTCCAGAACTGCTGGAGGGGCCATGCAGTCTCTATGTACTATAGTAATACAGTCAATACTATTATTTCAGTCTTCAGTTGTGAAACTAAACTCAAAACCTTTACAATCCCTTCATGAATTTCTCCAAACAGGATGAAAACTGGTATGCCCTTCAATGACCTCCTTCCGCCTCCAAAACTCTCAGATTAAGAATGCCCTTTCTTTGGCAAATTCAGGCTGTGACTGATGTCAGTCGACATTACAAAAGACAGCAGGATCCTTATCAAAACAGGTTTGTACGTCCTGTACTTCAGATAAAAACAAGTAAACAAGTGTTATATTTACAAGTAAACAAGTAAACAAGTGTTATATTTTGTTCTGGTGGTGGTGAACAAAGAGATCTACCCCAACAACTCACACTCCCTTACAGTGACCTACGAGTAGTATAGATGTTTCTCTATGATCTCAGATTTTACTTAAGCTGCTAAAGCTCTATTTAAACTGTACTTGAATCAAAATTTTGAACATTAAATTATCGTTATTACCTGAAAATGGATGGTATAAGCAAACCTTTCCCAATGACGATGACTAGTCCAGAGTTAGGAACTATGGGACGAAAAGTAGCAATGAAGCCAAAAGGATAGCTGAATTCTCAGTACACCATTTCTTAGTTAGAATGTTATGAACTGACAATTAACTGTTCATTTCCCTAGATGATGAGTGTTGCCATTAGTTCCATTTAACAGAACCACGTCTTTTCTAATTGAGATCATAACACTGTGGCTGGGATATTCAGAGGTATACCTTCAGACATTCTGTCAGCTCATAAAGTCAACTGGCTGAAAAACGAATGGTTGCATGGTTTTTTTCTTCTGTCTCTCTATTCCTGCCTTTCTATCCTTATCTAGTGAACTGGGCTTCTTGTGGTGGTGTGGACTCAGCTGATTGCTAGTTTGGGCAACAGGTTTTCCCCATCTGGCTCCCCAAAGTGTCCGTGTTGGTTTTGCAAACTTAGTTTTGGTTTTAGGGATCTAAACTCTGTTGTTGAGAGTTTGGCAGCTTCCAGAGCGTTTGGTGGGTTAGAAAGGGTTCAGCCTGAGGTCCCTGTAACCCAGTGGGCTGCCTTGGACACCAGCCCAGACCATGGAAATACAACATGAAGGGGTACAGCTCCACATGGCTTCCCTCATCTCACTGCTCCTGCCCACTGCTATAAAGGAGAGGGACAGCTTCAGCCCTGCCTCCAGCTGGGATTCAGAGGCAAATCTCAGCAATGCCTCTCCCTGCGACACCGCCATCGCATCCTTATGCTGTTCAACATCCACTCAAATCCAGGCTGAAACAGAACTGGAAGGCAGGTTAGGATAGCTCCCTGCTAGAAAAGGCTTTTTAATAAAGCTCTAGCCTCTCTTCGTCAGTGCTCTGTTTCATGGTTTTTGTGCCTGCCCTTTAAAGCTGTACACCAGTATTCTCTGCAGTGCTCTGTTTCATTAGCTTGCCATTAATAAACGCCGCCAGGAACATAACACGTGATTTTCCTATTCACAAAGCTTTTTTGGCTCTGTAAAAAAGCCTTCCTTACTGCCCTTTTCCCCAACCATTATGGAAAAACAACCAGTCAGCCACACAACCAGCCACAAGACCCTGAGCGAAGTATGGTGAAGTTATGGCTGATAATGTCTTATCTGCTGGATGGCCATCCTTTCCTGCACAGTTCTACTTCACCTTCTTTCCAGCCCCCTGAAATCCACCTCCTCTTAACTTCCTTGGGAGGAAATTTTGCAACAGCCCCTTTGCACTCTCTTATTCTACTCATGGCAATCTTTTCTGTGTACCGGCATTGTCTCCCATCCATGACCAAGTCATGAAGAGCTCAGTTTACACACAGTTGAGGTTAAAACCAGTGAAAAAGCAAAGATCATTTTGTTTTCAGCAACTCATCCTGATGCCTTGCAGTTCATCAACTTCACAGGCTACTAAGCTTCAGTGAGTCTTTGTGCCTTTGTGGAGTTTTATTGCTCCCACACAACCGAGTTTACAAACCTCCAACCATCAGTTGTCAGCTTTTAAAGTGTTCTTCCTTTCTGGCAGCAATCACCCAAGGTCAAACAATTTGTAAGAAAGCGTACCAAAAAAGCTGTCCTTGATGACGGAAACCGAACAGACTAAATTTAGCATTTATAAAATAAGCTGGCTTTGAGGACAGGAAGTTAAAAAATAAATTGCTAAATGCTTAACTCTTCAGTCAAAACCCCTTCTTGGTTGTCATCGTGCTGCCCCACCTCATTCTGCTCTGGCAGTAGAAATTTCAGGCAGCATGATTTTGTTTTGTCACAGTTAAAGGAGAGTGCGGTGAGAAAATCCTTCTGAAAAGCTACCCACATTTTTAACCATGTCGTTGCCACTGCCATACCAAAACGCCAAGGCTCAAGCAGTGCAGGCATACAGTCTTCTGGGCAGGCAGTGCAGAACTGTGCTCAGCTAGAGCAGCTTTCGGCTCTTATCACCATGCTTGAAAGGTGAAATCTAAATAACCAGGAATATTCTGTAGGTTACAGATTTTCTAACACTTGACAGTTAAAGAAACACATGCTAGGTTTGAAATGACAAAAAGCACTTGCTCTAGCAGAAGTAATACTGCTTCTGCATAGCACACAGATGTGTTTACAGCTCTAATGCAGTGAGATGTGCAGGTGGATTGGGTTTAGGATATGGTATGTTCATCTTTGGAATACAATTTGGTTTTTTCAAATTAAAATGGAATATTTTCCTAATCTTTCCTGTAGATAAGGGTAGAAAGCTCATGCCCCTGAAATGGCAGTTCTGTGGGTGCTTGCCAGGAAGCATATCTGCCTGTATCAGGTTTTATCCTGTCACGCCCCAGAGTGGCACTTGCAGAGTGGCAACTAGGCACTTGCAGAGTACAAAAGGTTGGCGCACGGGCTAGCTTGGGTAAGTAGCAGCTTGGGTGGGCACTTCAAAGAGCCCTGTAAGTTATGGCTTAAGTACCCAGCACTTTCCTCGGAGTCTTTTTTGGTTTATCTTACTAATGTAAGGGTGAATTATCTTTAAAATTATGGGAAGAGATGTTTTTGAAAACACCTTCCCATCATGAGAAATTACATTCACAACACTCACATGCTTCCGCTTGAAAATCTCCACTTCAACCAAGCAACGAAATACTCTAAGAAAAGGAAGAAGTAATACAACCTGCAAAAAAATGAACTAAACAACCTCTACTAGAAACACTCTGCTATCCCCCTGAAAAGAAGACACATCCAAGACTCAACTACGCTCGCTTTGAGATGCAGCTATCATTATTAATGTGTACACGAGGGGTACATCAGTACAGTGGTGACAGACAGCTGTCGAAAATCAGAAGGGCGAACACGTAGACAGCTGAAAACTAAAACTGAGCAAAATACTTAAAAAATTGTTTCCGAATGCAAAAGCACCAAGCGAACAGGCATTTGTGCCTTTTTGCTCGAGGCTGCTGCTGCAGGCTTTCCCAGGCTGACAGAACTGCTCAGCTCGGATGCGCTGGACAAATGCAGCAGGTCACGCTGAAGAAAAGAGCAAAATGCAAGACAGCTGGATCTTTCTGCTTTTTTTCTGGAAGCAGAAATTAAAAAGTGGCTTACTATTCATTTTCAAAAAATGGTTGCTCAGGGTCAAGGTTAAATTTGTGTTCCAAGGAAGAAAAGAGATTCCCAAGAGATGGCACTCCCAAGCAAAGTTGAGTCAGACTCTGTTACAACAAATCCCATTGAAGCTTTTCTAAAAAGCACCAGTTGGCACCGAGAAAGACAGAGGGTAGGGTCCAGGAATTATTAAAATAAAAAGAGGTTCAATGAAAATGCATTTAAACAAATTGGAATTGATTCAACAGGAGAGACTGAGAGATACCACTTTAAAGTACTCGTGATTCACTTAATGTATCATTATCTCTGCATAACACTTGGATGTTTGATTTCAAAGTGGATGCTTCCAACCCTCAAGGCCTAAAAATAAAATTTCTATTCTCTTTGTGAATCTGAAGAGGCAAAAGAAACTCAGCAGACGCTATGAGGCACAGGTGGCCTTTGTCAGCAGAGTGTTGCGAAATGTGTAGAACCTACAAAAGATGCCCCCAAATAAAAGAGAATTAACTAAGAGCTGGGGAGATCAAATTCAAACCAACCACTCATAAATAGACAAGCAAAATTCAAGGTCCAAGGCTGTAAAAATTATCTTTTAACTCTTCCTGAACAGAACACTATGGTGTTATTCCACAACTACTTCAACAATTAAAAAGTACCATGTGCTGCAACCTTTATTAACAGCTCAAACCAGGACTGGGGAAATGTGTTTCAAAATGAAAGGAGATCGCTATGCAAACAGCATTAATTTTTAAACGTGTTTAACAATGAACGCAAATACATCTAGTGTGAAATGACTTATTTTTAAATAATACATTTGCAAAGACAGAGTAAGCATTAAGGTTACTTGGCATTTAACTCTCGTGTCCCCAAACTGACAGGTTTACCAGAGGGTTTCTCCAATGGCACAGAAGGAGAACAAGTGACTACAGACTTCTACAGCCCAATAAACTAAGCAGCCCCTGTACTATCTGGTACATTAAATGTAAAAATGATACATTTCTTGAACATGAGGCCAAATTCTCAGTTTCTCAGTATGTCAAACTCTACGTGGGCCTTCCGTGATTTTCTCTGAAAAGCAACAAAACCTACCCCCTTGATCCCTAAATCATTAACACATTCAGAAAACTAGCTGTTCAGCATAGATGTATTATTTATATTTGAGCAATGTTACTAGAATGCTCTATCAAAGGAAGAATCTGTTGAAAGAAACTAATTTATGCCCATCGCTATGACACAACTCTTCAAGAGAAATGAGTCTAACAAAGGTGTGGAACAACAGTATTGTAAGACGTTGCTTGCAGTATTATGTGCTTAAGCATATAAAGAATACTGCTAATATATTTGTATTCCTTGGACTAATATATTTTAGATTTGAGAATAATTTGTGAACAAATGGCAGATCCCTAAATAATTGTTAAAGGGGAGGTAAAATACCATGAAAAAATATCTTTTTGCCCCCAGTTCAGAATTATTTTTGGGATTTAAAAAAATGTTAGTTTATAAAATCCCAGACAACAAGAACTTCACACTTCCACTTAGCAGCTCTCATCATACATTTTTCCCCTCATGTTTTTGGGGTAATTATTCCCTTTTTGATTTCACTTAGTTCTTTCTTTTCTCTAGTACAATTTTAAATCAGAATCATTCCATTTAGGTTATCCAAAAACTTGAGTTAATAAATATGAGTCCTTGATGTTTACATTAGAAAATATTAAGAAAAATTGTACTAGACATACATTAGGATTTTTTAATTAATTTGGTTTTGTCAATCTAGACTAGTTACTTAGCCTCACGTGGAATACATTGGGAACTTTCCGCAAGTACCCACCAAGCAAGTTTGCTGATCGAGAGGTCCACCAAATTAGCAAGGCTTAGTGAAAGTCATTTTTGAAAAAAGTACTCAGCAGCATTTACATTTCTAGGTGAAAATATTCAAATTATATTCTAAGATTTATTTTTATCTAACACGGATGCATTCGATGTTTCCACACGAACCAGCCTGCACTGAAAAACAATGAAAGTCTGATGGAAGAATTTGCAGCCAACTATTTGCTGAAGATCCACAAGTTAAAACTTTGATGCAAAGATTTGATCAATATTTCCTACTCTGCACATCATCACAGAATATTCATAAATGTGTTAGCAAAAAAGGACTATGACAAATAATGCACGAAACTATTATTTATACCTTTTAACCACCTGCAAGCTGTTGCCCAGCTCCAGGCAAAGCTCAGCCATGTTCCCAACAACCTTGGAGCTCAGCACTCCCAAACTGATCTTGCACTTCCAAGTCATTCCTCCTTGGGCAAGCAGTGCCAGATACAGCAAGAGGACTCCGCACCCGGTAAATACAGCTGATGTGAAAGAGATATAAAAGACTGGGCAGTTAATTCTTTTTAATTATTCCTCATTAGTCAGTCTTCCTCGCATGTCGTCTGTGCTATGAAGATACTCATTAACTACTGTAACATTATACAGGAGACGTCAGTAATTCTACAGCTATCTGATAAATACATCAGAAGTGGTGGTGGAGGTGCCATGCCTGAAACTCACACCTAATGCAATCCATACACTGCAACTGGGCTTCTCTCTGTCTCTCTCTACATGTCTTTGTTCATCTTAATTTCCACCAGAAGGATTCATTTTCCCAAATGAACCTCCTCCTTCTGCTTACCGTTCTTCAAGCTGAAGTTTAGGTTCATTTTGTTCTTCTGACCTCTCAACTGAGACTGCATCTCAATTTCAACACAGTTTTCGTTACTAAAATAAATACATTGAGTAGAACTAACTACAGTTGGATTTGACTGAAATTAAGCCTTTCAGTGGTTTGGGGGGGGCGGGGGGGAAGGTTCACTTCAGAGAGAAAAAATTTAAAGAAGTTTTTACTAAAACTAGCACTTTCCAGTGCCTGTTCCTCAAACAGACTTCCAGGACCACCTACCCCAGAACTGGCTGTTGGTCCAAGTAAAACAAACGTGCCCAGTGCCATTCGCTGGCACTGAGGGTCCACGGCCTGCATTTGTATAGCCAAAACCTCTCATCCTCTGAGTGCGGGTGGCTTTACCCAGGCTCGTTAAACTGGGTGCAACGACCTCAGCCCTAACCTCCTTGAACTCCTCCTCCTGCTTCCCACTGCTGCCCTTCCTCTGGGACTGGGCAGCACCGAGGAGGACATCAGCTGATCTCAAAGAAGGAAAAAGAGCCAAATTTGGGAGGAGGAGAATAACACTGGCTGGAAAAAAGCCCTACAGAGGCAGACAAAATGCAGAGATTTGGTCTGGCTCTGTCTGAGAGAGGAAACTGATAGTGAGTCCTGGCTGGGAAGGCTGGGACGCCATCAGCAAAGAGACTGGGGCTCCAAGGGCTCATGTGAGGCGAGTCTGCGAATTAAGGAAATTAGGCACTTTATATCCTAAGCAAGCCATTAGGTCACCTAACGTCACCTCAGATGCAACTGGGAGGATTATGAGATGAAGATGAGGGTGAGAAGAAAGCGCTGCCCATCTCCCTGGGTGGTGGGGTTGGCTGGGAAGGCTGTGGGGCCCCGCTGGATGTGAGGAAGAGCGTCCCAGCCCGGAGGAGAGGAGACGGGTCAAGCTTGGAGTGACTGGACAAAAGGGTTTGTGCCAAGTAAAGCAAAACGCCCTGCCAGTGCCTGGCATGGGACCCAAAGCCGCTGAGGTTCACCATTCCTCTGCTGTCAGCAGATATCCCCGAAACCCACTGGTGAAACATCCAGTCCCTCCGCAACACCCATCCACAGAAAATGAAGACAAGAAGTGCGTATTGCAGTAATTGCCTGCTACAGGGTCTGATCAAAGTTAGCACAGACAGCCCTCCTCCTAACACTGCCCTAAGGCATGCTACTTCATCGTTCAGGCTTAATAATGTCCTTTTAACACAGCTTTTGGGAAGGGAGGGTTGGGATGGCTAATTCTGACTTCTTCCCCCAAAAGTGAGTGTGCTCTTATATAAACTATGAATATGTATATTTGGAAAATTAGTTTTTAATGCCTCTGGAATGGATTTTGATTCAACTCACTGACCTGGTACATCACAGTACTTACTGTTACAGAAGAAAAGACCAATAAAAACCTAACCCTCTCTGTGCACCTTCTCTGAGTCTTTACATATATTATAAAAATCACAGTTAAAGGCTAAATAAGATAGGATATGGATTATGAGATGGACAACGTATTGACACCATACACGGACCAGCAGACAAACACTCAGGTACAGACCATTTAATGCAATACTCTGGAGCTAACTGTGAAGACTTCCTTGTTTCAGTTCTTATCCTATGGCAATAATAACCACTTACTGATTATTTCAAACTGATTAGTCTTCAGAAATCTCCTTTAGATAGGGATAATACAGACTACTTGCACTTTACACAAAGGGAAAATGTAAGGGGAGAATCTTAAGAGTTTTTCTGGTACTACAATATCAAAGTTTAGAGTTACAACATTAGAGCTAAAACATTATAATACTGAATAAAAAATTAAATGCATTCTAACTGCAAAGCCCTATTTATACGATTTTATTCTTTCTGATTTTTAAGGGTACTGAATATAAATAGCATAGAACAAAATCTATCATTATTCACAACAATTTTCCTGCTCTAAAATAAAGCCTGCAGTGTGTATCTGTAACAACTCTCATTATTTGAAACTATCATGTCTGAAATCTGAGACAACTGCACACTCATATTCTTATTTCTTTATACCTTTAATCTTAAAACCAATATATATCTCAGCAACTGAACTAAACTGAACTCAAACCGATTATTTTTTAAATAGCTAACAATATCACAGTGATTTTTATTATACAGCAGAAAAAACTGGGTATTTACTTGTTTTTCTCAGAACAGAATAGTACAAAACTAATAGGATCACCATGTTATTAGTTATGGATGACATGATTCTAAATTTGTTCCAGAAGACTAATTGTTTTTAAACAGAAGAAACATCAGTTTTCAAAGAAGGTGTTTGTAACAGCACCTTAATAACTTCATTTCCTAAACCTGTATCAACTTCGGAATATATGACAGTCCCCAAAATTAAATTCTGTTAGAAACAAAATTGTTGATTTTTGACAACAAGTAATACATATAAAATACCAGATTAGACACTTGAAGCTAAACTGTAGGTAAAACAATTCTCTTGAGTCCCCACAAGAGATACATAATTTAATGGAAACTTCTTATATGCTCCCCATGGTGACAGGGGCAACAAGGCACAAACTTTCTCCCTCCTGTCCAAAGAAAAAGTGGAAGAAATGGAGGAGGAGAAAAGAGCACTTTTACTTTGGCCCACAAATTATTTTTCAACAGAATGAAAAGTTTTAGTTTATTTCCAAGCTCTTCAGAAGTTTCTGTTAAAAAAAAAAAAAGGGAGGGTAGTAAATGTTAAAATGAACCATCATTAATGATGCACACTGACCCATTTAATATTTAGGCAGTCAAAGAACACACATCAGTTATTTTCTGATCTTTTTGTTATTTCTTTACTGATTATAACAAGCTAGTGAATTTGAAATCAATTCCCAAAAGTTTTTGGTTGACCTAAATCCCCTTTCCCTGCCTCCTCCCCACCCCTTTCCTTTGTTAACAAAACTTTTTGTACAAAGTTTACCCTCGGCTCTTTCACTAAACCAAATGATTTGGGCTCAACTCAAATGCCCAGGCATAGGCGCGTGGTGCCATCTGAGACCTCCTGGAGTACAGAAGACGGCATGGAGTTGGGGGACAGGCTTTGGCACCCTCATGGGGAGGCACTGACAGGGTTACGCCAGCACACCTCCGAGTGCACAAGGTGACGATGCTGGCAGCTGTGCAATTTGCTACCTATGCAAACCCCAGCAAAAGACGCACACAAGCACCTCTTGCAAGCACAGAGGGGCCAGAAGAAAAAAGTTCGTGCTTCGTGCTGGTAAAAAGGTTCTGTAATGCTTTATTTCATTTTTAATGCAGAAATAAACTTACTGCCCGCTGCGTGATGTTGTGCAACATCACAACAATGATGTTAGGGTTAGCACTGTCACACATACCCACGTTAGATGCAACAGGACACGACAGCTGGTACTGGCTATGGAGCTGATGTTTTGCCACATCTGAAATCACTCCCCCTGTTTGAGTCAAAATTATTCTTACGGTCAAAGAAAGAAGGTCCTTAACTGTGTGTGTCCATCGACTCTGAGAATTTATTGTCGCATTTTTAGATGCGTATACAGACATATGAATTCACCCTACTCAACAGCCAAAGCTTACATGAAGGATCCAAAGCTACTGAGCATTTCCAAATTCTCTTCCTTACTGTTCGAGAAGCACCATGGTTTAAGGTGCAAGAGCTGATCCCTGTATGTGTGCTGCTTTGCTGCGCTGACTCAGAAGGAAGACGTGAGTTACATGCAAAACCAACGTGACAATTTACTTTGGGAGGGGTGCATGAGGTAACTTTAAAAGAAGTATAAATTGAATCATTCTATTTTTCCACTAACCATCATTAGGGTGCACAACCACATGAAGATGAGCACACCAAGTACATCTCTAGGTAGGCATACTCAAGTTTCTGCTTCTCCTGAGACATAGACACTATTACTCTTGTTGACACGCAGGTCTTCTATTTAAACTATTTTACAGCACTAATTAGTACTGACAACTCTTAATATATTAGAAATTAAACAGGAGAATTCACACTTAGGTTTAGGGTTTTTTTTTTTCCCACTGAATTAAAAAGAGTATCTCTAGCTTTAATACATACATAATTGCATGTTACAGCCATTAAAATCTAACATGAGAAAACTAAAAGCTGTGAAGTGCAGCTGTTTCATAAATGGCTTGGCGTCTCACAAATTTGCTTCAATAATTCAAGATTTCTGCATTCAAGCAATACAAAAGACAGCTTCTGACACAGAGCAACACCTGAGCAGATAGGGCCGTGGCTCCTCTGCGGTGCTACCTGAGGCAGAGCCACAGTGTAATTGTGCCAATTAGCCCAGGTACCCCCTTCCGAGTGTCAGCACACTGACCACTTTTGCTCCGTTTCACTTCCACTATCCTTCACATCTCCACACAAATGTGTTGTAGAATCATAGAATGGTTTGGGCTGGAAGGCACCTTCAAAGATCACCGCGTCCACCCCCCTGCCGTGGGCACTGACATCTTTCACTAGATCAGGCTGCTCAAAGTGCCGTCCAACCTGACCTTGAACACTTGCAATGATGGGGCATCCCCAGCTTCTCTTGATAGCCTGTTCCAGTGTCTCACCATCCTCATTCTAAAAAATTTCTTCCTCATGTCCTATCTAAATCTATGCTCTTTCAGTTTAAAACCGCTGCCCCCTGTGCTGTTACTACAGGCCTTGGTAAAAAGTCTTTCTCTGTCTTTCTTATAAGCCCTGTTTAAGTATTGAAAGGTTGCAGCAAGGTCTCCCTGAAGCCTTCTCTTCTCCAGGCTGAGCAACTCTTAACTATCTGTCTTTCTTCATACGATAGTTGTTCTAGCCCTCTGATCATTTTTGTGGCCCTCCTCTGGACCAGGTCTAAATGTCCTCCCTGTGGTATTCTCATTCCACAACAGAGATTATCTTTCTTGGTTGGCATAGAGCCAACCACTCCCTCACCTGCCAAAAAATATTTTAGAGGCACAGCGATGGCATAAAGTAAAATCTTGCTCTGATGGCATATATAACACCCTTTTGCAGTACCCTCCTTGCCGCTTCAACAGCTTGTCTAGTCCATGATTTGCAATCCATTACTCAGGGGCAAGTTTGCCAGATACTGCTCATCTTTACAGATATGTTGGCCACGCAAGGAGCTCTTCTTGTGCGTAATTCCCAAGTGACAAACTTCACAGTAACAGCCACACCAGCAAAGAACAACGGGTCTACCACTTGCATCTCCAATTGTGAATAGGCCAGTTTTCCAAAGAAAGGTTGAAGGAGCTATGAAAATGAGCAGGTATGGAAAATTCTGATGACATTGAATGCTTCCTATACCCTCATTAATTACAGACTAGAGAGCGCTAAGCACTTCAGATTAACTTTGTAAGAAAAAAAAAAAAAATTCCCAACAAATAAAACCCATTACACTGAATAGAAAACCATCTAACTTAGCTAGCAGGGAAGCGATCTCTGAGAGCAGCAGAACATCCCACTGCCTGTACTGCTGGTGCCGGGCTAAGCCACCCAGCATTCTCACTACCTGCCACCAGACTCCAGCACTGGAGTCCTCTTCTACAGCCCTGAAGTCCCTCCTGAAAACGTGGAAGGTGCAGCTGGGAGACTCAAGTCCCACACTGACCTTTGATTTGCATTTTATGGGGAAAAAAAAGACTATTCCTCAATGAGAAGATATTGAGGAAGTAGTCTTGAGTTCTGGTCCCATGTTATTTTAGATAATCACTGGATGAAATCAATGGAGGATAGTTTGTAAGCAATGTGTGAGATGGTGTGAGCCCACCCTCCTCTAGCATAGCTGTCAGCAACCTCTGGCCTCTGTGCCAAAGGTTGCATGTGGGTAGATTGCGAATAGCACACAGCAGGAATTAGATGCTAAATCATCCGTCTCTCACAGAATCAAGATGTCATGAATTACCTGTCTGGTAATACGTGTCCAGTTAAGAGAAAAATCCTGTTGAGAACAACACTCTTGAAAATTTGCCTAGCAAGTAAACTACAATCAAAATATTCTCCCGCTCTCTCTCTCTCCTGTTATGTAAATCTTAAAGCCTGTAAAGCAGACCAGTTTGAAAAGGATGCATCACAAGGATCCCATCTCAGAACAGCTTCACAACTGCACCTTGTAAACCATAAAAAGCCTCATAAATAGAGCTCTCCTTGCAAGTGCGGGAGACAGATTTGAATCTCTTCAGGCACCAGTGCAAACTGAACACAGGTCTTCCACATCATTAGTGTTAAATGATCCATGTTTCTAGGTAAAAAAGAGGGCAGCAACATTACCTGCTATTTCTGTGTTTTCAGATACAAGGTTTCAGGGGATCTAAAGCAGAGTCTGAGTCAGAGCAGTAGAAATTTTAACATCTCAACTGCCAGGTCAGATACCCTCAACAGGAGATACATAGATCACCTCTCTTCCTAGTCCTGATTAGATGCACACACGCTGAGCTACTCTGCCTTTTAAAAGGACCACATACACATAAACAAGATTTTAGGCCCTAAAAAATGTAATGTTATTAAAAAAAACAAACCAACATTCCTCCAAATTTTTGTGGCCAAACAGAAGATTTAAGGATTGCAGTTTTGAATTTTGGCACCAAAATCCCTACTGATGTTCCACTTCAGGAACAAATCCGGCTAAATGCCCATTTATTTTGCTGTGTAGAGAATTAGGAGAAAAAGAAAGTCAGATTTACACTTGCATATGACTAGGTGTCCGAGTAACCAGCTGACATAGACATCATTTAACATGACAACAGTGCTGTGAAAAGACTGTTTATAATCCCATTACAAGATTTTAACAGAATGACTCACAGTTAATATAAAACCCGGTGGTCTTCACAGAGAGATGAGGTACTTCATCATATTACATGGTAACAAGAACTTTGATATACAAGCACCTATTCCTCAAGTGCACTAAGCATTTCTGACGATTCTGTTTAACTTCAAATCCAATGACTCTACAGCTTAGACAGCAATTTATATTCAACTACTAACTAATCTAGTGCTTGCATAGGATATAATTGATAGCTTTATTGCTTTATTATCCTGGAATGTAATGACAAGCTTTATCACCATTTTTTTCCCATCCCTTCCTTTTAAAAAGCGAGCTCTTCTTATATGGAAGGAAAATAGCAGTTATATTTTACTGTCTGTGACAGATACTGCAATTTCATTAAATTTAAAGTAAGTTAACAATCATACTGAAAGGTCATCACTTGGACTTTACAAAGCCATCTGTATTAGCCCAAAGACTAACTACAGTGGCTGTGCTATGTGGAAGAATACAACAAAGCCGATACACTCATAGATTACAGGAAGCAGATTTTGCTTGCCAAATTCTAATTTTGTTTCATATGTGAATGTATCATCCTCCAAAATGTGCTTATTTCATTTTATGATGTATTATGTGTACAGCATAACATCAGACAGTGGTTCAGCCCAGACACCAGCCCCGTGGGATGCAGGCATTGCTTAGAGTGATCAGGTCTGTTGCTGAACCAACTAAGGACCCCTGTTCTAAGGGAACAGCTTTCCAAATGGCCAAGAAAGCCAGCTTACCAATTGATACACTATGACTATGAAAAATATGTCCCAACAGGGCTGATAGTTAGAATAGTAGGGCCGGCTGGCTGCCAAAATGAATGTGAGAATCTACTGAGGGAAATCTCAGGTTATTTATTCATACTCTGTATCTCAAAAGAGAAAGAACATTTGTTTAGGCCAGAATTTGCAGACTGTGCCCTGCTTCAGGCATTGATGCCGTTTCAAAATGTTGGCCTTGATGTACCTAAATGTGAAAGATTAGGGAACCTTAACGAGACAAAACAACCAAACTTTTTATAGTATTACATAAGATATAAATCTAGGCAACGTTTGTCAAGTAAAACGTAATTTGTGCTTTGCCTTCATCCTACCTGTGTCTAAGGACCTCTATATACAGAACAATATTAATGCATATGATACAGTTGATCTTAGAAATATTGATTACACACTAAAATCATGACATTTCAAATCACATCTTCCTTACATCCTGAAGTAACAGAATACTATCATAGAGGGATATGTTTATTATTGTGAGGCTAAGCCAGTTATCTCTGGAAAATTAGTTTACTCTGTAACCCTTTCAAGATACAGAAATACGTCTTACAATGATAATGCAGCGCTTGCAATAGCAATTGTGTACAACAAAGACAACAAATGCAGTAACTGGTGGTTCTTGGAAAGGTATCATTAAGTTCATGTTGAGTTCAGTAAGCCTCTCCTGCTTGAAAGGTTGTGAATGATGCGAGACATTTTTTCCAGTATACCCCTTACAGATTAGCTTCGTCCAGTAAAAGAACTAGTCCAGCTATTCTCAAACAAGCAGTCAAATCCTCCTGGGGAACAGACGTCTTTGAGTCTTCCCTTCAATCTTTCAGGTCTGGCAGAAAGGCCAAATTCTTGGTATATAAATAGTAAGAAGAATGCCACTCATTTTCCCTCCACATACATTTTTGGTAATGACATAGAATGCTGTAAAAATTAAGGAAGAAGAAAAAAAATCCCCAAAATGACACAGAACGGAGATAAATTTGAACAGATTAACCCATTTAGTTCATCTAAGTTGTAACTAGAGGATCTAAATGAAAATTAGGAAAAGTAAGCCCTCTGTTTTAAATTCCTGAGTCTTGCATTTCCCCTGTACAAGTGTGTACACAAATAGACAGGGCTAAAGCTAAGGTAAGAAAACACATCGCTTGGTGATTTTTCTAATATTACACCTGTATAATGGAAGAAGGCAACTCTTGCCCTAATTACAACATACAAAAGGATAAGCAAGATTTCAGGTTGGGAGCTGTATTGTATACTCAGCCCTTTCTAATTCCTAACTGTATAGACCCCAAGCTGCAAAATGGGTAAGCAACAAAAAAGGGAAGCAAAGTGCCTCAATAAAAGGGATAGTCTCGTTCAGACACACTGATTTCCTCAATCTGCCAATATCCCCTTTGTTTTGTCCAGATTAACTTCGGCCAAAGGTACGCATGGTCAGAACGAAGCTGAAGTAAAAATAGAAAGAGCACAGTAGGAAGCAGAAGTAGCATGATGTTACTCATCCAAACTAAAACAGAGCTGGCTATAGGATGCTCCAGAAAGACGTTTTTTCTTCTTCTTTAAACAAGGCACCATTTAAAGGCTTTTAGAAGGCACTAGACTTAAAGGATGTCCAGAATTTTAACTTCAGCCTGGTTTTCCCAGGAAGGGTATTAATACCTTTAGGGCAACCAAGAGAATCACAGGCATTAAGAATATTTATTACCAGAAACCAGTGAAGCAGTTCAATTTATTCTCAACAGAAAACTCTGAAGTGACCAACACAATGAAAATATCTATATAGTAATGAATGACTTTGATAAAATGGAGTAAGACTTATTGTTTTGCATTCATGACAGAGACATTTTTGTACTGGAAAATTAACAATACATAGGAGATTAAAAAGAATGAGTAGGACACATGAATTGCTGTCTTTTCTGTTTTACAGTGCATCATAAAACTACTGAAAATTAAGGTATTTAATCTGATCTTATATTACCCAAGTCACAATGTGACCTAATACAATTTGCGATTTACATACTATTACTATACATATAAAACAAATGGAAAGATAATAAACACAACACTTGGGTGGTGACTAAATGGCATGGGTGCCTGTGACCAAGTGCAGTTTGCAGCCAAGTTCGATGTACTGAATCTGTACTGTTATGGAGTAACAATTTCTGATGAAGTAGGCTGCAAACATGAAAACCAAATTTTAGTTTCCATTAATAGCAACTAAATTCAACTGATCTCCAAGAACTATGAGCTATAACTTTTTGCTCGCTTAAACTACCAAGATTACTACCAATGTAAGAACAGGTATTAATGTGAGGACTGCTGACCTGGCCTCATGTGTCCCTGAAGCCTTGGGCAGCTACAAGACCACCATCGCGCTCCAGCAATGACTAACTTCATCAATGGTTAACTCTCTCCGCCTGCCATCTGCTTACACCACAGTCAGAGGGGTGGTAAATGCTTAACAGGGAGGAAACTGATGACTGAGTATTTGGCAGCTACAATCAGCACAGCACTTATTTTTGGGTGATGAATCACCACTTTTAGCCCAGCCACAGGGTGCTGGTACATTCACTGCACAGAAAACCTCTTTTATGGATGGGGCTGGTGGCAGGGCGATGAATGCTGCTCTTGGTAGAACCATGTCAAATGACTGCTTTGGACAAACCAGAAGATCCTACGGTCAAAGGTGGCTGTGTGCGATACCACTCACCGTCATTCACCAGCCACACATCGAGCTCTGGGAATATGGGACTACTGGTCTGGAGATAACCAAAAGTTCATTTACAGTCAATAAGGAGCACCTTTTCTTTCACAGAGAGTGAAAACAAGATTGAGGAGGCAATGAAGTCACGCAAGGTGTCAACAACAGTGCCCAGGGCAAAAGCTGGATTCAATTCCTTGTAGCCCACTTGCATTAAAGTGATGTCACACCACAACAATAATACTTCAAGCTCTGTCAAAATCTTGAATGAACTCACAAAAATTGGCAAATCTGAAAAAACCTGACTAAACAACATTTTGATACATTCAGCTAAAGCACGTCTCCGAAATCCTGCTCTCCACAAAGCCCTTGACAGCCTCACCGCAGGCTGCCTGGGACCAGGGCCAGGAGACATACCCGATGCCGTCATGGGCTAGAAATTTCACTCCAGCTACCTTCAAAGCCCACCAAGATGACAGCGAGATGAAGCAGCTTTATTTGGCACTACAGTGCAAGTGCTCTTTAGCAGAGCTATAGGTTGTCAAGATTTATTTGCCCTCCTCCCCTTGCCTCTCATTGAGAATCTGGGACTAGTTCAAGGTCTGACCCAGGTTTTGGTAGTTCCTCCATGGTCTCTTGAACACCGATTTCCACCACAGCAGCACTCACGGTCACAGTATAATTACATATAGGTCAGCAACCACTTTCCACGGCATGTCAGCTCTATCACGAACGACATCCCAATAAAATGACAACAGTTCCACTGACATTTTGTCTCAATATTAAGAGATGTGACAAAGTCACTGAATGTATCACACATGCTTCAGGGTAGCGAACGGGTCAGAGCAGTACTTTTGCTTTAGTATTAACTTTGGTGGAATCCAGACTCCCCAACAAACTCAACAGAAGATTTCCTTTTGCCACCTCAAAACAGGCATCTCATAATTCAAACACCTGCCTTAGCATTGCCTACAGTGCCAAGTTATTCCGTCCTTTTCATTCTGCCTTTAAATTGACATCAACAAGTGCCAAGGCTTTTATATAAGCTCAAGCCTGAGAATGCATCTGTCTATATTAACATCCACCCCAAATCCATTCATTTTGGGATCCATCAAGAACAGTGGAATAATAATAATAATTATTTATATATAGATACACACACAAAAATGTGTGTGATACTTGAGTACTTCTTTTGTTTTTTCCCTTTTGCAAACTCTTTAGAAAAACCCAGTGAACACCAGTTCTTTCTTTTTAGTCAGTTTTTATTACGATTCCCCTCAATATCTTAATGAGCATTTTAGTTTGAGAATTTCCAACTCATTTCTGCTTATGACAGTTGGTTTTACACCAGCACAACCTGAATATCATCCCATCAAAGATCAAAGGAGAAGAGAGTGAATTCTAATAAAATCAGCTCTAATTCCATTAGATTTCAAGCTGTGCTTATGAATCTGCTCCTTGGGGGCCAATCACTAAAATGCCTCTTTCAGCTCTGGCTTCTTATTTTTTACATCTTCTTCAGAAATTCAGTAGCCACTCATGACATTCAGCTATGAGTGGTTTTTTAGAGTATATACAATATATTGCGGTGACTACTGGCTAGAAACAGATCCCTAACACACACTGCACACACACCTGTTGTTTCCAACTTGCAATCCTTCAGTGTGTAAAACAGACCTAAAGCCACAAGGCTATTTCCTACTCCTCATTTCCACTGTCACCTCTGGAGCACAACTGTAATCTGTCGTTTGCAATTCATGTATAATTTAAAGGATCTCACAGCAAAGTGTCATGTATTACTCTCTAAAGCAACGATATCTACCTAAAAACCTGTTTGTCAATTGTAATGAATCTGCATTTAAGCTCTATTCTTATTTTTCAATTATCATACACAACAGTAGTAAATTTTTCAAAAAACAAAGTTCTGCATGATGTTATGGGATACATCAATGTTTTTAGAGTGATTAATATAAATCTTTACTTCAAAGCCATGATACAAATACAGTCAGGTGTTCTGCACCACAAACTATTCTTTCAATAACATAATATCTCCTTCCAAAATAAGAACTGAAACAATCAATATTCTTAGTTTATTGTTAGTTCAAGACAGTTACAATTAAAGCTTCAGCACAGCGATCTTTTAAGAGCCCCTAACAAGGCTCAGAAGTGCTGTAAATAAGTTGACCTATACAGGAGATTTCAGTAGCATACATAAAGAACCAAAATTTGCAGAAATTGTTTTTTAAGTTTACACATCAGGATAATCTTTTTAATAGGACATGTAGACTAAGATGGGGGATTTCAGAAAGGATTATCCCTCTGCTGTGGAATATTCTATTTCAAAATTTCCATAGAAACATTAAAACCCTTTTGAAATGCTATCAGGCTGCCATCACTAGTATTGTTTGAAACACCTGAGCCCACATCTATGAAACTCCTTCAAATCCTTTGGCACCCTATCAGAGTGAGGGTGCCTGACACCTTGCATCCTGAGCTATATATAAAGCCCCTGAAAAAAGAGCAAAGCCAATACTATGGCTGGAAAAGTACTTTTTTTTTTTTAAATTAATTAGCTGCATCTGTGGCTATATACACATCTTTAAGAGACTGATAGAATCTACATACCTGGTTAGGTACCTAAATCGCCTTTGTTTAACTGGAAATTGGGAACAAAAGTGCTGTGGTAGGTCTGGAGCACAGTCTGCCTACCACAAAGTGGAGATTTACCTTCAAGCTCTGTCCATCTGTCTTTCTGCTACTTCCCTCTCCCCCTCTACCAGTGTAAAATCAAAGGTGATCATTTCTCAACCAACCTGTCAAACAACCGCTGCTGCGCTGTAGCTGGTTAATCAAACATGTCCCTTTTGAAATGTACATGCTGGTACTTTATGTGCCACTTCAAATTAGCGGCTCCAAAAATTCAGGTCCATTTGCAAACCACAGTCTGTCCCAATCCATTATCACATGACACTTGGTCAGCAAGCAGATTGTAAATTAACATTTCCATCTTCTGCTGTAGCCTTTTAGTCATAGTAATTACAATAAAATCTCTTTAATCAGCAGACTCATAAAATAACCAAGA
>JANHGO010000033.1:22265622-22337978 GCA_024606505.1 Aquila spilogaster | reverse complement strand
ATCTTCTGCTGTAGCCTTTTAGTCATAGTAATTACAATAAAATCTCTTTAATCAGCAGACTCATAAAATAACCAAGATGGATGTCTTTTATTTGAGGAAGACCTTGTGATGCACGTTACGTTACCAGCTGCAAAGGGAGAGGATCTGGGTTTGCTAAGGTAGCAGAAGAGGAGGCTTTCTCACATTCTAGCCGTGACTAGCTACTCGATGCACAGATGTAATGTTTTCTGCTGCTATTGGCTGAAACAAGCAACAGATAATCTGACTTTTCTTGCGCATTCTCAATTCATATTTCAGGTTATTTTTATACAATGATCCTATAAATGTGTGCAGATCACCTACACTAAGAAAGACATGCTCCTGTAATATCATTTCTACAGTGTTCAAGGCAGCCTTTTCAACAGAGCTTATAATTAAAACCGCTTTTGATGGTGAAATTGGGCCTCTGCTGTTAATCAAAGGCCCAAAGACACCCCTCAGCATGCATAATTCTGCACCTCTTTGTTTCAGGGAAATCTTGACAGGAAAATAATGGTTCCTTCCATTTCTTTCTTCTGTGTCAGTTAACCAGGGAAGGCTATTCTGCTCAAGTCTCCCAACTGCTACAGCATAAATTACTGGGAGTCAGAGGCACCGATTTCCCAGGAAACGTTCTTCAGGTGATTTGCACTGGGGATGAGTGAACTGACTTGAGCAAAACAACATTTGTCAAAACCTATGTATATGACACAGACCAAACTCAGAGTTTGAGTTAAGTTTGGGAAAATACTAGTCAGGGGAAACTGCCTGTCCCCCCCCCAACCAAGCCCATTTTCCACTCTTCAGGTTTCCCCAAATATGGTTTCAAATCCAGCTAACCACAAGTACAGCACTGCCAAGACTCTTCAAGAGCTTGAAAGACATGAAAACAAGTACCTTTGCAAAGTTTCCGCATTGAAATGGCGTCTTAGATGAATCTTCAAATTCTTAGGTTTATAGGATACATCTTGGTTTTCAACTTACAGAACTAGTCTGTACTTAGGGCACAAGAATTTGTGACCACAGTGAGAAGTCACAAAAAATAATAGGGAATAAATATGTAAATGGAAGAAATACAAGTACTTTTTTCAGGCTCGGTCTCCAAGATGGTCAAACAGCTGCTGATCCCACTTTGCAGTGTTTTGATCTTGTCCTTGATTTATTTCCCCAGAAAAAGTGCAGAAGTTTAATCTTCAGACAAGTACTGAAATCACCGCAGCTAAAGAGCTCTCAAAAATAAACCATTGTGGTTTGCAAAAGCTTCTTATACTTGTAAATGTCATTCACCATTCTTCTTAAAACCTACAAGTTCAAGACAATAAGTTTAAACCTTCCCTAAAAATTAGCAAAATAGTGATGATAGATATCCTAGGGCAAACTTGACCATGACTTAACTACTCCTGTGCTCCTTCCTTGAGGTTACTGACCAGACAGGTTTGTAAATATCCTCTTACCTTGGCTGTAACCCCCTCTGTGCTTCCCTTCTGCAGAGCATTCATAATTCAATGAATTTCATAATTTCAATGAATTTCCAGTCTTATTATGAAAACAACCATTTTAGGTAAACACCAGCATTAATTTCACATCAGTTTGCTCCTTTGTGTATTCCAGTAGAGAATGTGTCCAACGGGATACAGCCCGCAGCAACAGCCTTAGAAGCGCTGGGGATACAGCTCCCTAATGAACTATCATTTACTTTAAGCAGTGATTTAGAGGTCCTTATGAAAGCATTGCCTTTATTACATGAATATCTCATTTCATGACATAGCTTATTTTTACCGGCTTTATATGTCCCCCTATACTGCCCAATTTCATATTAAAAAGCCAAGCAAAAAGTTTCAGAAGTAACTCAAATATTTGTTTTGATAAAGTGCAACTAAGTTTCTGGAGAGAGCGTCATCAGTGTCTTCCCACCAGGATCAGTGCAAGTAGCTGCCATTTCTTTCCCATTTGCAGTTAAAGAGGAACTGGAGCTATACCCCTAAGAGATGCCACAGGAAGCCATTTGGGGACACCATGAACAAAAAAGAAAAAGAACCTGAGATAAATAACAAGTGTGACATTACCAGCAGCTAAATCCTTTCTATCAAACATCATCATGTTGCTCTTACAGCAGACTCAAGGACACAAGATATCTTAGAGGGTTGCATCTCATCTTATTTTTAGTTTTAAATTAGGCAGCCTGATAAAGACAATGTCCCCAGAGGCCATTCCCACACACTAAACCTTATCTCCTACCACCCACAGAGATCATGGGGCACAGCCTTTCCATGCTCTACTTCGCATCCCATACTAAAGAAAACCATACTAAAAGTATCTTCTTTTCCCCACCCCTCCTCCTCAAATTCTTTCTCTTCCAGAAGTAGTGATTTATGCTGTTACGCAACCTCTTCCAAAGCTTACTTTGACTTTATTCCCAGACATGCTAGTCCAACCACTGGAACAGCAGGAAAGAGACTGAATTTGATACCAGCATGTCTTCTCCTTGGTGGAGGTGCCGATTTTCTTTTTTAAATTAGGAGCTGCTTTTATTCACTAGAACACTCTGTGGGCAAAAGGGTTTTATTCCAATTTCAGCTGCAGTCACAGGTAGCCAAGTGAACTCTTACTCTGAAACTGAAAGCCTTACAAAAAGTTGAAGGATGCGTTCATGTTAGATTTTTTCTACACACGATCAAACATTCTATCTGCTGCCATGGTCAAGAGGTGAAGATACATTTCCATAATTCAGTCAGAAAATATGCAATGTAAACACTGAAGATTTAATGGCAAGTATCTTCAGATATGCTGAGTCCTGGCTGGTGGATCCAAGAATCCAAAAGCTTGTCTGAAAGGGCAATCCAAATCCAAAAAAACTATAACGGACTGTCCTTGCTGTTTGGTTTCCCACAACTTTTTTAAGTCAAAGGTGCTGTATAAAAAAGGGGTGGGGAAAGCGTTCCAGTAACCATATATTCCAGAGTATAGAAGAGTTTGGAAAGAAGCAGTTCAAGCAGAATTTCTTTCAAAAAGAAAACATCTTTATAAGTGAAACGTATTGATTCAGTAATTTAATACCTCCCATTCAGCAACATTTTTCTTTGCTATCGTTAAACTAAATGTTCAATAGAATACGGCCACAGTCCTGCCAACAGATAATCCGAGTTTTCATACTCAGACCCCATGCTTTATAAAAGTTGGCACCTTTATGAAAATTGGATCTTGTACACAGGCTGCTCCTGACAGCAAAGCCTGCAGATGTGTTATCATCCTCTTCTCATCTCCCCATAGCTTATTAAAAACTGCATTATCGCAGAGCACCAGTCACTGTTGTGGCACTTTCAACTCTGATCCTTTGCCTGTATTTCTGCCTGCCGACTAAGCCTGTGTTTTCACTTCAAAGTCCTTTTCACTACTACTTTCCAGTGGTAATAAACAGAGTTTTTTTTTCAGGTAAAAGCTGTCTTGCTGCTTGACACTGTTCAGAAATGTTTTACAATGACTGCTACAGGAAAATATCTTAACTTCTGGCTAGTCTCCAATGGACTTTGAAAGTATCCAAGCTTTTAAATCTGAGTGTATGAAGCTCATTTTCATTGTATCACGTGAAGCCAAGCAGTTACCTGAACTGACCCAGCAAAAAGGAAAACGATGAGCAGCGTCCCTCTGCACTGTGTGCACAGCTGGAGCAGGGAGTGCACAACAGCAGGGACAGGATGAGGCACTTCAAAGAAGTTTTGTTTTTTTTCTGAGTTACAAGCAGTGGGCACGTTGCTTTAACAATCTAAAACAAAACGGCAGACCAGAGTTTAGTTAAAGAGGGTGCCTTTCAATGTTTTTGCTTTTAAAGTCTGTTTAAGGAGAGACTTGGTGTGTCTACAGACATGTCCCAGGCTCCCCAGTTTACCCCACTGAGGTTCCAACACGAACACTGCAAAATGTTCATAACTCCTAGAGAACTGAAAATGCAAACTCCACACTGACATTAACAAGTACACTGTGTACGTCACAGCCCATTTTTTCAACTAAAATTCCAACTGTTACCAGGAAGGATCTCTTACTTACCAACAGGGCATTAAGAATAACTGTGTTTCTCTACTACCCATAAAATAGAACTGAGTAAGTTATACAACATGTAGTGTTACACTGACGTTGTCTTGCTTCCATCATGTACAACTTTTGGACATCGCAGTCCTTCAAAGAGCTCTCTTCTACCCTTCTCCACCTGACAGTGTGTATGTATGGTGAGTCTAAATAAATATAAATTCAGTCATTCTGAAAAGTAATTGTAAGATAAACCATAATATTCTCAAATACAAATACAGTTGTTGTACTGATTAGTAGATGGGAAAACAACCCAGGGTTTCTTTTTTTTTTTTTTGAGAGGGGTTAATAACTCAAATTTGGAAATACGAACAACTCCTACAACAATAGGGTCTTGACTTGAAACAGAACTTTCTACATCCCCATGTAATACAAATCTAAGCCCCTATCATGGATGCAGCCAGAGAGGAAGGGCTGTATGTATGCATGGGTTTACCCACCACACCTAGAGATGCCAGGGATTATAGCAGCATCAGTCACTTACTCATGCTTGCATAAAGCACAGAGACTGGGGCAGGTGCCTCCTTCCCTCTATGTTGAGTTTATAAAGAAAAGTTTCAGTGGAAAAATTAGAATATGACTCAGTCCCTACACAGCACAAGACACAGTTAAAAAGTAAGTACCTCAGCTTATCATTTAACTTGGAGACTGATCAGCCTAGAACAGGTATCTCAGGACATTTCTTTTCTCATTTCTACAATAAAACAACTGCTACTGTCTAATTTAAATAAAGCAGGCTCCCATCTTCATGTGGTTACGGTAAACTGCCTGTAAGCACAAAATATTTGTAAGGCTCATGCAAAATACGAGAAATTAAAGGCATGGGTTCAAAGGGCTCAAGGAACAGTCCCAGCTGTTTGCAAGGCCACTGCCTTGCTCTTCCTGAAAGCTTATTTTCTCTCCTCCCCGCAAATACTAACCCAGATACAGTTAGGGATTAACTTTACAAACAGTGTTTGCTATCAGTGGCACTTTTCCATGTGTTATTTACAGCCTTTGCTGTATGAATCAATGAGTCCAAAACCTCACTGTCTGCTGTTTTGGATTTTGGAGGGCTCACAATGAACACAAATACGCTGTGTATCATAACCAGAGTTTATTGCTACCAGCCTTACTTACACTGAGCAGCATCTCACTCTCCAAACTCAGTGCTAAAATTTTATATCGCTGCTTATCTCATTGTGTCACCTGAGCACTTTCCATATAAAACTGACAGCAATAGGGAATTTCCTTAGCGGGCTCCATCAGCTGCCCTCGTATTATGGAAAATGTCTGCATAAGGCAATGGACTGCGAGAAAACAGTTTGTTAGAGAATGTGGGAGATGTTTAGTGTGCTCAAGTTGTTTAAATAAGTCTAAAGTCAACAGTAAGCCATGTCTTCCCCTGTAAAAAGGTCTTCTCAAGAAGATGCTAAAATGATGACCAAAAAAAAGGAAAGCAGAAGTATTCACATAATTGCATCCATCTCTTATCTGCTTTCTCTGTCTTTCTGATTTATGTAAATGTTGCAGTCAACACTGCTTAATTTTTGCCAAGTTTCAGATGCGAGCAAAGATTTGCAGAGATGAGGAAGCAATAAATTAAAGGTTTATTTACTCTCATCATAACCCTCTGATTTTATCAGACTCTCCATTATTTAGCCATTCATGATCTCACGTAGCATACGGTAACATACAAAACACCTCACTATCATATTAAGATAGAAGAGCACTGTTCCACATTTAGATGCAAGATATTATGAAAAAAATATTTTACAAATCTATTTGCCCCATCTCCCCTCCACTCTTGCTGTGTATTTAGCTGCCAAAATCACTAAATTTCAAATGAAGTGAACCTTACAATGAACATCAACTAACATCTTCTGACTGAACTACAATTTAAAATGTCAGATTCAGGCAACCAAGTGATCAAAACTCATGAGGGCATAATTTGTTAATGCTGTAAAATGGACTGCTGTTAAATCTTTTTCCTCTAGTAATGGCAGAGTTGGCCCCCAATCAGACGTGCTCACACTATGAGGAGTAACAGGATCACCCTAATTCAGCTGATTCTGGTTTTTGTGTTTGTCTCAGTTCTTAACTGAAAACCATACAAAACATTAAAGAAACATATTCTACGGTAATGACAACAGACTATATCCTAAAACATATTCAAAGGATGCTCAGTCCCCCAAAACAAAGCAAATCACCTTTGCAGAAGATTACAGAATTATAGAAACGTAGGACTGCAAGGCAAAAATTAATTAATGTTGTCGTCCTAAAAACTGAAGCACACAGATTTAGAGAGCTTTGTTCAGTCATTGTTAAACCTTTCAGAACTCAGGTTTTACAATGTCAGGAGGCAGCCCGTTACAATGCTTCGCTATCATTACAGTTACTAAGCTTTTCCTTTGCAAACTGAACCTTTTTTCAAATTCAAGATGGAGATTTCTTCTCATCACAGCCACAGAGAATACAAAGGACTAATTTTGTCATATTGTCCTTATACAGTCTTTTCGGTAATTTGAAAAAGACTTATTTAAAAAAAAAAAAATCATTTTTTCTCCTTTTTGGTCAAAGCAAGTGTTTATCTGTCAACATTTCTTCTACCCAGTGCATCTTCAATTACTTGTTTGGGTAGCCCAGAATAAACTCCATCCTAAGCCTATTAACCTGAACACATTTAACGTGAAGAAGTTATTTGACCTGTTCTCTCCATTTTTTCCTGGTGTTCCTGTAATGTTGCTGTTATTTCAACTACGCCAAGCATTTGGTTCCAAATAAGCTTCTTTGCAAAGACACGAAGCAAGAAAGGTAAAATCCTACTCCAACATTTGCGTCTTCCATTTTTTCACCTTCTCCTTTAGATAAGCCTTATAGTTTCCTTTGTCTCCCTCTACTCACAGATGGCTTTTGCTGTTAACAAAACTTTATTTTAATGTCACCTCCCTTACTATGTGTAAATCAGCATTTTTTAATTTGCCCAGTAAGCTTCTGATGTTCTTTTATCTTCATGGTTACTGAGCTGCAAGAGTTTGAAAACATTTCTCCCTACCACCCCCCATACTGCTGTTCAGACACTTCACTCTTATTAGGCAACAGTCTTAAATTAAGTCTCAGCTTACCTGCAGAGAGAAATGGCTAAAAGATCTCAGGTTTTTAATATTCTTTTGTAACTGTATTTCAAAGCAATGCTAAACAAATCAGTCAGAGAGCATCAGCCAAGCAGTCCACCCACGTTCACAACCTTTCTTTACCTAATGATAATTACAGATTGTACTACAGACAGCCTTTAATAAACAGCATCAAGTTTAGAAGGAAGACATCTGTAGGGACCCTTCTGTTGCCATGGAAATATCTTCAGGCCGAGCTGTCTTTAGCTCTACACATTACCTCCATATTAACCTATTATTATGTTTTTCTATGGGTATTAGTGCAAATTATGGACTAACTCACTGCAATTGGATTATTATAAACGATATTACATCTGACTCTGAGGAATTCCAAATAACAAGGAGTCACAAATGCTACATAAAAGGGTAACTGCCTTTGCTTTCAGACAAACTGAATGCTTGCCTGATGTTGTACAGCTTTTATTTTTGTAAGGTCTTGAATATTTTCAGCTTCCACTGGCAACTGGATGTCAGGGCAAGTCAGCAAGGAGAGGAGCCCTACTAGCAGTTCCCCAGTAGGTCATGACTAGATTTTTTTCATGATGCTGTAGAAGTTTGGGTACAACTTAAGTCATGTCAGTTAAACACATTAAAGAGATTATTGCTTTTTGATACACATAATGCAGTAACAGTCATGAAGACAATAAACAACACCAAATGACCTTGAACTTAGACGCTACAGTGATAGACACTGTACAAGTGTACAAAAGACAAACTCTCTCACATAGAGGACCCCCAAGCATTTTGCAACTTTACACAGATAACATCAGTGAAGTGTAGCTGCTCAAAGGGTACAGGGTATTAAGAGACTTGCCCACAGCATACTGCACAACAGTGAGATCTTTAACACCCACACAGAATAAACAGGATCTCAGTTTTTAAGCTCTCATCCAAAAGACACCCACACAGACAAGTGCACAGGATTCAATTCACTTATTTCATATAAATGAAGAAAGAAATTAACCTCTGCTGAGACATGAACCGTTGGTCTCAAGCAGGGTGAGGGTTCCAAGCTTGGAAATTACATTTTCCTTAATTAACTATGACATTTTGACTGCTTCTCTAAAATTAAATAGGGCATAATTGAAGATGTTCCTTACTCTGACAATATTTCATATTGTCAATAACTTTTAAACAGAAAATCAATCAGAAGAGTTTTCCCTAGTGGCTTGAATTGTGACACTTAATTTTTTTTCAACAAATATTTGATCAGAGACTTTTCAAGAGAAATGTCCACTGAAATACAGGCAGTGTCTTAAGCAGGAACTGAATGACATCACAAAAACCCATGAAAAATAGATACGAAAAGAACGCCAGGAAATACAAAGCTATGTCTGCTGGTACTCAGCCGGTACAAATTGTATCTGCTAGTGAAACTGCTGCCAGTGAAGTTTCTCAGATAAAGAAAACTAACAAAACCATATTCTACAGGTGTTTTGTTTTGTTTTGTTCTCTAATGCATCTGAAAAATGGAAAAAAAAAAAGAAAAAAAAAAAGATTTTATGGGGCTGCCCAGAGTCTGACAAGTGAATTAGGATCTATTTTTGAACTGCTGACTCAAGCGAAGTTCACAGAAATCACCCTGCAGACCCCAAAAAATCTGCAGTTATTGCTCAGAAGTAACATTAAGCTCAGCTGACAACTTAAAAACACCTATTTTCCTAATAAGAGCTGACCTTTCCCTCTTTTTCCTTACACCTTTCCTTCAGTCTCTATTTTATTTCTTCTTGATCTTATTTCCTCCAACCAAAAAATTGCTTCTTCAAATAAGCATATGGATGTTTTATGTATAATTAGAAATGCTTGATAACAGGTTTGCAAGATGGAAGTCTTCACATGCTAACAAGTGGCCTAGCTTCCATCAGTGCCAGACATGCAGCCCCACAGTCAAGGAATCAATCCATCACTCCGGTCTCTAACCACAACACCACAATCCCAGGGTCACTGCAAACTTATGTCAAGTTTCACTGCTCCTGGGAGAAGCAGCAATCCCACCTCCCTGCTGTCCCCAGCTTGCCTCCTCCTCCTGCTGCCACAGGGGCACTGGCACCAGGGAACTGGCAGGTTGAGAACAGCCTTATATCCCCAAAAGAGTATTCATTTTTATTCCCTTTCAGTGCCTCTGATGCTGTAGCATAATTGTGGCTGATGAAGGGAAAGGAGATTGGGGTCAATCCCATGTGGCCAAGATGAAGTAGGAGGATGGATGCTGTGCATTGCCAGTGATGGTGACACTGAAGTGGAGGTGTGAGGGTGACACAAAAGGACAAGGCCAATGACATCTGCCTGAGTGGTTGGATTCCCGTGCAATCAAGTCATGTTCAGTACTGTCTTCTTTTGTTAGCCCACTGGGATCTGTGAGTACAGATCACTCTGTCTTTATGCTGACTGAAAAATGTTTTCCCGTGTGTTTAAATTACACAGTTGTCTACTAACATTTGTGCAAAACTCCCCATTCATTCAGCGCTCATGATAAATGGCAATCAGTGAATGAGACAACAGGTCCTGTTTGTTATTCCACTATCACTGACGGCTGCTAGATGCTCTGTTTCATTTGGAAGATGCCACTCAGCCACCTTATGTAAAACCTTCTCATTAATGTTCTATAAGACACCGTCAGAGTTTAAGGTTTACAGAATTCCCCATAGTTGTACAGAACCCTACGTTTCACGATCTGAGACCCTGTAGCACAGAGAATGCGCTGCCTTTGGGACTCCACAAGTGACACTTCTGTTCCCTGCAAGGCACAAGATACCAGTACCATTTGTCCTGCCAGCCTCTGCCTCTGGAAATCCTCCTTCAGAAAGAAGTGCCACAGGGATGAGTCTTCATGACTGTAAAGACTCCACCAAACTAACTGGGCCCAAAGTTAGCATGCCAATTAAAGCAGATCGGGTAATACTGCCCACGATAAAGCATGGATGGAAGTAAAGGAGGACGATGTATACAAACTGCACACCCTCCCCTTGACACTGCATTAGCTACAGAAGTTAAACAACGGAGTAATAATGGAAAGTCAATCGCAAAGCTTAATTTAAGCTGTGTTAAATACAAACGATGTCAGATGAACAGCAGGCATAATATGCAGGTCAGTAATATTTTTTAATTAAAAAGGAAAATTAAAGATCTCTGCAGATCCTAAACTCAATCCAGTTCCAATTAAGACCAATGAGATAATGACAAACAATCTAGCTGCATTTAGCTGTACAACAAATGATCTCTGGTAAGGATTACGGGCTTCACAAACAATGTATCTGCCAAGAACAATGCACCAATTTAACGAAATAACCAGAGATCCCACTAGCATTTTCGACACATGAAATAGAGATTCCTATGATGTCTGATACAGTTTTAAATTTCAAAGTAGGAGAAGAATAGTAAGGAATTTTTTAAACAATATACTTTTCAACTAATCAAACCCTGAAGCAATTTAAAAATGGAAGCAGTTAAGAGCCAAAGCAAGACTTGCACTAAGAGAATGCCACTTCCTAAGCAGGAGACTTCACGTTCAACAGCTTGGTGCTTTAGAAGAACTTGCCACTTGACATACAGCAGTTGCATAAGTGAGAAGACTGATGCTAATTAAATCAAGAGACTGCCACAAAAGGTCATGTTATTTAATACATTATATTCTTGGGCCTTTAAAGAACACTTAACATATGGCACTTCCATTTTTTATGTCAAGTTCCACATACTTTTCTTACATTCTTTATATGAGATCTCTGTTTATGAAGACTTGTGGAAAGAACTTGAAATACTGAGTGACAAAGCAGTAACACATAATGTATGTGGGAACTAACCCATGATGGGCACGCACAACCATGACATGTAAACTGGTCACATGTGCATATGTAGCTGTTCTGGTGATAATGGGTTATATTACAGTAGATCTGCAAGGAAACAAGAGTACTATTTTTTTTTTTTAAGAAGATGTCAGGTTAAGGAATAAGATGCGTAACACATTCCTTTAAGCGCTGCATGGGAGATAGACTAAGCAGTAAAAGACTTCTCATTTTTCAGGAATTCATTTCACTTACACTGAAGACTAAATTATATTGTCTTACCATTTGGGGCAGATGGCTGGGGGAGTCCTAAGTAACACCTTTGTTTTAAGCCAACCACAACATAAAACATGAAAACTCATTATAAATCTGTATTTCACATATATAATGAATGACAACACTGATGTTTCAAGAGACCTTGAAGCTACAGTAGATACTTGTCCAAGGGCATCAGCCCAACAATGTTCAGATGTTCCCGCATGAAATGAGTGAGCAGGGAGTGAGTAAAACAGAAAATATTACTGTACAACTCAATAAATCCAACAGGTACCATGTAGCTCTAGTCTCCCACATGGGACTCAACTCCTCCAACTTATCTTGATACCCTTAATTTGTGTTGGTCATCCAGGCACCCATTTTCACAGTGGAGAAAAATCAGGGTACTAGAGAATAATTGTCCTGCCTGACTTAGCAATGCAAGGTGATTCATTCAGTCACTGCTATCTAAGGTTTAAAATACCCAACTTACCGAAGAAGAATCCCACATCTCTTATTTGAAAAAGGTACGGTAATGCAAAAAATGAGCAAAAAGGCTATAAGGATGATCTGAGAAGTGAACATTCAAGGATATATAAAGCAGATAATACTTTTTTCAGAATGTATTTCAGAATGTTTCAGAAAAAGATGAATGAAGTTCAGTGACAAACATCAAAATCCTGACTGGCAGAGTTACACACTACACAAGCGTAATTAGCAGACAATAGCTATAAAGTAAGTGAAAAGTAGACTTTCATGTAGCACCTATAACTACCACATTGCCACACGTGTTACGGAGACCAAAAAGCATAAATGAATTTTAAAAATGAATTAAACAATTTCACAAGGGAGAGTTCATTAGTAGCTATTAAACACAAAGGTCCAAGTATGGCAATGTGCTTAACATCCCCTAAAAACAGCTGACTGATAGGAGCTACGTCCAAGGAAGAACTGCATGACATAGACCTTTTTCATCTTCCCTGTTTTCCTCACCCACTGCAGACCATACTGGAGCACGCGGCCGAATATGCCTTCGGCTTGCCTCACCATGGTGGTTACAGTATTCCTGAAGAGATCAGCCAACAATCATCCCACTCCTCATAGGCAGATTGAAACCACAAACTGTTCTAATGCACAGTATGTTTCACCACATATTCATATAATAAAGGGTCTGTTTGCTTACAGTCAATGTAGGTCCTATTGAGGATTTTATCACTCAAAACGTTGTGCCTGGTACACAGCCAGATGTCATTTGGATACAAATCTAACTGACAAGTTATAAAGCTTTGTCATGCTCCCCAGTAATAAAACTATGCAGGAGACAATTTGATCACAATATGAAATGAAGAAGCAACTTCTCTCTTCAATACAGCTTTATATTTCCTTCCTGTCATAATGAATGGCACTGTGCGGGCAGGGCTCACATCACACAGCTTCTACAGGTTGAAGGTGAAGCTCTTCCAAGGGCTTCACACAGCAATAACAAATTTGCAGGCGCAGGTGTTCCCTAAAGCTCACCCACCTGCACCACTGCCTGTCAATGAGGCTATCTGATAGCCCACTGTTGAAGTCACCCAGGGCATCAAACAGGGTAACAGATCTACAGAATGTTTATTCAGGGGCTGAAGTATTAGAAGACAAGAACTGTACTCATATTTAGTGAAGTACACAGCACTGGTATTTAGGTTTTGAGCACATTTCTATTTTTAGAATGCAGAAACTTGACGCAGGGTCAATACAACACAGTGAAGATGAGATTACACATACTGGGCATTGAGCTAATCCTTCCTATTAGAGACACAAAATTCATTTGAACCTAAAAGAGCAACAAAACAAATACCTGTATTTTGCAAAACGCACAAGCTTCTTGTTCTTATCAGGGTGCAGAGGAAGCAGTTGCTTTCCATCTGTAAATTCTTTACTGACTTACAGGCTGGTTAGCCCAGATAAACGCTCATCCATACATCCTCCCCTGACAACTGGACTCAGATAAGGTTCTCCAGCTCAAACCTGACCACATTAAGATGTTCAGGGCATTTGTAACAAGAGTGCCTTGCTTGGCCCCGCACAGCCCAACCTTATTTTTCCTGCTCCTGCTGAGCTTATGAGTGATGAAAAGTTCTTTTACTTCCTCAAGGTCAGGCTTGAAGTGGTGAGTTAACAGTGAGCTAAATGATTTACTTGGGAGAAGACACACTCTGAATTCAAAATTAGACCAAGCCTTCAACTGAAGCTGGACCACAATGAATGTATTTATATCTAGCTCATATGAAGAGGTTTTTTTGCAAGCTCCAGTTTAGGCACTTCTGTGCTTACAGCAAATTGGTAAGTGAATTTTAAGAAATTGTCTATAGAAATATCTATAGAAATACACCAACATGCTAAAGATAAACAAAATACTGAAAAGAAATGCATAATGGGAACAGTCTTACCCACACTGAAGCTCATACTGAAAAACCCTGGATGTTGGATTCAGCATATGCAGATGTTCGAAACCTTTGTGCTGTAAGAAACAGTAACACTGCACTACTGATACTTGTTTTATTCATACTGATAACTGATTTCTAAAACATGATTTGATCAAGTACCCCTTGCTATTAGCCAACAGCCTTCATTTTTAAGCCATTCCACACGCACAGGACTATCCAATGTAAAACACTGCAATGTTGTGTTCAGCACATAACTTCCAGATTCTACCCGTGCAGCCTGCTGTAGGGAGAGGGGTTGGACTTGAAGATCTCTAGAGGCCCCTTCCAACCCCTACAATTCTGTGTTTCTGTGATCATTAAGCTTCTCCTATAAAACTGGGGAGCTTCTTCACTTCAAGTTCCTTTCTTGGGATACATACCAAGACCACATTAATGCTGTAGTATTATTTATTAATAACGCAAAAAAAAAAAAAAAAAAGGAAAATCTTATGACCTTACACCTAACAAAACTATGTCAAGGGTTGTGTCTTCAGCTTGAGCTGTTGAGGCTCCTGTTGTTCCTGCAGGCAGCAGTAACAGTTGGTTTGTTAGAAAAAGAGAGAATACATTGTGTGGAGTTTGTTTTTTCTTCAAGTCTGTAAGGAAAGGGATCAGACTTCGTGTTTCTTTGGTGTAAACTTGCAAGTCATCTGCCTAGGGGCTTTGCTGTCAGTTTTTATATGAGCAAACACAAGTCATGAGGAGAAACTATTCCCACTACAGCATCTCACTAACTCATAGATGAACACAACCTACCTATGGAATAAACAGGAGAAGGAAACATGATGTAGATCAGGTTTCCCTCCTTGAAATTGCTATGTTTGAAACTACTTTTAGAAAAGAATACTCTCTACAGAGTGCCTTGGCTCCCAGAAATGTCTAGGTGTAATCAGTAGGGCATCAAAATAAAAAAATGATACCCTCACACCATTGTTTCTGCTCAGTCATGCCAGGATCATCTTACTGTTTCATGTGAGATAATGATGCAATAAATCTTAACAGATCTGTACCACTGCACTTTGTTTTTTCACGACATGCTCCAAGATTTCTAGCCTGCAGATGCATCACCCTCATAAAGAAAGGCCTTGATCCTGCAGTCCTTCTGCAAGTCAAAAGTTTGATGTACTCCATTACCAGAAACAGATACACACAGGTGCTATTAGGGACAGGCCTTGGACGTAGCTCTCCACGATGTTTGAAATTCCTTTGCACACACATTCCCTCAGACTCAGAAGAACAGCCTTAACAAACAAAACAAAAAAAAGCAGCAGTACACTCTGTAGGGGTGCATGGAAAGCCCTGTATCAGCCTAACAAGGCCAGACTGTGCTGTCCTTCAGTTCCATTGTTTCACACAATGTAACTTAGCAGCCTGTTACTCACCTGCTGCCTTCATCTGTTCAATCACCTGCAGACCACATGATGAAGCCTAATGTGCACATTTTATCCTTGTGGCATCTCTCAAGCAAGACCCACAAGTTAGGGTAGCACAGATCCGACCCAACAGCTTACTGTCACTTGTTCCCTTCCCTGCAAATCCCTTCATATCTGACTCCTCAGAAAGTCAAAATTCTTGTCATTCCTTTCCACCAGGCCGCTTTTATGCCAGACCGGCAAGCAGAATCAGCTCACCGAGGGGTCCCACAAGTGCCAGTGTCAGCCCAAGGATGGCAGTGCAGGAGTCAAGGAAGGTAGAGGATGAGGATAACAAAGGAATAGGACAGTCTTTTCTAAACCACGGTGTTCGCTGACAGACTGTGTTTTCACCACAACTAACAGTAAGATTTTTACTGTAAGGAATACTAAATCTTGCTAAGATTGGTGAGCAGTCAATTCCTGTTCCTCCAGCACAATCCTCAAGAAGGCATTACACTCTTTTATTAAGACAGTTTGCTAACACACGTTACACTGCCAGAAAAAGCAGAGATTGTCATTTAGAACAGCAGCACAGACAGGTGGAATTACATTGTAAGCTGCTGCCCTGAGGTTTTGCATGTCTGTAAGAGAAACAACAGAAGAAGTGGGGCTGCTGAGAGAAAGCAACAGAGGAGCACAAACCAAATGCATAAATCTCATAGGGAGCTCATCTCTCCAGAGGTGCTCTCAACTCCCACAAATTGGCTGCTTCCAGTCCCAGAGGCAGCAGGGTAAGGGTATGTACAGATTGGGAGCACTGCCCTGAAAACAGCTCACAGTTCACACTGAACTTTGGCTTAAGGGCCTCAGAGGTAAAGCAATGCAACTGCCTTGCACTGCTCCCACAAAGCAAAAATCCAGCATTTCAGACAAAGCGCACTTCACTGACTTTTTTTTCCTACCCTTTTAATGGAAGGTTTTAGAGAGCTGCAGAGAATATCCAAACAGCACATGTTCAACTTATAGGACACCTGGCTAATCAGGGTTTAAAGTAAGTGTTTGTAAGAAACACCTCCTCACAGTTTTCACTTTGTGTTAGAAGAGCCAAGAAAGACAAAAAGCAAATATGGTCAAGTTATTTAAAAGGTGCAGTCAGAACTGTTAGTGAGACCGACTTGTGAAATCTTCATCTGGCTTTCTCAGCTGCTCCACAAATAATCTACATAGGGTTCATACCAGCCTGCAACAGAGGCTTCAGTACTGGCACCCATAGCCACGATGCGCATGGACACTTCCCAGGCTGGCAGATGGGCACAGCAGGGCCTGGTAAAGGACTGCAGGGATCTCCAGCAGAGGCACTCCCAGCACAGAGTTTCACAGGGAGCAGAGTCAAGGTCAATTACTAAAGATGTAACCTCCCTCTTTTTTCTCAAGGTATTATTTTTTCTCTTAAAATTCCCATTCAGCAGTTATTCATTACCTGTTTTCTCCTGTTAGAGTAATTACTCCGTTGGCATGGTAACATTCCCACCCTGAATTTCTACCCCTGTTCCTCCTTTCAACTCCTGAAAATGGTGAATATCAACCAAATCATCTCTAGCCTTTCATGCCATTACGGTCTATACCTTATTCCATTGCATGGACTTTTAATTAAATTGCTTCTGGCATCCATAGGTGCACATGGTCATCTCGTTTTCTGGCAAACGCCTTCTACAGAGGAGCTGGGGACTGATGTGCAGATCAGGAACGTGTGCTCAATTTAAGGAGACACATCTGAACATACAGTGAAAATAGTCAGTAACTGGTTATTGACCTACGTTATGCAATTTTTGAGATATAAAACTACGATTCAGGAGAAAAATACAGTGTGCCCTGGCAGCCCCGAGGACCAACTGTACCTGGGGAGCACCAGGTCCAGTGCTGCCAGCAGGTGAGGGGAGGGGCTGTCCCGCTCTGCTCTGCACTGTGCAGCCTCACCTCCTGCACTGGGGGCAGGGCTGGGTGCCATAAAGACCAAAGAAGGGCAACAAAGAAGATGAAGGGTCTGGAGGGGAAGACATATGTGGAGTGGCTGAGGTCAACTTGGTTTGTTCAGCTCAGAGCACTGCAGGCTGAGGGTAAGCCTGATGGCGGCTGCAGCTCCTCACAGGGAGCGGAAAGGCAGTGCTGAGCTGTGCTCTCTGTGACAGCGCCAGCGCCCAAGGGAATGGCATGGAGCTGTGTCAGGGGAGGGACAGCTGGGGGTCAGGGAAAGGTTCTCTACCAGAGGCTGGTGGGCATGGAACAGGCTGCCCAGGACAGTGGTCATGGCACCGAGCTGAGCGAGTTCAAAAAGTGCCTGGACAACGCTCTCAGACACAGGGTTTGGATTTTGGATGGTCCTGTGCAGAGCCGGGAGTTGGACCTGGTGATCCACATGGGTCCCTTCCAACTCAGGATATTCTATAATTCTATGATATTTTTCCCTTAAAATGAAAAAGGCAAATCCATCTACTGATACTACGTACACAATTTTTCAATAGCAAATTATTTTATCCTAGGACATGCTCAAAGTATATTTGCTGATGTAATTTGCACTCACCATTAACTACTAGATAACAAGAAATAACATGCATCTCTTTAGAGATTATATAGCTTTATATATCACTTGAGTGGAATCAAGAAACACACTAATAATCAGGGCACACAATCAACAAAAAAAGCCCATCTCACAATGGTGAGAGCCCAGATATCACAATATTATTCCATTTAATATTAGTACATAAAGAATATTTAACATTCACATCTTCAAAAAAACTTTAGTTTAATTATTTCATAGTAAATTTAGAACGAATTTAAGAAGAAACATTGTATCTGACATGTAATACATTACTCTGCTTTAAAAAGCCAGGAAATTTAACCTGGTTGATTTCTTCCAATTATTTTAAAGACTTTTATACACACCTCAGTGGCTCTAGAGACTATAGTAGCAGTTTTTATAGATCTGAGGTTTAGTCCTGCATGCTGCTCTGGTCGAATAGTTTTGGCTTCTATTCTGTCTGCTGTTTTCAAAGTTTCCTATCATGAAAATTAATAGCACTTTTCATGCCACATCTACACAACATGCTTTAACTTGCAAACCATACAGAACAGAGGATATTGCAGATACAATGCTTTAATCTGTTTATACCTACATTCTAACCTGGGTCCATGAAATAACCTGAATTTAGAAAGAAAAACTTCAAGGAGTTTTAGAGGGTTTTTTTTGTTGTTGCTGCTTTTTTCCCCAAGGAATCCTTTTCCAGCTCTGGTTTAGAGCTCAGCCATGTGTATAACTGCAGAAGAGTTAACTGTGGACAGGAACTTCTCAACCTAATGGTCTGCCATAAAAGCCACAGCGTAGAACACTACTTCTTCCACAGGGGGTCTTTTTTCTCCATAAGAAGAAGCTGTTAGTAACATTAGCTCTTCAGGTGCTTTTGATTCAACAATACAAAGACACATTTAGTATACAAGCTCTAAGTATCCTATTAAGCATAAGGTTTATAGTCACACAAAGTTGTTACACAGCATTGCTCCACAATGTAGTCACAGGAAAAAAAATCCTTCCCATTTCAGTATGTTCTGAATGGCATACCTTCTGTTCTCTCCAGAAACCTCAAGACAAGGACACCTTACGCAGTGATCACTACAAATCCCAAGTCTGCTCTCCTATGACTAATGGGGAAGTAAACCAGAAATCTATCACACGAAACACTCTTTGCCACCATCACCTTTATCTTAAGCTCTCATTAGTATCAGGATGGCAGTAGGCAGGTGCAAGACAACTTAAGGTTTTACAGGTTAGAACCAATACCACAGCCTCCAGTTATCACAAATTTCTCCACAGAGTTCAAAAGCAGTGACAATTCGCAATATTAAAGGTTCATCCCTGTTTACATGGTCCCTAGTATACACACACTGACAGACACTGGAGGGTGTATCAGAAATAAAATCACTCTACACTTGTTTTTTGAGCATTTTCCATAGCACATACTATGATTTGCTATTGCATAGGTGAGAATAATCTTCCATCTGAACTGCTGTGGTTACTCTTGTGTTCTCATAAAGCCTCATACTGGACTTAAAAAGAGCAAATACTACTATGTGAAGCAGTGGCAATCACTGGTAGCATTGGTGTAATGACCTTTAAGTAATGGAATTCAAGACCCTTAATTGAGTGAGGAAAGGAAGACAATAACAGAGGACTGCTCAGATCAGTCTAGACCCTGGACTATGGGAGAGCAGAAGTTTTCAGGGAACTAAGTAGGATCCCATGGGAAGCAGCGATAAAAGAGTCACGTGGTACAGGAGAACTGGCAGACCTTCAAGGACAACATAAAAATGCAAAACTAGTGCATTCTGCTGCTCAGAAAAGTAGGAGACTGGTTAGACAAATGTGGAACAAATGGTGGAGCTCCAGTGCAAAGAGGCAATACATATCGCAGGAGGTAGAAGCAAGGACAGGCTACAAAGGATGAGCAAGGAAACATCATGCAGGCATGCAGGAACTGCACCAGGAAAGCCAAAGCTCAACTGGCGTTCAGACTTGCAGGGGATGTCAAAAGCAACAAGAAGAGATTCTGCCACAATGTCAGTAATAAAAGGCTGGACAAGGAAAATACCAGTTGTGGATGAATGGGGTGTGAGTTATTGACAGCAAACACTGGTGAGGCTGAGGTACTTGACGCCTACTTTGCTTGAGTCATCACCAGCATGGCCTTCTCACAGGCCTCTGCGCTTGGAGGCAGGGTTCAAGGAGGAGAAGCCCTTGCTGTGGTTAAGAACCAAACTGGAGATTACCTGAGAGGACTGAACTGAAATAAGCTCATGGTTGTTTTGATGGGTGCTGGGGCAGCTGGTTGAAGTTCCTGTAGAGTCCTTGCCTACAGTGTCTGAAAGGTCATGGAAACTGTGGGAGACCTCTGGTGACTAGAAGAAAAACTGTTCCTGTTCTCTGTGAGCACATTTCTGGGCACTGTGAAGGTGAGGAAAGTAATGGGAAAGAGTCAGCATGAATTCACCCAGGGTAAAGTATTTGATTTTGCTAACAGTACCCAATCTTGCCTTTCCTTCCTCAGACAACAGTTGTTCGAACACTCACTGAGAAGTCCCTGTTCTACAGTACAAAACATAAGTTCACAATTAAGCTTTTATCATTTTACATTCACAAGCAGATGTTCAGTATTGATAGAGCAAAACAAGAACAGAAATCTAGTGTAAGGAACATGTAAACTTGGAGCTACCAGGCATACAATACCTGAGAACTATGAAGCTAGTCTACAACCAGACTGTAACTAAGCCAGCTTTTTAACAGAAAATAATCAGAGAAAGAGGCAAATGATGTGGAAGGGCACGTACAGGATTAAAAACATAACTGAGTGTATCTGTAATTCAGAGAGGAGAGAGTGATGCTGCTATTTTCCAAGGACAGACTGATGCGACTACTAGGAAATTTCCAGTAACTCACCTACAGCAATGACAGGAGCTCTACAAACAACAGCATCATAGATGATGATCAAAGCTGAAGTCTGTGCCTCTGTATTAATACTGATCTCTAGTGCAAATTATGAAAGTAGGCAACTACAAATGCCAAAGCTGTCAGGTGGAATGCAGGTGGCAGCAGTTTGCCTCTGCATCCACACAGTTGATATCCACCCTAGTACAGGGGAGCAGAGGCAGTTGAAGGAGGCAAGGCTGAAGAGGTTGATCCAGCACGTGCCTTTCTATGAGCAACCCTGTATGGAGGACCTGCTGTCCTCTGTCCATTGCATCTCTTCCTCCACCAGCCCCTCACTCCCTGTCAATCCAGAAGAGCTCTGGCCTCATTGGAAGAGCCAGGTGCAGGTGTTGACCCAGATGAGCATGGGGGTGACCCCACATGGAGCTCTCGTGGGCCTCTGCATGTGCATCTGTTTGGGCTCCATGCTTGGACAATGGCCCTGCCAGACAGCAAACACACACAGACCTGGAGGAGAGGATGAATGTCGCCTTGTCACTGTTGTTGTTTTTAGGGTTTTTTTTTCACCTGCCATTCTTGTGATATTCTGATGTATTTAGGCAATGCAACCAAAAAATAACATTTTTAAAACAATGTCTGTGAAAGCAGATTCCCCTAAATAACAGTTTATTAAATACTCATCCTCCCAGCGTGAAAGAGGGGGAAAAAGTCACAAAAACAGGATCCTTAAAGTAATTTATGTAAAGGTTCATCTCCACAGAGAGAAATACAGAAAAAGCCAATAATGCTAAAAAATATATAGCTCTTTCAGTATTTCCCAGCAGGATATGGAGCAAGAGTAAAATATACATTAAAAGGACTATATATAAGGCAACCTCAAATAGGAAAAAAAGAGTTAAAAGAACATCAAAACACAAGCAAAAACTAGAAGTAATGCCATCTCTTAACAGAAAACAACGATGTTGGCAATTCCATAACATAGTGGCTCATGCTGCTGAAGTGTTCTGCCATACTGTAAATTATTGAATTATACTTATTTTTGTTATGCTAACTAGTATATAATGAAATACGTAATAATAACGTACACTTCCACAATAGTTCTCACTTCAAGTATCTCAGTGTTCTTAAGGAAATAAAGTATAGCAATTACACAAGTGAGAACAAGGGATACAGAGAGATTTCACTTCACACTGAGCCAACACAAAGAACTACAGCCCAGTCATTTCAATTCCTCTTCCACTCTCAACATACAAATATGCTCTGTTGATCAAAATACAGGCCACTAGAATGAGGTGACTCTAATGAACATTAAAAAAATCAAATTCACTGCAGCGTAGAACAAGATGAAATGTATTAATTTCTTTTTCATTTCAAAATAATTATTAGATTTTGTATTCACAATTATTTCACTGATATGAATGGAAAAACAACTTAAATAAAGAACTCCGAAAGATGAAGACCGTCCATCCATCAGCAGATCTCCATTACCTATGTGTGTACATAATCACTCACAGAGGTAAACAGGAGGTAATGTAAGGTAACTTTCTAGTTAATAAAGGAGAGATTACCTACCTTACCTTGATCATTTTCTGCATATGAACATATGAACTACATTTTGGAATGTACTACATTTCAGTACAGTAGCAATTTGCAAACTACAGATGCCCAGCCAAGTATGTCATGAGACTGGAAAAGTAACTGCCTTCTAGATGCCAATGATTGCTTTGCATGAAGTCTGAAAATCATATTACTGTATCTTAGAACTGTTTTGTACTGCTACACAAAGGAAGAGGTCTGCGTTTAGTTCGAACGTGTAACAAGTACAGCAGGATTTTAGACTACAGTGTTGTATATCATCAGTTGGCTTATAGAATACCTCATGCTCCTTTGAGTACAGCATTAATACCTTTCTGTCAGGATACAAAGAACAAAAAACTGTACCTCACTGGTTTCCTAGCTAAGACTCCAATCAAGATAAAAATGACAGCTAAGTTGTGGATGCTGGATTCCCAGAAGAAACATAACACGGAGCACACACAACCATCATTAGAATTGGAGTTATCAGGGGAATGACATAACAGTACATATTTGGATGGCTGAGAATTTTATATATATATTTTTTTTTTTTCTTACATTTTAAGCTATGCTCTAATGCACTCAAGGTAACACTGATCTTTCACAACTCTATACAACCCTTTTCAATCCAAAACGAAGATTTAGAAATTCACAGAAATAGACAGACAACTCGTATGTTCCATGGTTCTTCTTTAAAGCCAGTGTTTCTCAACTGAATAAATCTTCTCTGAGATTCCCATCATAAACTCTGGTAGCAGAGCAGGCTGAGATGTTACAGATTATCCAAAAAAAGCAGATTTCAAGGTGAGCTCACAAAATAATTGACTGTGGATAGAAGGCAACCAGACTATAACCTCATGATGGACTTCAGTACTACACTCAAATCAAAGGGTTGACTTCCTTTTTCCCAAAGACAGCGTGCTTTTTAGGTGTACTGTTTTTTAATTGTTGCTGTTGTTTTCTTTACAGTCAGCACACAAAACTGTTAACAATCATATATTTAAGGAATAATATACTGTGTAACGATTTCACTATGGGGCTGTAACAACATCCAATTATGCTCATTTCTGGGTAATATCACACATTCTGTCTGACATTATTTCCAGTTTTCCATGCAAATATTACTCTTCCTTCTGCCAAATACAAATCCAACCTTGTTTTTATTTTTTATTTTATTTTTTTTAATATTATTTATTTATTTATTTTAAGTGAGTGAAATCACGTTCTTGTTTCCTTTTTTCAATACGGGGTACCAATTTTCTGTCCTGGTAGCGTTACTTAAACGTTGTCTATCTGGAGCATAGATCTTTCTCTGCTTCATTCCTTTTAGACTTGCTACTACATTCCCAATTTGCATGATCATTGTTATCTGAAAATATCCATTGAAATGACGTCTAAACACATCTTTTGATTGATTAAACCAGAGATAATCAGAGACTGTCCATTTATTATTTATTCGTACAGTGTCTAGTGCAATGAAATCCTCATCCACAGCTGAAAATCTGCATGTTAATACCATACATACCAAACAATACTAGATAGAACAAGGAATGTATTCCCTGCAGTGCTCTATAACAGCCAACTTACCTGCCTCGGAAAGTAAAGCAACGGCAGACAGTGGTTAGTAAATTAAGTCTCAGAGGATCTAAGATCCTTCTCTTAGTAAGAATTTTAGACAGCATGATACATCTTGCAATCCCACCTGCATTTCACATTTGTAAACTTAGTTAAGTTGGCTAAAGGCTGCCTGGCAAGTGTGAAAGTGGGTGTGCTGACTGAGCTGTTTAAGCTATCATTTTCTATTAGTATTAGACTGATTACCTTTCCATAGTACTGTTGCATCTGATCTTGGAGGGAAAAAATCCGGAACGAATAAAACACAATCAGTGCAACCATGGTGTAAAATACTTCTCTATTCTATATAAGGGAAGGGCTGACCACAGAAGGAATGAGAAATACACTGCAGCATAAATATGTAGCATTTGGCAAAGCTGCCAAGGAGAAAAGAAGTCCATTTATGTCTGAGAAGCAGTGAAAGTGTCTAACAGTGTTGTTTCAGACACAGTTAGTTGCCTGTCACCAATCACATGAAGTTCAACAAGACCATGTGCTGGATTCTGCACATAGTATGGGGCAACCCTGGTTATTTGTATAGACTGGGGGATGAGAAACTGGAGAGCAATCCCACAGAAAGGGATCTGAGAGTTGTGCTTAACAGCAAGTTGAATATGAGTTAGCAGCGTGCCCTGGCAGCCCAAAGGGTCAACACCACCCTGGGGTGCAGCAGGCCCAGCACTGACAGCCAGGCGAGGGGAGGGGATGTCTTTCTCTGCTCTGCACTATGTGCAGCCTCGCCTCTTGCACTGGGGGCAAGTTTGGGTGCCACAATGTAAGAAGAAATTAAACTGCTAAAGAGCATCCAAAGAGGGAACAGCATGGATCTGTGTCAGGGGAGGGGCAGCTGGGGGTTAGGGAAAGGGTCTGCACCAGAGGGTGATCCAGCACTGGAACAGGCCGCCCAGGGCAGTGGTCACGGCACTGATCTATGGGAATTCAAGGAGCATCTGGACTACATACAGTTTGGATTTCATGTAGATCCCTTCCAACTCAGGATATTCTATGATTCTGGGTTGTGATCACATTCCCTGAGCACAACAAGTGATGGAAGATCTAATTCCATTTCCTTGTCAGGAGCCACTTCAGGTATGTCTCATGCAGCGCTGCATCATGCCCCGTCCTTACTTTTTGCTAGAATTAGATCTTGATCTCTTTCTAAATAATGTCAAATTTATTTATGGCTCTGTAGAGCAACTAATGAATCATATCAGCTGTATTCTAACACCTCAATAACACTCCTTGAGTAGTGTCTATTCCAAGATGAAGAAAAACAACAAAAGATGGCTAGTTTCTGTACAGAAGAGACTGATATACGTGCACTGCCCATATGGTGCTTGATTCCCAAAAAACAGTAGCGCTAAATGTGAAGTATCAATTCAGCAAGAAAAATAAAGTAAAATTATGCGGAAGAAGCAAGGATTCATAAATTACAACACTGAATACTAGAAGCGTGGTTTCTTCTAACACCACAAAGATGCATGTAAGCCAAATGAATCAATATAAACAGTTTCCCTATGCAGTCAAGGAGCAAGCTTTGCTATTGACACTCTTCTCAGCTGAATTTCAATAGGTAATTTCAGATGACTTTGAAAATAAAAGAGATTTCTGTCACTACCACCCAAGCAGAACACATTTCTGTATACAACTTAAGCATTCACGGCTTTCTTCAGACCTGACAGGATAATTTGGCTAGAGGCACGGAACAATACCGGCCTGTTAAAGGGTTTTGCCATTTCAGTCATTCTTTTCATAATTCAGCCACGATAAGGCATTGGAATGCAGATTTAGAAGATGAATTCAGAACAATCTTTGAACAGTGATCTAAGAGGAGACTGCAGTCACAGGAATGGATGAAAATGAAGATCTGGAAACAAAAGACCGACAAAAATTAGAAGCGCATTATTCTTTGTATTTGAGGATTAATTCATGGACTTACTCCACAAGGTCTTATGGACTGAATCTGCAAATACTGAAGAAAGTGTAACTTCATGTGTCTGAGTGAGACACATCAGTTTTAAAAAACTGGTCTACATCAGCAGCAATGACCATCAAGATATCAAACTCAAGGCAGCAAACAATATCCATCCTAACATCTTGATAGTAGACATCAGTTAATGAATCCACTGCCGTGTTTGTATTACCATTTAAATTAATGCAGCCTCCATGCATTTTTACAATGAGGACCATTACTTTCTAAACTAGTTTTTGACATAGCCAAATAATGAGTATTTATTTCCTGCTGAAGTAACCCACCTTCATCTGTATAGGCCAAGACAGTTTTCTTTGTGTTCTCCTTTGAAGGCAGTTACTGACATGGAATGATGTTACTGCAAACCGAAAGATCTAAAGCTGTAGGTTGTTCGAGGATATTAAATGATAAGCAAATTCAAATTTCTAAAGTAATTCTACCAATTTATTAGCAATGCCAGCTCCCGTTCCACAGTAGGGGAGGTAATAACGAAGCCTTGTTAAAGGGCAATGTGATATCTTTTATGTAATGTCTTTTTTAATTTGTGATGAAGTCATTAAAGCAGCACTGTATCTTCTTGAAGCTTCAAACAATAGTAGGCATTAAATCTCCTGTGCAAAATTAAGGACAGTAGTTCACTGGGAAAAATAAGCATCTGTTCTTGCTAATGTTGATGGCCTTCTAAAATCATTAAACTATTCTAAATTGGCAATGATAAAACAAAGCAAAACTGTCTTAACTTTTTCCAAAGCAAAGAGAAAATCCATTTTCCTCGTAAATACTTTGTTCCAAATTTGCCCAGTAACCTGGTAACCTGTACCTCATAAAGCATTTCTCTCTTATGAAGTCGCCTAAATCTCATTTACCCACAATCATTTAGCTTGTATTTAGCATCTTTTAAATCTGCATTAGTAAAAGCTTCTCTTTAATGCATTTACACAGACTGTGGACCCTGAGTCACAGCCATCTCTCTCTAGTCACAGGCTTGAAGGAGCTGGTGCTTCAGGCATAGCTGAAATACAGGTTTTAGCTCCCCAGTTCCTTACAGCTTAACAAGAAACTTGTCTCTTCTGCTGTGGGAGTAGCTTACATAGCTTTGTTCTTCTAAGCTTACCCTGAAATATCAACTGGACTACACTTTCTTCTCTATTGTGTTCCTTCTGCTGTGTTGCCTTTTAAATACAAATTTGATTGCTCTAAATATGCAACATTTCTGCAGTATAAGAATACTTTCTTAACATCACTATTTGAAGATGTCAACTCAGGTTTGGACACAGAACACCCTGACACAATGAAAACAACAGACACATCATGAAACAAAGCAAAATCAAAGATCTCATAGCAAGACAGTCAAAGATCTTGGAGCTCAATGCACAGGTGGTAAAGAAGAACCTCACAACATGCTTAACCTACCCTGCAAAAAGATCAAGGACTCCAAAAAGAAAACAATGGATTGACTGTCTGGCTTGGTATCCAAACACATCAGAAAATGCTTAGTCTCGGGTTTAATGAATTGCTCCGTCCTGGCTCACAACTGCATCGTGTGGGATTTCTATAACCACCACATGCTGTCGAGGGACAACATCAGGTGAATACCAGGTTACCCAGATCAGCAGATGGAAGACAAATTTCTGATTAAAGTACACGTGGCCAGATGGTGCCTATTTCACCATAGCCATAAGCTGGGTCTGTTCAACCTAAGAAGACTGAGAAGGATCTAATAAATGTTTATAAATCCATAAAGGGAGGTGGGAAGCAAATGGATGAGGCCAGGATCTTCTCAGTGGTGCGCAGCAATAGGACAAGGAGTAATGCCCTAAAACTTGAACACAGGAAATACTGTACTAACATGCGGAAGAACTTCTATACAGTAAGGGTGAACACGAGCACGAGAACAAGTTGCCCAGAGAGGTTGTGGAGTCTCCTTCTATGGAGACATTCAAGACCCAACTAGACGCCCACCTTGGTACCATAGGGTACCTGCTTTGGCAGGGGGGTTGGACGCAATGATCTCTTGAGGTCCTTTCCAACCCCATCAATTCTGTGATTCTGTGATTCGATGCAAATAGGAAGTATGAGCCAACTTAAGGTTAAAACCTTTTTTTGTTTGTATAAGGAATGTTTTTTTTCCCTCCTATCATGCTTCTGCTTTGCTGGAGTGGGAGAAAAAGGAGACGGAATGCTTTTTGAGCTTTTTATTTCTACCTTGTCAAGTTACTGCAGTGACCATAGTACACTTTAGGCTGCTACATACAGTACACTAGGTTGCTACATAGCAGTATTTTTCACTGCTTCAGTCAATAGCTTGGGAGATTACTACTTCACAAACAATAAGGATAAGCACGATTTTTTTTAAAAAAGGCTTTTATTAAGTCCCAGGTTAAACACATATTGTTTAATCATTACACTCATCAAATTACAAAATAAATTGAAACTTTGTAGCAAACACTCAAATGCTGTGGTTATGTCATCTGTTTAAGTAATCTGCCTAGCTGGCATTTTACATTTAACATTCAAACTTACAATTCCCACTTGAAGCAATGATGGAGGCATTTAGCTTACTCTCCTTGCGGCCTTGGAGATGTACCCAGAATGACAGGGGCACCTTCTGGCTCCTCCTCTTTGCTAGGAGTTCAGTGCTGGCACTGAGTGACTCTTGAGGAAATCTCCATACCTTTCCCTCACCTGCATCATGCACTGCACTCCACAGGACCACAAAGGCAACAGGGCACGCTGGCAAAGAAGCAGAACTTTACATAGTTCCCATCTGCCATCATTCCAAATGCATCCATTTGCATCCATGCAACAGCTGCCCAGTATGCAATTAAACTCTTCTCTACCAGTTCCTCTCTCACCAGGCAAACATTTCAAAAGCCAGGACAGCAGAGGACTGGCTGGGAGTCCCAAACAGCACTGCATGCATGGCCAAGCAATATCCACACTCCTACAGAAAAGCCCTTTCTGTGAATCCCACCTTGGAGATTAAGAACCAGAAGTGACAGCTAACCAGGGCACAACTAATACAAAAACACCTTTTCTGGCTGATAGATTCATAAGCCCTGCAAGGAAGCTTTCAGTACGCCAGATAAGAAACTATCACATATCCTTGGAACCCACAATTAATTTAATGTTAATTTCAACATCTCACTTTTGCATTTGCAGCAAACCTATAGTCAATATGAGATACCAGGCAGGAACAGCAAAAAGTCAGCTGTCCTAGACAGGTTTTGGAGAAGTTTGCCTATCTTGCCTGACATTCAGCATCCAAGATGATGAAGCTTTGGCTGTTACTTTAAGACTCAAAAATCCTGTCCTGATTTGTAAAGTTTTCAAAGTACAAGTGTCTCCCTGCGCACTGCAATGCATTGCACTGCAATGGAAGTGCAACTATAGCAACTTCAGGCACTGTAACAACACAAGGGGAGCTATTTCAAATTCATACTGCTCAGATCACACTTTAGATCCCACCCCACTCTTCCCAGTTATGATATTCACCTACCCAAACAGTTTCACAGCACGTCTTTGATAATCACAGCCTTCAAACACTTGTCCCTGTTATGTCTACAAACATCTACATATTCAAAACAGTCTCTGAAGCACATGCTAAACATCTGTTTCAACCATCTTTCTCTTTAGAGTTTTAGCTGTTTTCTGGAAAACTGCCATCCTAATGGCCAGTTCCTCTGTTAGCAAACCGGAGAATTCATTTTGTATTTATTGATTATTCCCTAATGAAGAGCCATAAAGGTGCTGGAAAATCCTGACCAGACACTACTTAATTAGTACCAAAGCACATAAAATCTCAAATCAAACTGAGCTCTTTGTCCGAAGTCTCAGTCACTGGAAAAGAAAGAGATGACATCATTTTCTGCTTACACAGAAGTCTGTACACTTGTATTAAAAAAATAAAACGTAAGGAAATTAATACAACTATATAAATTACTCATTTCCTTCCAGTTTCTAAGACGCCAAACAGGTCTTCCAGAATGAAAACACACTCTACTGAATGAAGTATTCTTCCTGAAGGGACCAACAATATCTATCGTGCATAGAACTTACAGTCAATTAAAAAAAAAAACAACAATATAGCATTTGCCTCCTGAAGAATATAAAGATTTGTATTACATATAAAGACACACCTCAAAGCATCCAGAAGGATTTTAAATGACCTCTAATGGATCTGTCTTTTCATCACTGTGGTTCATAAGACAGTCAACCTTCAATGTTCCCTCACCCTATGCTGTGCTGGTATATTTTCTGATGGTACTTACTCTTGAGAAGATGGAGACATGAGCAAAAGCACCCTTAAATGTCAAGGTTTTTTACTCAAAACAAGCCTCAAGAACATTCTGAATAAGTGATCTCTCCTTGAAAGTCTTTCAAATTAAGCCATCCTGAAAGTTAAGTCCCTGTCTTCCATATCATTTAAGTTCTCACTTAAATAATCAAGAAAATAGCAGGAAGGAGAAAAGCTAACAGAAGGAGGCAAAAGCCCATCCTTACATGGCAACAACATTGCTCCTTCTATTATACTCTCTGTTTGTTGTATCCAGAGCAGGAAGGTGGCTTGAATTCTTCAGCACAGCATAAAATGCACACAAGGAAATAAAAACTCCATGACAGAACAAAACCTCATCTTGTTAGTATCTATAAACATCTCCATTAAATACAGATCCTCTCATTGCAATCTGCAATACCTAATGTAATTATTATCACGTGTATAAGAAAATGCCACGAATAAGTCCAAAACCTTAGTCACCCATTTTCCTAAAATCTACCACTCTAACACTAAATGCTTCCTCCGCAAAAATAAATTCAAAATTGTATTCATAGGGTACGTTCAGTATTCAGCAGACTCCACGACACTAATTTTAACCATATGAAGCTTCCAGCCCCCTTATCACAATGATAAACAAATATATTCCATCCCAAAGAGCAGTTTTACATAGTTTGGAAAAATAGAAAATAAAATAGGACAAGCTTATAAAGGACAAATCAACCATGCTAAGGCAAGCAACGCAAGAAGGTACAATAGCATAAATGTGTGGGCCTTATTGGACATACGGATTTGTCTTCTTTGCTGTAACCCTTTACTCTTCCCCATTCTACAAACTGCATACTTCTTGGTAATCTTAAAATTTCACTGTAGAAAACGTTTTTGCTAAACCAGATGATTTCAGTGTGTCTTCCACATAGTTTTGTGTTTCCAGTAGGTAAGATCAGATCACCACATTTTCCAAGAAAATGAATTCCAAAATGGTAACAGAGAAAAGGGCAAAACAACAGGAGGGACAGCTAACCACAGAGTAGCTTGGCAAGGGTCACCAGCTTGCTGAAAAGTGAAGCCACACAGAAACCTCTGCTTACCCCTTGCTCAGATTCCAGCAGCTCTGTTTTAACTCTGACTGCCGGCATCCCATCCAGCATTAACATTCTGTTTTCAAAGGCGCTGATGTCCTAAAGCAAAAAAAAAAAAGACAAGGTTAATTAAAAAAAGATGAAAAACATTTGACAAAAGTCACTGTTGTAATTCTATAACATTATAGAAGTAAAGTCAGTTTCTTCTAACTGAAGTTCATGAACGTGTAATCATAATTTCAAGAAGTAGCGGCCAAGCTGCTACTTCTGTTAAAATTACATTATCAGTTACACTTAGAAGAGAACTAAGTCTTTGCAAACAAAACGGGAAAATCATTTCCGTTTATTATTTTTAATATGTGTGTGAAATTAATCACATACATACAAATACACATACATTCTTTCCTTTAGGACTGGAAAGGAGAACAGTGACGCTGAACAGCTTCAGGTTCCTGGTTATATACAGAGGTATATTGGATTTCAATCACACATTTGTATTTCTACATTACCTTGACAAAGCACGTACTTGAATTCAGAGAAATTACTGAAGACCTGCACATGCAGCCTCCATAAACTAACACACATCTCTAACAAATCCTCAGGTTTCTCATCATTGTCTTGCAAAGTTAACTGCATTTCTCAATTAAAATCTCTACGCACTCACTCCTCAAACAAAAGAAATTAGAATATATATATGTTAAACCACTGTTTTAATAATGGATGATATGTGCTGAGAACTTCTGTTAAAAGTGAGAGCTGCAAAGCTGAAACTCTGTATCGACATCCTCATGATGAATGTCCCACTCCACTGCTGCCTGAGTGTTTTATGAAGTATGCAGAACAATCTCCTGTGCCTTCAGTTCAGATACCACCTTAACCTGAGTTACGTTTCTAATGCAGCCAAGGTTCAAGGATGAAAGCGAGCCCCTTCAAGCTGCCATCTGGATTGGACAAGATGGTGAGAAAGACAGTTTATCACTCTAGTGACAATATGATCTTATGAATCAAAACACTTTGGTCAGTTGTACAGAAATGTGAAAGCCTCACAGCTATTTTTCAAATATGAAACTACGACACATATACACGCTTTTAAGTGACTCTTTCACAGCTACTTACTTATTTGTGGCCTCGTCTGGAAAGCAGTACTTGAGACTGGAAACTCACTTTCACTCTGTTACCTCATAGTCCTCAATAAATGCACTGCAATGGAAAAAACTCTTTCTGTGTGTTTCACTGGCAGCAGATCCGCTCAGCACTGTGTGGTGCCATTATCATAAGGAATTCCTCTGTTCATTGCCCTGTTTCTTATCAGGACTCCTTCAGGAGAATTTTAAAGAAAAATGGTATGTCCTAATGCTTCCTAAAAGCTTCTGAAATACACTTTAAAAACTTAAATTACTTCTTTCTAATTAATGTACGTCATCCCAGGACCTTCATCTTCAAAGACCTAAGTATTGTGGCAACTGTTAACTTCTTTATGCTCCTTTACTTTGTTGTAATCTAAAGAACTTACGCTAAAAAGCAGGGAAACCAACCCAGCCATGCTTCAGCAGGGAGGCCAGTTTAAAATTCTCACCACCTTCACTTTGAACCAATACAGCGCACAGAGCCATGGCTGCAGTTCAGTAACACAGGGTAGACAGCAACTCGGTAGTAAAAAGCAAACAGAAAGTGCAACAGAAAGGAAAAAAACAACAACCTAAACTATAAAATTTCAGACCAAACAAGTAATTTTCAGCTTAACATCTTCACTTCTAAACGCACCCGGTATGAAGATAAATCAAGCTATTGAGATGTTCCTGTCCATGTTATGTTTTCACTGCGTATCTGTTTCAAGCTTGACACAACAACAATTACACTAAAACTCTTGGATCTTTTCAGCAGGAAGTTTTGAACCCGTTGATCATTATTCAGTGTTTGAGGTGCAGGGTGGGAAAAGAAAGGGGAGGACTATGATGCCACAGAATAGCTCTCGGAAACCACTCCAGGCTCTACATCGCTCTTCCCAGCCAGGGCTGCGTTGTGTTTACTTACCAGAAGCGGATCTCATGCCTTAGGGCTTTACAGTGCCTTAGTGGCTTGCATGTGGTTTGGGGTGGAGCAGCAGCAGGAGCCAGGCTGGCATTCTGGGCTCTCCCAGCACCTGCTCTGCAAGCAGGGAAGTCCCCCTCCTTTCTTGATTTATAAGCAGCACAGTTGAGTTTTACAGAAAGATCAGGTATATACCATAATAAAGCATCCCTTAGGCTGTTTAGCTTGTAGACAAAGAAGGATGAGCTGATATTGCTTTGTGTCCCCAAGGAGGTCTTACCCAAATGAAAAAAGGGACGTGGCTGCTTGCTGCAGGAGACACAAGCAGAAGGAGGGGGGAAGACAAAGCACAATCGAGGAAAGGCAGGTTTAATGAACTGTTAGAATCTGATTAGAGGCTAATGTCCCTTTTAGTGCTTTGTACCAATTTATAGCTGATATACTTGAACCATTTTTTCCCACTGGCTGTGATAAACTCATTAATTTTAAAAACGCGAGCTAACCAGAGCCTTTGAAGTTTAAAACTGATAAATCATGAAAACCTGACTAGTTCATGTACCATTTAACACATTCACATTTAACTAAATATTCCCAGCACCTGTTTCCCCTTTTGTTGTCTAAAATCATATTTCTTAAAAGCAATGCTCTGCCTTTTGAGCACTGGTCTGAAGAATGAATACAGTGAACAGTGCTGGCTTTTGGATCATTCATAATTCAAGAGCAGCAACAATCACAGGAGTAGATTCATCCCAAACTATTTGATCCTTCTGCATTTGTAACTGAAAAGACATTGTGTGACATATCCGGGCAGACCTGAGTAGATCTAATCCGTGCTTTACACACACAGATGAAATATTTAGCCCAATATTCACTCAGAGAGCTGATCTCTCCCAACTCTGCTCTCCTGCTGTAACAAGCCTTTGCTTTACAGTATGATCAAAGCCATTCTGCAAATACAGTATAATTGCTGAGGTCTGTATATGGTGGGCAGCCATCTAAGGAGAACAGGCTCAACTGATACGGGTGGTGAGGTGAATTGAGCTCCCCTTGGAACCCCTTGGTCAGCTGGGCCAGATGGAGCATTCACACCTGAGCGAGGCCAGGCTGCTCCAGTGCCCCATGATAATTTATTACGCTCAGGAGACCCACCAGCCGGGATTGCCAATATGATGTATTAAGCCAAAACGTTTTTCACGCCACAGTTCCCTCCTGGTTCACTAAACCCTACTGTGGCAGCTAAATTGCAGCCCTCTTGCATCTCACAGGTGAAGGAGATGTGAACTCTTGTGCCAGCCTTCTATGCCCACCCTCCCACCTCCCAGCCCTGCCCACCTGCTGGACCCCACTCACCCACCTAGGTACAACAGAACAGATGCATAACCTAAACCAGGCACATCACCACGCCTAGCTCTGCATGATTTTATGGAAACATCTGCTCTCTTCAATCAATAAACTAACTGACCCTAAAAGACAGAAACCTCTGTTTCCCACTGCTATCCATTTCAGCCTTTCACTGATCAAGTTTGGACATTTACTGTCTTGAAAAATTAACATAAAACACAAAATATGCCCAGATCCATGTGTGCAATTGCAGTTATTACAGCACAGTGACTACTACTACAGCAGCTGTCACAGGAATCAAATACGTTTTAAGGTTCACGAGCTCCTTTTTTTGAGAAGAAGTCTAATAAGAAGTCACTTTTATTTTTGAGAAATGCAGTATCAGTCAGTGGAAGAGCAGTTCCAAACTCAGCTTTAAATTTACAACAAACAAGTTTCAGGTTTAATGAGAGTACATTCAAAAAGCCAAGAGCGGACGACAACCCCTAAAAGTCTTCCTGTCTCAAAGCTATGACTGATATTTGTCTTGCTTCGTCATCTTCCAGTCATTTTCACACGAGTTTTCTGCACACGCAGGAATCTTGGAATTCATCATTATATTCTCATTGTATGTTTCCAAAACTTTGAGTCATTTTTGCAGGACTTCCAAAATTACTGTTCACTTTTTTTTTAAATACAGACAACTTAAATGTATCACACAACTGAAAAACAGCCCACATCACTTCTATGCTCTGGCAATAAGGTGACTGTTAATTTTTCTGAATATGAATACCTAAATTCATACTATTCCTATTACTTACGTTACTATAGTGAATATCTAGTATCCATAAATCTAAGCAATAGAAAACTCAAGGCAAGATATCTGAAGTGATCCATGCAAGGTAAAGCTTCTGAAAACTTAACTGAATCATTTAATGATATAACAATATGATTTTGAAAGTTTGAAATGATTTTTTTTTTCCTCTGGTTCAAGGGAAACCGGAAGAACGAAAGATCACAATCTCTTCTCAAATACCACTACCATCTCCAAGGGGAGAAGAAGACAAGGAGAAGCCTTCTTGAATTCTTACAAGAAAAAAAAACATTGAACTGTCTTCTAACTTAATCTCCTATACTTGCTTAAGACCTTCATTTCCAAAGTAATTTACACACCAATACAAGGAGATGTTAGTCATAGAAATGATGTTATCTTTAGGGTAAAGCACACAAGTTAACATTGCCATAGTATGTATAATAGCAGTTCATTCCAATAAGCGAAGGAAACAACTATCCAATAGAAAATAAAAGAAAATTTATGTGGCTAGAAGGTAATCACTCAACTGGGAATTCTGCCAGGGAATCAGGGTTAACAGTCCATGTCTTGCCATAGGATCTTCATCATATGTAATTATGTATATAGCTGTGTGAAACACTCAGAATGAAAGCAGAAACGCTGGTAGTTCTGCATTTTACTCTGAACTTGAATTTCAAGTCAAATGCACCAGAAAAGAAAAGTATCACTTGCACTTACTGATGCTTCAAGAAAAAAAAAAGTAAAAAAAAAGTTGAGTGTTAAATTTTCGTACTATTTTCATGTGAAACTGGGTGTGTTTTACCTGATTCCACTCCAATTCTAAGTTAATTTCCTCAAGTGAGAACAGAACACAGAGGTTGCAGAAGCCTGTGTAAACAACATGGACACAGGTGCTGTGTTTTACATCTTATTTAAATGACAATTGTAACTAGCACAGCAATGGACTTCTGTGAATACTCTAGGACATCAGTTCAGCACGTGACTGTAAAGAATAATTGGCTATGGCTAACCCTGTTAGCCTTATAAAGAGCTGGGGGTGAACCCAAATGCAGTTCCTAAAATTCCAAACATTACATCATGCCACAGGAGGCTGTAAGAGCAGAGCAATCTACGTATAGATGTATGCATCACAGACACACATCTACATGGCATCCAGTGATCACAGAGACATCATCGCCCTAGATCTAGGAAATGTATCTTCCAAGATGGTTTCTGAGTGCGGTCTCTCATTACAATGATGCATGCCCAGTACAGCCCAGACCTCAATGCTGTCAACAACCGAGAAGCACATGCATGTGAGAACACTCACGGTGTTCTTCTAAGTGCTTCTGATGTACCAAACCATGTCCAGCTACACTCTGCTGTCAAAAGTACAAAGACATGCACATGCAGCACAAGCTTCTAGAATTCCTACTCTGGTTCCTACATTCTTTAAAAAAAGTACTAATTTTGCAGACAACAGTTCCCAAAAGTAGTTAAGTAGCCAAGACCCTAAGGATGAAGCTGTGTTTCCACTTGCTGTATATTTTTATAGATCCGTCTACAGGGAGCGAGCTCACATCCAGACAAGATTCAGTGATTGATAGAACCAGGAAGAGTACCAAGATCTCAAGTTTCACTTTTGAAATCTTTTTGGTTTGTTTGGGTTTAAATTAGTTTTAGCAAATATAAATAGAAGCAAAGAAATGTGGTCAGCTTCCAAGTGTCAGAGAAGCGTCAAGTGCACTGGCGACTAGAAGCCAATCTGCTATTTCTCTGACTCAGCAGGCAACTCTGTCAGCTTAGGCTGCTCAAGACCACATCAGCTCTGTTTTCCTTATTCTTTTATCCAACCCTACCAACAATTATCCATCACTCTTGTAGTATATAATTGTTGTGCTTTAACCTGGCAGGCAGCTAAGCACCACACAACTGCATGCTCACTTCCCGACAAAGTGAAATGAGGGAGAGAACTGGAAACAAAATAGAACTTGTGGATTAAGATAAAAATTATTTAACAAGACAGAAAAAGAGAATAGGTACAAAAATGTGACGATAACAAGATCCATATATGTGTGTATATATATATAAAATATATATATATATATATATGTCTCAGCAATACAATTACTTGACATCCACCAACCGATACCCAGCTAACAAAACAACTGCTTGCCAACTGACACACCAACATCCTGCTAGCAATGCCATGCCTCACCACCCACCCACCAACACCCAGCCTCTTCTGGCAATATTCAGATCTTTGCCTTCAGGCCAGTCCATGATCACTTCCAAGACTGCTGGATGACTGGGGTTTTCTAATTGAACCCATTATGTGATCACTGCAACTCACTTCACATAGCACTGGAGGACTCTCTCACATCCAGCACAGCACAGGCAGTCAGGGTGCCAAGAGGAGCTGTGCTTCAGTACCAACCACTTACAAAGAAGACCAGACCCCTTCATATGCTGCCAATATCTCTTTTTCAGTTAGAGTACAGAAGGCCTGGGATCCTTTGTATCCTTGACTCCAAAACCCTAGGGGTCAACCTTGAACCTCCCCTGGGAGTTTCTGCCAAAGCTCCAAGTGGGACCATTCTCCCTGGCTGCAGTGTAGAGCACATTTTTTACATCTTGTCCTGTCTGGACTGGCCTGAGGGCTACTGCAGGAACTATCTCATTTAATTTGTTCAAAGGCTTGTTGTTGCTCCCATGTGAAATAATTCTTCTTCCGGGTCGCTTGACAGAGAGGATTTACAATCAGACTGTAATTAATTCGGCATATGCATTCTCCAGAAACCCACAACTCAAGCTTGTGTTTCCTTTTTGCTAGTTGTTGGGGATATAGTAGTTATTTTATCAATCACATCCATGTGACAATGTCATTTTATTCCTAAGAACTGGATCTCCTGTGATGGTCCTTCGACCTTACTTTGCTTTATGGCAAAACCAGCTTTCAGAAAGACTGGGATTACTTTCTTCCCTTTCTCAAAAACTTCTGCTGCTGCATTGTCCCACACTATAAAATGATTTTGCCACTCATTCCCAGTTATGCTCACTTAGGACTCCAATGCAGTTAGCTTTTGGGATCCCCATGTCTTTCCAGAAATACAGATGGGTTCTGCTCCTTCATAATTTGATGGTGTTAGACTGTGAGCTGGTGTCCAGTAGAGCCTCACATTTACCATGGTTATGATGTGTCAGGCCACACAGTCAAATCAGTCAATCCACACAGTCCAAGAAACCCAACTGTCCCTTTCCTCCACCTGTCTGGGTGCAGGGCCCTTCCTAGTCCTGGTTATTGTATTCACTACTTGCTTCTCATGAATGCATATCAAAAGACTTATTCTCAAACTGAAAAATATCATCAGACACACTTCTCTGTCTGGGATACTGTCCACTGGAAACTGTAGCAGCTATTTTCCTAAAGAATATCTTTTTTGATTGCTCTTCCTTGCAACTCAGACCCACTGTGATCTCAACCCTTTGAGGCCCACACTGGGTGCCGAAAGGACTCTTGTGGTTTAACCTGGCAGCAGCTCAGCACCACGCAGCTGTTCACTCACTCCCTCCCAAGCTGGATGATTGAGATACAAAATAGATAAAAACCATTTACTGTGACAGAAAAGAAGAATAGGAACAAAAAAGCAACGATAACTATACACATTTATATGCAACACAATTACGTGCCACCCACTGACTGACACACAGCAACACCACCACTGTTCACCAATAGACGCCCTCCAGCAGCAGCATGAGGTCTCACCACCCGCCAATAGACACCCAGCCAACCCCCGAGCAGTGGTCTGCCCCCAGCCAACTGCCCACAGCTTGATGGCCTTCCGCATGATGCCACATGGTGTGGAACAACCCTTGAACAATCCAGGCCACCTGTCCTGGCTCCACTCCACCCCCTGCCCCACGCTATCGTGGTGGGAGCTCTTCCCTGCTGAGCAGCTGGCCTGGCCCTGGGTGTGCATCCATCGCTCAGCAACAGCCCAAACATGGGTTTGCTGTTAACACTGTCCAGCTGAAACCAAGACACTAATTCTGACACTATGCTACCGGTCAGAATCATACCTTTAACTATATACCAAGAATAATGACTTCAATTTTCTTCCAGCACAGTATTTACAGAACAACTGGATGAGACTTTCTGAACACCAAATGAATTAAATATTGTGGTTTTTTTTGTTTTTGTTTTTTGTTTTTTTTTTTCTTACATCTAAAAGCCTTGCTTGAGAACACACACACACAAAGAGACAAAAATGAGCCATCTATGCAGGACAAAAACATATATTAAAAAGGATCCGTTTCAAAGAAACACGCAGTGCATTTATTTTACACAGGAACTATTAAAAAGATCTTTTCATAATACTTCATGATACAGAATAATAAGATAATTTTTTTCTATTCTCCTGTTGTTTTTTTTTTCTCTAGCACAGACAATTAGTGAAGGGTACTATGAATTAGAAATGTATGACTTTTCACCAAAAAGACCGTAACTGAGCTAGATTGCCACTCTTCTTTGACCACAGTTACAGGTGAAGTGGCTTTAAAAAACTACCTCTCCGTTTCCAAAGTAGTTTTGTGCGCTTATGTCAATTGCCCTCGAGTTCGGAGAAGAGTTCGAAGAATTGTGACACTTAATATTAAAAACAAACAGGAAAAATAAAATAGGTCAGGATAACGTGGAAGATTTTTCACAATCCTGCAAACACTATACTGATCCAATTTATAAAACAAACACCGCTTAAAGGTTACCCTTACTATTGGTGGGGCTGTTGCTTCATTATTAAACTTAAGAAAAATGATTGCATAAAACATAACATCTGGTAAAACAGTTTGTACGAGCTCAGGTTTCTATTTAAGAAATCCCCTTATCTTTTGCCTTTAGATACTGAAGACTAAAATCAAAGTTTGTAAAATCAAAAATAAGTCTCAAGTTGCAACACGCTTTTAATTAACTTCTCCTGATGCTAGAAGGAGTATATGACATCAACAGTGTGTCAGGGGAATAGTTTGGCCATCTGACACAAATTTTCCTGTACCTGTTAATTGCACAAATTGTGGCTTTCTAGTAATTGATGAGCAAATAACTCCTGGTGATTCCGTTTATTACTTTACCTGGAAATACACAATTCTACTCTGAATTCTGCTCTTAGCTGCTTTGATAGGAGAATGAGCTGCTTGAACTGCGGGGAGTTGCTGGCATACTTTTCTACCCACCTGCCAATGTGCAAAGTCTGCTCCCATGAAGACAGATACAACAAGGCCACTGCACACTGGAGGATAAAGACAGCATTTAGCATGTAGCAGTAGGCTTAGTCCAGCATTTCTGTCTGAGATCCTGCATGAGCGGCCAAATGGCAGAATGTTGTTCCCCATTGCAGTCTGTGGGACCTGCTTGGCTGTGCTACACCCTGCAGCCCAAAGGGACCACAGATCCTCAGCTCTGCCACAACAAAGCCCCAGAGGGGTGGTGAAACAGCCACAGAAGAAGGTTTGGAGGCCTGGACATCAGTACATCCTTACATCACACTGCCCTTTGCCAATCCAGTTTTCCAGGGAAGCAAGCATCCTACAAGCATTACTGTATGCCTTGATGGACCACAGCTGGCTGGTGGATCACGCCCTTCATTTCTGGGAGAAAACTTTTGCTCCTGCGGATACCACATTCCCTCCCCAGGATAAAGTATAATTTTAAAATGATTGTCAGTGACCAAAGCTGACTTGTTGTAAATCACAGACATTACAAACTACATCCTCTTAACAAGAGCAATATAAGGTAATGTAGTCATTAAGTATGCCTAGTTCCCTCCTAGCACCTGGGCCCTAGAAATTTTTTGAGTCTACATTGCTCTAAGCCAATGGAAGTGTTTCTAATTTATCTGAGAGCTACAGCATATAAGCAGAAATCAAAGTATACCAAGAAATCAGCTTTCCCACCTTGGGTTAAAAATGTAGCCACTAACCTTTAGAAAATTGAGTTAAGCAGGTCTTATTTTCATTTCAGATTTTCCTTTATTCACAGGCAATTTTTAGAAACATTTTTTTCATAGAATGGCTTAGGTTGGAGGAGACCTTAAAGGTTATCTCCTTTCATCAAGCTGCCCGGGGACCCATTCAGCTTGAATTGAATTGAATGCCTCCAGGGATGGCGCATCCATAACTCCTCTGGGCATCCTGCACCAGCTCCCCACCACCCTCTTCCTAACATCTAACATAAATCTACCCTCTTTTAGTTTAAATACATTTCCCCTTGTTCTTTCACCTGGCCTTGTTAAACCTCATTAGATTTTTGTGTGCCCACTTTCTGAACATGTTCGGATCCCTCTATACGGCATTCCTCCCTTCTATTTTGTCAAGTGCACCACTCAGTTTGGCCTTATCAGCAAACTTGCTGAGGGTACACTCTATCCCACTGAGTATGTCATTGATAAAGATGTTGAAGAGCACCAGTCCCAAGACAAACCCCTGGGGGACACCACTCACAACCAGCCTCCACCTGGACACAGAGCCGCTGACCACAACTCTCTGGCTGTGACCATCCAACCAATTCTTTATCCACCAAACAGCCCACTCTTCAAATCCATGTATCTCAAATTCAGATTTAGCCCTTTTTTTATTAAGGAAAAAAGCAGTATATGACAGCCTTTGTTCCCAGAAGCCAGATGCTGGTTTCCAGCTCAGCTTATTGCATTGCCAGGTAGATGGATAGAAGATAAAGCATATTTACTGCAGGCTTAAGAAGAGAAGATGTCTGTGTGCACCTGCACCCTTTAAGACCACAAATTATAGGACACACCTGCAAGCAGCATAGCTGACTCTCACAGGACCTCAGAAACCATCTGCCACAGCTCAAGTGCAAAGCTGTAAAGATGATAGGCCACAAGTGATGAAACCAAAAATACTCTTTCAGTGGCCTCATCCCACCTGTTAGAAAGAGCTGTAACCACAGCCCTCACCCCAGCAGCTCCACCAGAACAGCAGCACCAAGAGAGTGCAGACTCTTTCTGCTGCTGTTATTTGCAAGTCTGTGTATAAATACCAGCTGATTCACGTACATAGCAAAATAACACAAGAATAATAAAATTAAGCTGAACGATTGCATGCTCAGGAGAAAGAGTGTTTGCCAGAAACAAAACATTACTTTATCAACTTTCCCTTTTGCACAGTGCACGTGCATGGAAGTATAGTAAGAGCTGTAGATGATTCTTGCTGTGGAGCAAACAGTCTGCTTATTCTGATGTTTCAAAAGAAAAGATAGATGCTGTGATGTAACTCCCAAACTGCAAATGTTTAACATTCTGTCGCAACCCAATCTCTGTCCTATTTAACATCAGTTTGAGGGCTTCCCACTCCCCACAGGTTTCAGTATGAACTCCTGAGAAAATGTTAACATTGAAGCAGGCAAGTAGCACTCATTTGTGTGTTTTAAAAAAAAGCAAAGGCTGACTTCTGTGCAGACGGTGAATGAATTATAAAGCAGCTCAATTTATGAATGAGAATTTTTAAGTGTCTACCAAATAGGTCGGAAATGCCTGAAATAATGTATCACCTATGAACTGCTCGCATTAATTCCCAGACAGTCAATATTATGGGTATTCAATCGCTCACAATGTATTTTCTTACCCAAGGCAGGATGACCAAAATGCTTCTACATAATAGAAAACAGTCACATTTAACTCCACAAGCAATAAATTACAGTGGAATTAGGGTCCACTTTAAAGGCAATTCTAATTAAGTGTTAAGAATTTCTAATTAACGAGTTTCAAATGTCAACAGCATGCATTTCTCACAGATTCTAAGTGAAGCTGCAATTCCTCAAACACATTTGATGAAAAGTGTACTGCATATGAACAGTTATGCCAATAATTAAAATAACTGCCTAACTTTAAGATTGAAGAACATTTTAAGTAACTATGGGCATAGCCAATGAAAATGACAAAAAAAAAATCAAGAGATATTCAAAAAGCATATAAAGCTCTACAATAACAGGTGTTTGCGCTTTGATTATAGCACCTTTAAAATTCAGAGATACCAAATTTGCTGTATGGAGTCAATCAAATTGGTTACAAAAAATGAATGAGATTATTAAAAATAAACACGTGTCTCTAGGGCAAACATAGATGCATACCTTGTAACACATCAGCTAGCACGAAACTTTGTGAAACCCTGAAAAAATTCAGGGAGCAACGAATGCTACAGCTAATGTTTTCTTTGACAGGACTGAAGGGTAAGTCTGCTAGAAAGGGGCCTCAGGAGGTCTCCAGTCTAACCTCTCACCTTAAGAAGGGGCAGCTTGGAGCTCTGATCAGGTTTGCTCAGGGTTATGCCCAGTCAGGCCTTAAAACTTGCAAGGATGGAGATGGAACAAACCCTCTGGGCAAGATGCACTACTGACTGAAAATAAGGTTTTCCTCCTAGCCTGAACCTTCCTCATCTTCACATTACACTTCCCCTGCAGTCAGTGCCCTCCAGCTGGGATGCAACCAACTGACCGCAGCCCTGTGTGCTGATACATGCACCTCAGCTTTGCAAATCTGACTGCACGCCATCCCTGCTGCCCTAACTGCAACTTGAATACAAGAACATTGCTGGAGACAGCTGGAAGCCTTGCAGAAGTTGAGATGAACAGTTCTCACTTCCCTTGCCCACTACTCCAGTCATTTTATATTACAGAAAGCAAGACAGCAGCTCAGGCATGCATCACCCTGGGGTGATTCCATGCTGACCATTTCCAGTCATCTCTTCATTCATGGTGCCCAGAAGCATGGTCCCAGAGGACTGGCTTCATGATTTTTCTGTGGACTGAAGGAAGGCCAACTGTCCCATAGCTCTTACTGGTTTTGACATTCCCTTCAAGCCTGAACTCCTGCTGAGCTCTGGTTTTCCTGGTGCTGCCCCTGCATGCCTATACAATATTTGTGCTCATTCTTCGCAGCCTATCCCTGTTTCTCCCTCCTGTGATACTACTACTTTTGCACTGGAATTCAGCCATTAGAAGTCCACTTGTCTTATGACCTGCAAACAGATTAAAAAACAATTGGACTTTTCTTCGACAAACTTGTTTTTTTTCCAAGAGATATTAAACACAAAAATAAATACATAAATTCTGGTTACAAATGTATTTGTGCCCTAGATTTTTTGCAGCTCTAAATTATGGGTTTCCAGTCCCCATACTCAAGACTGAATTTACATTTTTCTGGTAGTACCTGGTATGGGTTGCTATCAAGAAAAGGATCTCAAACCAGGTGGGCCACTGTCTGAAATACATCAACACTGTTCTGCAGCAGTTCACTCCCAGTGATTCACTGCAGAGGCAAATGAGACCGTCAACAAAGCTTGGCATGGACTTCAAATGACCCCTTCAGAGTCCACTTCCTTTGTTTTCCTCAATCACAAACCAAAATGTTGTGAGCTACTGTTATGTTCACGGAAACAAAGTACACCAGGCTATACGATAAAACATACATCTCTACTAGTTGTTCAACACCAGCTTGCAACAGAGGTGCTCTATGTAAATGCATCTGACAGAATTGTGTGCGACTGTTAAATGTGCCCCTGCTGTGTCTTTAAATCCTCATTAGTGTTCTTTAAGTCAGTGCACCTGATTATACATTGCACAGCAGGAAGATCTAACAAAGTATTGTTATTTGAATTATCTTTTTATAACCTAGCGTCTCATTGCCATTAAAAATGTATAGTGACCTTACCCATGTCAAGGCTTTCAAGAAATAAATAAAGCACTGAGATAATTGGTTGTTTGCCATCATACATAGTCTTTATTGCGTGTCAAGCCCTGAGTCACACTAATATATTTAACGTTTCTCATTAGAACATAATAGGAAATCATGCCTGTATAAATCACATATTTATTCCCAACACATGGCTCAGTTACACTGTGCAAAACGATGGAAATGATTTCCTACCCACACTAGCTATGTTTCGCGTAGAGTAAAACACTTCTATTAGATTTACTTTGTGCCACAAGAACTGGATGGGTTAAGCTGCTCATATTTTTAAGCAATGATTTCTACACAGGCATAGAGTGTTATGTGCACTGAAATGTGTATTGCATCCTTCTGAAGAGACCTGGACCACCAACATTAATACTGTGACAAACTGTCAACATCATCATTCTGGATGCTGAAATTCAGTAAACATTATTAAATTATTCTAACCACTAGAACCATGGCCATAGTGGTTTCACCAGCAGTGTTATCACACACTGAACGATGCTGCGCACAAATCTAAACAGTAGTTCCCTCCATCAGCATAGATGATTAACAGCAGTGCATTCCATGTTGAAAGCTCATGCCAAGTCACTAGGTTATACATATGATTAAAATAGATCTTTAAGGGAAATATGGCTTTTCTTAAAATCACTCATCATAAGGCTTAAAGAATTAAAAAAGAACTAAAGAAGGCTTGAAGAGCATATGTCAGGTACCTAACTCATGTTCTGTGATGCAAAGAACCAAGGCTGTGTTACTGTTGGGAACAGTGGTGCAAAGCAATCACAGGGTTTCTCCTCAATCTTTTGAACTCACTGTGCCCACGTGCACACATTATGTATGTGATAGTATACTTCATATCGTCTGAAGACACTGATAAATTCTACATTTCAAGATTTATAGGAAAAAAGCACAGTAATTATATCTCCTGTTTGGTTCCAGGAACAATAATAAATTATCCACTATTAAGAGCAAATTGTGCAAGTCTGACTATCATCATTTATCCCCGAGTTTAAAATAGTCTCTGCACTATAATTCAGATTTTTTTTTGTTGCTTTAAATAATGACTATACTTTGTGAGTGGCCATTTGTCTGAGGAAAAGTAGAGAGAGAAATTTGTTTCCAACCTGAAAGCCTACTCACTGATTCAGTGGATTATATTTGTTATTCTAAAACAGTAAATTAGATATTAACCTGACTACTCCGAAACTAGCTAAATAAATAAATCACTTTGCTGATGTGAGGAGTAGTTCGGAGGAACTACTAAGTTAATTCAAAAGATCAATGTTAACACTGCTGTGGCTATATCTAATTATCAAGTCTGGTAACACCCTATTCAGGCAAAGCAAACCTTTTAAAATAGGTTAGCAAATAATCCTTTACATTTCTGGCATCATCAGCTGTCATACGCTCTAAAGTAAGACAAAGGTTTATGCCTGAACTGCAGAACTTCTTTTACTGTAATTTTGCAACTTGGATAGTAGTTAAGTACTTCACGTGCCGACCATTTTGAAGAGCCTACAAAGAGGTCAATAACTCCTATCTGTGCAGGTCTAAATCTTGGCTGGATACATGGATCTTCCCACAGTGTTCTAAGCCATCCAAGTCAATTCGGACTGAGAATGCCAAGCTTCACATCTCACTGGAGAAATGTATGGGTTCATCATGTTAAGAGTAATAAGTGATCTTGAGCTGCGATCTCAGAAAGAAGGGACACAGGCACTTCTATGTCACAACACCACAATGAGCAGTGAATGTTTTATCTTTTTAACCCTTGAACATTTTTTAAACTTCTGAAATTTTCGAAATGAAAGCCATGGAAATTTTACCTAAATGAACATCAGTTTAAACAGCAACCATATCCATGCTTGTCAGCACTTAGGTTCCTTAGTGAATGCAGCACTATCTCAATCACATGTGGAAAACACCTTTTTATCTCCATCTTATTAGGTAAGACGTAGGCAAATACCATTAGGCCTATGTTTGGAATAGAAAAAGGAGACATCTCCCTGAGACTAACGTATTATTTTGCACACCAACCCTTCAAATAACATATCTATCAGGAATAACTGTAAAAAGGAAAAAACATACTTTAAAATGTACATGTATCTCGAGGAAGGTACCAAGAACTGCGGCATGTGGAAGCTTTTGTAATTACATGATTCCTTCAGACACGATGACTCTTTAGCAGCCTCTCCCCTCTGTCTTTGGGCTCTTGTGTTATATAACAGTGCAGTGCACTGGAAGTTCTAGAAGATGAAGTCAACTCTTCCCTTGCTCACCTTGCTCCTATCATACTTAGGATTTTAACATCACTCTAAGAATCATTACAGGCACTTTAAATCATGTACACCTGGTGTGATCTTCAATTTATTTACTCTGAAGACCCCATCTGGGAGAATTCAGAGTCACAGCAGTGGAAGAATGTTTCAAAACACTCTCTAATGAACTCTGTCACTGTAAAACACTCACTGGTTTCTGATCCCATCAGGTCATCACATTGTAAAACACTCACTGGTCTCTGATCCCATCAGGTCATCACATGGGTAGACAAATGAGTACCTTCCCTTGCAGTAACTATTACTGATAAAAACTTGTGACTAAAAAATAGCTAGTTTACTAGAAACCCAGACAGAAAAAAGAAACTGTGAAAAAAGAAAATCTAACTTTGTACTTGAATTGATAAATAATCACTATCCAGCATCCAAAGTAAAGTCAACAGAACTAACTTCAGTGTGCACTGTGGAATTAAGAATGGAGTACAGCCTATTTAGTAGATGAACTAGGTATTGTCAGTCACTGTTGATATCAACAGAAACTAATCCTGCTGTCAGAACACTACATTCAAGAAACTTATTTTTTTCCAATGACCTTCCTACTGACAGGAAGTGGTATAACATTAAGCAAATAAATGTGTTTCTATGCAACATAGTATGATGAATTACTTACCCAGACTTTTCAAAAAGTAGCAGTAGTTGATGTCAGATTAATACAAAAGGATTCTTAAAGCTGCATATAGCTCATAGAAACCAGAAGCTAAGGACATCATTCATTGCTTTGGAAACTTGCTACGGCCAACAGTGAATCTCTTCCTTCTGGCAAATGTGGTAAGTAGCCTTGACACATAAACTTGCTACAGATCAAAGACTGATGGCACATACATATTCAGAGTAAAATAAAAGGCAAACTCTTGCCTGAAGCCAAATACATGGTTGAGAAGCACACGATAGGAGCTGAGTGCTATTATTACCATCTACATTTAAGTAGTTTACTTTTTCAGAGTTTTCTTCATTCAAATTCCACACTGAAAAGACACCATCAACTACGTTATGGAAAAAAAACAAAACAAAACAAAAAAAAAAACCATACCAACCAAAATGGGTGAACTGAATTGAGTAAATTAAAGCCTAAAAACCTCTTGATGTTAATATTAAAACATCTTCCCAACATACAACCACTCCGAAATTACGAAGGTTCTAAAATTTTTGAGATTACTATTATTGCCAGTATAGAAATAAATAGTAGGTGAGCTTGATTTATAAATGCTTTCCATATACTTAAATATGTAGCTGTTGAGATAATTACACAGCCTCTTCTAAGCCTCTTTTATCAAGCCGCGAATTATCAGCAGATAGTATATTTTTATTATGTAAAAGCCACATTTTCACAGGGAGATGCACATTCACTTGTCATTCCTAAAGAACTTCAAATGCACTGAATAAGACAGTATATTAAAAAGATCCAGATTATTCAAAAGAAAAGTTTGGCTCCTTGTACATGAGTAGCCAGGATTACAAAAGCTCTGACTCTCTTTCTGCATATAAAAAAAGATTATCCTTGCTTTCTGCAGAGATTATTAAGGCAATTCACTTGTTTTACATTCAGTGATAGAATAAACTCCACTGTCATGCAGCCCGGAGCTCCCGTATCTCATCCATTATGTAAATCTCCACAGAGTAGTTCAGCAAACATCATCTCAGTACCACTGCACTTAATAAGACTACCTACACATCTAAGTTAATTTTCATTTTCTTAAGACAAACAGAAGCTCTTTATTTCTTAATTTGCAAGACAGAGTCTTACCATCATCGCTCTTCAAAGAATAACCACCAAAGCCCAAGCCCACGCAGCTTTAAACACAACTCAGACTTAAATTCAAACACATGTGTTTTGGGGGGTGTATCATCTCCCTAAAAGACAACAGAATAAAACAAAGGCAGAAGCATTGGGATTGCTTTGAATCTCACTATTTCTAGGACATTATCTTTTTTCTTGTTTGTTTTTTTTTTTCCCCATTGGATTTTTCTGTGAGTTTTTTGTCTGTTTGATAATACAGAAACTTTCCTGTATGACTTAAGAATTGAGGTAGAGAGCTAGTGCATCTTCACCTATGTTGGAAAGCTAAGGCTTTTCTTTTCAATTGAGCTATGCCCACACATCCCTCACATCTGACTGCAGAAATCATAGCTGTAGCAGGCTGCTATCAAACTGAATTGAAGCAACAACAACAAAATCTAGGTAAATAGTGAAGTTCAAAAGACGATGACAACCTCAAAAGCAGAAAACTTGCCCTTTCATGACTCGTCACTACACCCATGAACAAGAAAGGCTTAATGAATCACCGAGAGTATGTCTGACATGCCGTGTGGGAAGCATACAAGCAGGTCAAGCCTTAGATTAATACCAGGAGCTTATTTTCTCTTTTAGACACATGTCCTTGGGTATATGAAATACCGTATTCCATATAATCATTATTCAGGTCTGTGAGCAGTGGATATCAGTATTAAAATAACGACCTTCTCCTTACGTGCTAGCTATTGAATTCTAACACATTACTCTATGCCTTCCCGAGAGAAGTGACAAATTGCATTGTTTGATGTTATTCTCCCCATGACATGCCAAAAATATACATTTATTTCTAGCATTCAGTATTTATTGTCAGATAGATAGGAAAGGGAAAGCAGTAAAGTACATGTAGTATTTCCATTTCTGGTTCAATTTGCTTAATCAGTATGACTGTGCAGACCAAGAACTATATTTTTTCCCTACGCATTGAGAACTAAAGATTAACTCTAAAGTGCAGTTAGCTGTGCTGCTTCATGGTACTGAAAAAAAAAATCCCTCAATAGAAGTATTCTTATTTTCCAGGTAAGCACTTAAACTCTGATAACTAATGACTGGAAAGAGGCAATTAAGAAACAACGAGGAATTAAGTTCTGTAAATCTCTGGTTTAAACTTGTTTTATTTGATGGACAATGTCCAACTGAACAGTATTCAGCTTCTTGGAAAGAAAGAACCTGAGAGTATGAATTTAAACATTTTTCTCCCCACTTTGGTAATTTGTGTCGTACTTCTGAAAATACATCAAAATGGTCCTGTCAAACTGCTTTGAAATTAAATGCCTTGTGCTTCTCTCTCTGGAGTACTATAAATTTAGTCATTATTAGAATTAGTATAATTGTTCTTTAAGTGCTCTAGGAATAAAAGGTGAAATGAGCTAAGTGGCTGCTCTTTCATTCCCATGAGGACGTGTTACAGCAAAGAAGTCAGAATGCAAGAGCAGGGATGCTCAGTGATGCTCTGAAAACCTATGGACTGGAGAACAAGTCTCGCAAAGCAGAGCCTTGTGTGCTCATGATGTCTGGGCCGGAACATTTTTCAGGCAGAAGATGTCTTTTCTAACAGGGAGAAAACAGGAATCCAATGGGAAGAACTGCCCTCTGGAGATGCCTACTGCTGCCTGTCAGCTCATGGATGACAGGAACCTTCAGCAAAATCACTGAGTTAAAAGTGAAAGGATCTAGCTCTCTGTGGATTCTGACCCGTCACTTACAACTAGTCTTCATCAGGAGCAACACTAAAGAAGCTGGTTTGAAAACAGCATGAAACACAGATAAAAATACAGAGTTCCACTCCCGCTGGTAGGCCTCTTTGACACTCACCCAGCAGAACCACCAGCCTACATCTCCATCAGCAAGCACCACTGTGCAACAGGAAAGGACCTCCTTGGCGGGACGAGTTTTGCTGAAGATGCCCATATCCCATGTCTTTTGGGGGATTTACTTTGGTCTAGGTCATAAGAAATCAGAGAATGTAAGATAAGAGCACAACTCCCAGTTTAGCTCCCGTCAAAGGCAAGCCAGTATGCGCAGCTCACAGCCATGCTAGCACTGACCAAATCACACAGAGACAAAAATTCATGGATCCACCTCCTGATCTAAGCTACAACAGTAATACACTCAGTTTACTTTCCAGCTCCCGTCCAAACTAACTTTTCCCAAAACCCAAACTGGACTATGGTTTGGGGGACTGATCATTCCAGGCATATTTGTTAACCATGAGGATAAATCTGTACCAGTCTGGTCTTACCAAGTGCTCCAAGTCTGCCCCCCCAAGTCACTGCACGCAGCCTCCAGCCAGAGCCCACCACTTGCAGCAGACACCCTCTGCTTTCACACAGCAGCCAGAACTAAGGAAACGTTCAAGTCAAGATTTCTGAACTCTATTTTCATGCTGCTCCCATCATAACACAGTCTTTAAGATGCGTTTCAGAGACTGTATGAGGTTACAGCATCTGTTTCAGTTTCTCCCAAGAGGCAGGGACTCTGCAGTATGTCTCCTTTCCCTCTTCCAGTATCATTAACACAGCCAAGCATTTCCAAGTCCCAGAAACCGGTATTAAAGTTGTCTGCATTATAAAGCAGTCTGTCATTTTATATTCACAAGTTAGTTTTTTCTAACTGTTCTCAGCTCTGGTTAGCCTTTTCAAAGTGAAGGGTTTTTTTGGCATTTACTCCAAAATGAATTTCAGAAGAAAACACTGAAAAAGCAAAGTAATGGTTATAGAAAGACATTCACCACAGGAAGAACTTAAGCTCAAAAGGTCAAGTAATCATAAAGCAAGCCTTACAATCAACAGTAATAAGTAATGTGATAGATGTCAACACACTTACTAACTCAAATAGTAAAGAGATACCTATTAACTCTCAAAGTAGTTTAACAGGCACTCTACTATACTGAGTTATGTCAGAAAGAGCTAAGTCAGATCTTTAAACACAGCTTTCATATACATCCACCACTTACTAGTAGACTCATTATTGTCGGAGAGCATTTTGTGGAGCAGTGATCTAATCAACAACAGCAAGATCTACCTTTACTGTACACTGTGATTTAGTGATTTCAGCAACATGCACTGTGAAAATAACTTATTAGAAATATTCCATAGTTCGGTTACATTCTGTCAATTTTAGACTAATTACTCTCCTGCAAGCTGCACTACAACGTGGAGCTGCTTCTTCCACATGCCACCTTACACAAATATTGCTGCCCTGCTTTTTTAATGCAATTCTCCACCTCTCCAGTTTAAAAAAAGATATTTAATAAATAGGATTTTAATTAAAGAACCATTGCAACGTTGATGCACCTGAATCATCCCACAGCCATTCCAAACAGAACAGAAGCCTGTGCAGCCACCAGGATGCAAACCCTGCACACCACCGAGTAGCTGCTAAGCCAAAGACATTTCTCTGATTCTTAGCAAAGCCTCCTGAGCAGCTCTGCCCTGACAACTTGAAAACACAACCTTATTTATTATATATAAGAACCTCTTTATTTATTGATTTTACACCAAAGTTTGAGGCTTTTGTAGTAGATGAGGCTTTGACATGGAAGGCCTAATCCCCCTGTCCTTCTGTAGCCCTTCTGAAGTTTGAGGGTAGAGAAAAACCACTGCTACCTTTAACCACTACTTTGTATTCTTCTGAAATAACACTTCTGCAAATCTATTTTTGTTTTGTGATATGAGTTTCAAAGCAATGGTTATGATCTTTCATAGACCTCTGTCCCCAGTCCACATTGGAAGGAATAAAATAAAAGCACAAAAGCCTCAAAATTATAATCCAACTTGGTTTAAACAAGGTCAGGTCACAAGTCAAACACCAAGCATGATTAGGCCCTAAGTCTGATGAACTGGTTTTATGTGTACATATGTGGGTGTTTTTTGGACACTTGCCCCAAGCCAGCTGCTGAAGAGCATTGTAAACACAGCAGAACAGTGGGGAAATGAACAGAACAGAGCCAAGACCCAAGACCCATAAACAAGAAAGCACTTACATTACAAAAGCAGGGACAGCAGAAATAGGGGGCTTAAAAAATAATGTGGCCCTGGAGGAAGTACCATGGGCTGCAGACGATCTTTGCAAGGGACAGAAGCAGACAAAGCATCTCTGCTGCATCTCCCTTTCCTGAATATAAGGTTTAAGCAGAAGTAAAATTTTTCTCCCATGTAACCGTTTCAGAGTGCTTTATATCTTTAAATGATTAAAAGTAAAAGCAGATCCATTCTATATAGAAGATTGGACCCCAGACAACAAATGTTCTGCTATCTGTTTTGGCTGTTAAGCATCCATTGAATAGTAACCACCAATGGATTGCTAAGGGACCGATCTCAACAAATGCTACCCAGCAGACAATATCCAAAGAACTTTCCAGGCTTTGTGCCCTACTGACTCTGGCCATAGGTCATTTTTAAGTGGTCGTTTGTTATATTGGTTTATCCAAGATACTTATAATCATAATGAATTGAGGCAAAACATCAAACTGCAGCCTCTTCGCCTTAGAGTAATCTAAATTGAAAAGAACATGACAGAAAGGAAGGATTGATGGCCAGTGCAAGATAACTCTCCTGAGATTAATGCTTTTTATCCTGTTGATGCTTCTGTCTGTAATCATACTCCAGTAATTCACTGAACGTTGTTAGATGTGAAAGACCACTTAAGAGAAGTCATTTCCTTTTTAGGAAAAGTGTTTGCAATAGATATGGAGGAGAAAGCAAATGACAAAACCCAAACATATCACCACAGTGCTACCAGTATTGTGACAGCAGAATACACTGTGCAAACAACATAAAAACCCCTCGAATATATATTAATAACAAAAATAACCACCTTTATCATGATCAGACTCTAAAATCACAAAAAAAAATATAGACTGAAGTCTAACAAGTCCAAACTCCATTCAAAAGGGATGTCAGGGACACATCAGACAGCTCAGGGACTTGCCCAGTCTGGTGCATGGAGACATTCCTCACCGTGTGCAGAACTTCACATTTTCTTCTGCTGACCTTGATGAGTCTCCTGCCAGCCCATTCACCTAACCTGAACAGCAGCCCTGCTCTCACCATGTCAGCAACATAGCCTGCAGCTCAGCCAGTCCTCATTCTCACACATCTTGCTCTGCATGGGAATTGAGGAAGGTGATGTTGAACCAAAATAGCTGGATAAAAGTTTTCTCTTGCTTATTAAGAGATTATATACTGCTTATATTCTCAAGAAAGCGGTACTTCTCAGGTTTGTCACACAGATCTCTTGAAGAAAATAAGCAGTTGGCTCCTAACACCAACAAATTCAATACAATTCTGTGTGTTGCATTACATTTTTTGAGCATGACATTAAGTAACTTAGAACATTGTTAAGTTTACTCAGAGGACCTGTCCAGAAGTAGGCTGTCCATAAAACCACAGTGTGACTCGGAGACTGCACCCAAGACCACTCACTGAAAAGGCAGGTCTGTTAATCTAAGCAACTTCTTCTCCCCTGTCTTTAAGTTTAGCTTTCTGACCTCCTTTCAAATCCTACCCACTTCCTTTGGCCTGCAGTCTTAATCTTACGTTGCACAGGACTGTCAGAGCTCTAGCTCCTCCCTGTCAGTTACCAAATTCCTTATCAGCTTCTACACCTGGCTCTCTTCTTTATAAATTCACATTCCATCACTGAAGACTGAAAAATGTAAATCTTAAATGCCATATTCAACAAAGAACTGAATTTCTGGATTCAGTCACTGTTATGGACAACACAGAACCATTTTAAATTGCATGCACCCAATATGCATGTATGCCACCAAGTTTATCGTGCATATTTCTTTTCTGTGAAGGATTCATCTGACCTTATTTTATGAAAAATAAAGAATTATATCCATATTTCTTCCAAAACTGCATATATGGCTAGATGCCAGCCATTCACATAAAGCTAAATTTACATGCATCATGATGTGGTTTGAGGGAGACCAAAAAGTTTAAAAATACCAAAACAGCATATAGATTATGCAATCCAAGATCTTTACGCTACCAACGACATATCAACACACTCATTCCATATTACTAGAAGAATTTTGATTTTCAAAACTTATTTAGCCAAGCAGAATTTTATTAGCTGTATAATAAACTGAAAACCAGGGTGCTGGGTGAAATCCTCCAGCCTCTTCCCCTCTGGAGCCGGAACTTTATCAACTGATCTTAAAAGTGATCACAGAGAATGCCTCTCCACCTCTGCTGCTTAATTTTTCTGGAAACAGTCTTCACAGAAAAGGTTTTTCGTTTCAGACCTTGAGTTAATCCACAAAAAACACATTTGTTTTTAATTGTTCAGCTATATGATTTAATCACGGTACTTTCCTAACCTAAAAGATTAACAGTTGGATTCAAAGTCTTTTTGCAAAGACTGCCAAACTGAAAACACATAATGAAGTAATGCAGCATTCCTCCCCTTTATCCGCACGTAATTTGCACAGCTTCCCATGATTACTGAGGGATGTCAGAGGAACACGAGAGTAGAACTGTGCTATGAAAAGAAAGAGGTCATCTCATTTCTCCTCTTCTTCCTGCCATCACTCCATATTGAGCCAAATAAGCAAAAGAAGAAAAAGGATCAGAGATACAGTTAGAAGTGCTGCATTTCTCACACAACTACAGTCTTTTCCCAAGTCTCTTGGAAAAGGCCATATGAAGTCAAGGAGTGTTCTGACCTTGCCTGGGCTACAACTGTTACAGCCCAACTTGTGGATCTGAGAAATCTTTAATTTTTTCTGCCCTGGTATCACATCCCAGGCCAAATACGTAGCATGGCCCTCTAGTCTGAACAAACTTATCCTCCAACACAAACGTTATTACACCATGGCTGTGTTGTCCTATACTGTTTTCCGGACAGTATGTGGAACCTACTGCAACACTGATATCCAGAAAAAACTTACAGATAGTAAGTGGGTATTGACAACCTCTCATTAACTTTCTGCCAGTAAAGCACTGTCATCATCCCCCCTTTCAGCCTGTATATACAGAATTTTGTCACTGTCATTCTGTAAGACGCAAGCAAAGTCTCAATGGTGTCTGTTTTTCACACTACTATTTATACCCCAAGAGCTCTGAGCAGTTAAGTGTTTATTCCTCCATAATGTGATCCTGTCCCAAGCTATCATACATCGGTATATAGACAGCAGCCGTGGATAAGGCAGCAATTAAATCAAAAAGAAATTCCTTAAGACTCTGTATGCTGGCTTTCACAGGCAACAACTGCTGGTTCATATCTGGGAATACCGGCCCTGATCCTGGGAAGGAATTGTGCTAGAGAGCTACTAACACCACTTGTCATCTCTATTAAGGTTTAAATTTGGCTCCTGGAGGTTTTCAGGAACCTGTGGTATAAAAAGCAGATGTTCTACAGACGTTTCTAAACTAAACATTGCTTCAGAAGTTTTAATTTCAGGAGACTGGGTTCAAGGACACAGATGCTTCACTCAAGGCTTGTGCTCCCTGTGAAACTTTAGGTAGTTAGTATCGGTGCATCTTTTATCTACTGCAAACACTAAAAGACTAACCCAGGAATTAAAGTCTTCCATACCTAAGTCAGCTGTCGATAAACTGCAAAACACCCGAGCCATTCAAGTGATGATATAACCAAATTATCATTGTGATAAATGAGAATCTTAGCCCTACTAAAATATTTTGCTCAAATAGAGCTATAAATTTCTGGTAGTCAGCTGCACCTTTGGAGAACCTTAACTGCTGTTTCTTCGATTGTTCCTGCTCCTGACCAAGGCTCAGGGGATGAAGAATACTTTCTGGAAAAGAGCTTTCCCACTGCGACATATCCCTTCTCAACAAATGTGGTTTCCAGAATGCCTCACTTAACTGAGATGCTACACCTCATCCCATCATTCTGTGCATTGCATCTGCCACTGCAGTTCAGTTGATATGGTGTAAACCCAGGCATGGTCAGCTTTGTTTAAACATCCTTGGCTAGCACTGGTTAACACAGCATCCCAGTCAAAGTCTATAGTTCACCAACATGTCAGACTGACAAATGCCAAGACCTACTGAATTTTATCATCTTATGAAATATAACAATAAATTCAGTAATGCACAGAAGTCCACTGATAGCTCCTCTCCATCTACCACAGAAAACACAGGTGGCATGACATATCTCTGCATGGTAAGAAAGCAAAGCACCAAGATACTTACTAAGACATCAGATCCCATTTGACTTAAATGGCATTTGTCAGTGTGGTACCTGATTGCCACACAACATATTAAGCTTCACAACCAACAGATGTAATGGAAGACAATACCTATCCCATTCACCCTCCATCCTCATGCAGAAGAATAACACAACCCATTGTGTGTCTCACCATTCAAACACCTGATCTCCATGGCATGGCATTACTCATTTCCTTAAGGTACCACTACATTTTCATTTGAATGTTCAGGTTTGTGTCTTTTGTTTGTCTGTTTGTTTCCTTCTGGTGGTTTTTTGTTTTGTTTTGTTTTGTTTTGGTGTTTTTTGTTGTTGTTGTTTTAAGTCAGAAACTGCTGCATAAAGCTACAGTTCTGTCAAGCCAAAGTAGCCCCCTGCAGGAAAGACAATATGGTATGTGAAATTCCACCTGGTTGCTTCATCTATTCTGTTTTGTAATACACTGTAAATTTTTGATAATAGTAGTAATATGCATAATGCATATGACTGTAAAAATGTCAACCAACTTTTATGGCTTTCCTCTTCATATGAATATTCAGTCATCCATTCATCCCTAGATCCACTTCAATCCTGAAAAGAAAAAAAAGAATCATTTAGTATTTGTGAGATAACTGAAAAACTGGCATATAATTGATTAATTTTCTTACAGGCTTTTTAATTAACTTCTCAAATATTACTATATATATATAAGTAAAAATGTAAGCACAGACTTCTGTTCAACAGTGAAACAGCTTAGAAGAACAGTAAGATTGCAAGCATTTTAAACAAAACTGGATTATTATGATACAACTATATTAGAGAAAGCTCTATATTTCCCATTAACAAAATATTTTATTCAATGTTCTCAGTGTTGTTCATTTCTGAGCTGTTCTCAGTTGTTATTCCGGGCCCATTATGTTTCCATCATGTTTGTAAAAGAAAACTTTCTAAAGGTAAACTCTCCAGTAGTTATTTAATGTGAATATTCCTTATTGGTCTTTCCAGATGTGTTTCCCAGAAATCCTACAGGAGGTCTGGACAATAACATGTTATAAGGCAAATACATTTAATAGTAAACTCAGTCATTAACAGTTATTTCCCGTGGCTGGACAAGAACATTAAAAAATGTGAATAGATATTAATTCAATGTATGATTATTTTAGTTATGATTCCATATGAAAATATAAAGGAAAAATGTATACAGAGCATTAAATACTCTACTGAACTTTGGGACACTCCTTCAGATTTAAGAAAAATACTCATAGAATCACAGAATCACCAAGGTTGGAATAGACTTCCAAGATCATCCCGGCCAATCGTCCTCCTGTCCACCAATAGTCCTCACTACAGCATGTCCCTTAGTACAACATCTAAACGTTTCTTGAACTCCTCCAGGGTCGGTGACACCACCATCTCCCTGGGCAGCCCATTACAGCACCTGATTGCTCACTCGGAGAAGTATTTCCTAACGTTCAACCTGCATCTTCCCTAGCACAACTTGAGGCTATCCCCTCTAGTCCTGCTGCTAGTTACATGGGAGAAGAGGTGGACACCCACCTCACCACAACCTCCTTTCAGGTAGTTGTAAGAGAGCGGTAAGGTCTCCCCTGAGCCTCCCCTTCTCCAGACTAAACATGAACCCTAATTTTTTAAAAATTTAGAAAAAAAATTTCAGATATCCAAAATTTAAATAATCAACAGTGTGCCTTAAAACTCTTACCAGAGCGTGTGCATGTATCTGGACTAAAATGTTACTTATGCATGTCTCATTTAATAATGTAAATGGTGTAAATCTACTGTCAGAGTTACTATAAACAATCTGCTGTTGTTTCTTTATCATTCAAACGAGGTCATCTTTCAAACAGCAATGGAGCGTCCATTTGCTCCACATCTTATGCATCTTGTAGGCTTTTTTTTTTTAATCTCCTTTGCTGTTATCTGCATTGCTCTTATGAAGCAGATTTTCTTTGGTGCACAACTAAGCCAGCAAGCTTTAGGCAGTAGTTCCTTTTTGCACACTGGAAGAAACTCCTCTGAGTTTCCAGCAGACCTTTCTTCATCCCAGTGTTCAAAAATGAAGCAAGAGGACCAGTTCTTCTGTATCAGTTTTTCACTTCACAAAGTGGTTATCTAACCTGAACAGGAAATGATTTAGTCAAGTTCTTGTAAATTCAATGTAATGTATTCAAAACTTTTGTTGAGGGGTCTCTGTCAGAGGAGGACAATGTGACCTGTAACTGCTTCCAATTCTCCACATTTTCCCATCATTACTACTGAAATACATACAGACATATACATGCACGTACACTCCTGCAATGCATCTTAGCTTCACAAAACACATGAATGTTGGCAGTCTTATTAGGTTACTGTGGCTATGGCAATAGAAAAAACATAGGTAAGTGTTTCAAAACTGCTAACACGCAGCTATGTAGCTAATCACAACCATGACCATGTTTGCATTACTAAATCACGTACGATTGCCCTTTCATGAAAAACCTACTCCTTTAGCAATAACTGGCTTTGCTTATTCATTTTCTTCAGGTTTGCATGATTTACCAAGCAATGAACTGCCCATTTCCCATTTCCTTCCACGCGCCACATCACTACAGTCTCCCTCCCTAATGTACTCCAAGCTTGTGGAAGTATTTCTGCATGTCTCTCTCTTTGCTAAGCACAACAAGCTCCAGCATTGTGACCATTCCACAGCCCAAAACATGATCCGGGACTCCCAAAATACAGTACACATGGTTTGAGGATAGGACAGGAATCAGCCTCCTAGCACTGAGATGGCCAGCAAGGGTGCCAAAGAACACTGATGGTGCCACAGATTCCACACATACAGGCCAAACACCTTAACCATGACTTTTCTTAGGCTGTTTATGGGTGAAGAGAATCATAGAATTATTAAGACTGGAAAAGACCTCTAAGATCATCTAGTCCAACTGTCCACCTATCACCAGTATCACCCACTAAACTATGTTCCTCAGTACCACAAAAGTACTGAGAGGTAAACCTCTATCTGAAAATATCTGCTCAACCAGCAGCTCCACCACTTTGTAGCCTCATTTTCAGAAATACTGTACAGCTTCAACTTGAGATGAAATGACAAGGAAATGCACATGAAAAGCAGGGCCGTCTGTCCTTGCAAATCTAATGCTCTGGTTCTGTCCCATGTCATCACTGTGAAATGTGTGCTGGACTTTGTGTTTTAGCTGTTTAGTATGAAACTTCGGTTTCTTCTATCATAAATAAGAAAACAGGTATAAAAGTCTAGACAGAAGCATCTACCATTTCTACAAAGAAAATCTACCAGATGACACAATGGCACAATGTTCTTCATTTAAAACCTTTGTGTCAAAAGGGTTCTTTTACTAAGAAAAAAAAAACCACAAACTACCAGCTTTAACCAAAAGAAATAAATGTAAGTTGCAAACACAATTACATCCCACCACCAGCCAAAAGCTAACCATGTGCTTACAACTGTATCTTCAGACTAAGAGTTTATGAAGCTTACCAATACCACTGAACATCAGATTCCTTCTCCTACATCAAGAAAAAAAAAAGAAAAAAAAACAATTATAAATTTAAAAAGTCCAGTTGGAAACAACTCTTTCTCATCTGGCCAACATCTCCGCTGACTGGCAGAGAGGATTAGAGTAAGGAACATGGGAATACTTTCAGGACAGTCACACCAGACATTCATAGACAAATGGAGGCTACTCTGCTATTTATAGAGAAGTATTTTGATGAACTGGCATGTTTTTATGCATTTGTGTCAGTTTCTAGAGACAAAGGCAAGTTCATACAGGTATCATTTCACTATCTCTTTTATGTAGTACAAATTTTTAAGTAAATTCCTGCTAATGCAGTTGCAAAGTACTCCTTATGTTATACTCCTCCTTTTTCTAATTTGGATACATAAGGTAAAACATACACAGAAAACATCAACTATGTTACAAAGTCAAGTAATTTGCTGAACTTCTCTCTCTACAAAGCAAATCCCATATTTGGATATAACCATACCTCTGAATCACTGTCTTGCATCATCTATTTTTCTTTAAAAATATATGCACTTTCATTCTTCAAAGCCCTCAAATCTGCACTTCCAATCCTTTCAATAAATCCCCTTGTAATCCCTTTCAAACACCCCGAGTCACATCCAGCTTCCTGAAGACTGACTACTTCCAAACTCACCAAGGCCATCCTAATCACCAGATGCAGCAGAATAACTGAAAGTACACTTTCAGCAGCGCACAGAGCATAAAGAAAAGCAGTTGTCATCAACGCAGTGTTGAGAATGGCTACCTGTATATTAATAGTAGCCACATACTTGCCTCTTTGTTTCCTACATTTCCGGTTCCTGCAGGGAAATCTGTAAACTCTGTAAACTAGACATTCTGCAGAATCTACAAATCATATATTCATATGTATTTCTGTAAAGCTACAGATCTGCAACAGTTCTTTCTGTTCAGAACCAGTAAGGGACAGGAGAAGATAAAATTCAGTGCATCACTGTACTGTATCAGCATACCCAAAATTTTACCTACACCTGCACTCAAGAACCTACATTTCTTTCCTTGGATCTGACCACAAAGATCTTCATAAACTGGGTTCTGCACTGCTGTTAATTTAGACTACACAAAATACTTTTCCATCAGTTTTTCTGTAGAGAAAAAAAACTGCAGAGCGAGCCAGTGTCCCATCAGCAGTCATCACAATCTGCAAGCGGAGCCAGGTAATAGGACCACAAGAGCACTTGCTGCGTACTTTGTCAATGATAACCCAACCGCAAACAAAGTTTATTTTGTTCTCAGCTAAAGTTTTTGCTAGTCTTTGGTAATTTCTCTTACGATGAGCCAAACTGAGTTCCTTGCTCTAAGACCACTGGCACCTCCCACAATCTTCATTACTGACGTGGTACCAATAACAAAAATACCTTAGGCTGCTCTAATATTTCAAAAATGTTTCTGAAAATTAACTTAAAGTTTGAACTTCTGGTATTTTAATAAAAGTAAAGAGACTCACCGGTATTTTAATAAAAATAAAGAGAAGCAGGAGGCAGAGAGTGGGATGCTTGTTGCTAGGTGATACCTAGGCTCTCCTGAACTCCTACAGACTGAAATATTTATCCAGACTCCCACAAAGAATGACATCCAGCATAGAGAAAGAAGAGACACGCTGACTGAAACGCATCATGATTCAAGGGAAGAAGTGGCAGCTCTGCCACCAGTTCAGTCCCTGGGGTGCACCATGACAAGGATGCTGAGGGGGAGGCTGACGCAGCTCCTCCTCGGCGTCTGCCTTGACTTCAGTTGGAGTCCCAGCAGCGTGACACCTCCAAAACCAGACTTCCTTTTACAACAAACCAGAACTACCTCAGTTCCACTAGGGTCTTGGCAGCTGGAGAATCTGCACCCTTCACCCATCTGACTATAAAAGCTGTCATGTTTTAAATCTTTGTATTCCAAGAGTGGGCTTGCAGCTGGCCAGATGTGGATGAAGCTGTCACTAACGGAACATACAGCCTTTGCAAGAAGGCTGCAAGCCACACGTCTTTTCCTCCTCCCTTTACAAGGTTTATTCAGTGACTAAACTTCCATGGAGTGCTTACAACGTCTTCCAGTAGAGTATTAGAGGAATAAACATTATTCTTTACAGGTCTTGTATTTGATATTAATGAATTATTTAGAATTGAACAGCTTCAAGTATAAGTCCCAGATCTCCTGGGACTTACAGATGCACTTCATCCTCCCTACAACTCAAGGGCACGGCTTGACAAAAATAGTATATAGAAACATACCGGAATTATGATGATATCATTTTAGAGAATCATTACTCTGAGAAAGATGTCTTTCAGTAAAGAAAAAATCTGCAACTGCATGCATGTCCACAAAGAATTCTAGCATGACAAAGAAGATTAGAAACACTGCAAAGGTAAAACAGATTTAGTAGTTAAAATACATAGAAAGAACAGAGTCTTCAAACGTGTGAATTTAGGTAATATTCACTGGTCAATCCAGAATAGTGCTGTAAATTGCAGGGAGCAGAGAAAATCACAGCAAAACAATGTAACCCCTTGAATCATTATTGCAGAAGTAGTGATTGTCCTCCACGCTTTTTGTTGATTGAATGGATAGCTCTGAAATCTCGCTATTCCCTTTGCACCTTTAGCCTAAGTAGAATGACATTGGCTTTTGTTAGATCTAAATGAAATAAAGTTCTGATAAACACAGCCACACATCACTTTGGACAGCCTGCTGACATAAGGAAATGTTTGCATTACACAGCACACACATTCAGCACAAGGTCTCTCAGATCACCATCTACCCTCGCACACAGTTCAAACTGCACATTAGAGTTAAAATTCCATTTACCATCCTGCACATGTGAAGTCAAAGGACTTAGCAGGCCTTTTCTTGTTAGAAGAATTATTTGCAACGTTTTAAATATACATATACCTACATTTATACGATTATAAATATATGAAAATAAGTGCACATGGCCACAGAATTCTGATGAATCGATAAACTGTTGGTTTGTAAATAACTGACTTCAGGAACCTGCAGAAAGCACACTGTCAATTACATCACCAAAACAACACAGAAGCTTTCAGCCAACTCTGAAAAAGAACATTTCCGAACCCTCAAAGAAATGGAATTAAGAAAAGTCATTTTATCCCCTCATTTTAGACTTTCTTCAGCATAACTACATGTATTACTCTCAAAATGATAATGATTCTCCGAGATCTGTATTCCATTTGAAAGTAATTATAAAACAGTAATATCGAAACAAGTGCTATCTCAGTTTCAGGTTGAAGTTGTGTTTCCGCATTTTGTTTGCAGTCTGGCTCATGCCCCACATAGGACAACAGGGTAAAGACTTGTCAATGACTATTCCTTACCATCATGGTGGGGAAGGGGACAAAGCCCAAAGCTCTCCAAGAGATTCCTAAATGAAGTAACTGGATTGACTACTGAGATTGCACAGGAAAGTATTTAACTGTTTGGGCAGGTTTCATGTTGTTATATCTTCCTGCTAATAAGGAGTAGCATTACCAAATGCTATCACCCACCCCACCCCTTCTGGTTTAGTATAATTACTGAAACCAGGTTTATGTTCAGTCCAGAACCAAGCTAGCTCTACTTGTGGTGGAGGCAGTATTACTCACTTCTCCGCTCAAAGTTGCAAGATAATCTACGTTTATATCCTAACCCACTTAAAAATAAAGCAAGGATTTTCCTTATTTCCCATTAAGAGGCTGCTGAATCCCAGAACATTAGAAGAACAAACAATTCTTGCACTTGTACACAGTTGTAAGTGAAATATTCAGAGTTTAAGGAGGAGGCCTTCATTTCCTTAGGACACTCAGCAAAGTATTGGTTTCTGAATGCATGGTGCACTTAACATTTCTTGTGCTGATAGCCGTCATCCAACTACCTGAACAAACAGGGTGGCCAAACATATAAGGTCCCTTGCCACAAGCCCAAAGGAACAAGCACAACTGAGCCACAGTCTTATGCCAAAAACCACTCTCCAGCAAGTCAGCTGAAGTGAGCATCCTGCCATTTGGTAACACAGCAATGTGTTCAAGACACGAGCTGCCAGAGAATTTGAAAACCAGTAATCCTGTGTCAGGATGCCAAATGCTAAATTTACGTGGCTCAAACATTATTAGGGAGTTTCTTCACAGCTGCCTTACAAGAAATGCCAGGATGATGGAAAAATCACAGCAGGAAGAAAAAAATTGAATACTGTTAATGTATGTAATATATGTAATATAATATATATGTAGCAGCTTACATAAACCCTGGCATGTCTTTTCCTTCTATGCTGTGAAAGCAGTTGTAAAGAAGTTAAAGATTGTCACTACCCATCATCATAGTGTGCATAAAATAGCGCACAGCTTTCTCCCAACAGCAGTACCAAGCATACTTTGCCAGCTTTAACAGGAAAGCTACTTAATGAATAAGCAACAGAATGAGCTGCACCAAGTAAACTTGGTTTAAAAGAGAGAACAAAACAATTTCCATAGGCAACAAAGATAGCTACAGAAGCTGTATGTTTCTGTATAACCAAAAGAAGTCTGTAAGATCCACATGGATTCCTTTGCAGATAGTAAGCAGCCATCTTCTCAGAGCTCCATCAACAAGTCCTACCTCACCACATCCATCAGGGTAAGGTGAGTTAGCAAGAACCTGGCAAACTGTTCAAGCAAGCCCATTCTGTTCCTCTAAAACACAACTGACAAAAGCCCAAGGTGCCATCTGCCTATAGCAAGCATAGCTGCAGCTAGGAGAAGACACACTCTCACAATTTACTACAAAGTTGGGAAAAATGAACAAAGAAAAACAAGCAAACAAAACCAAACACAGTGCTCCAAGTTATGCTATATGCCAAAGAAGCCCAGCCACCTTGTTTCCAGGCTCAGTTATGCATCCAAGAGAAAAGGAAGCCCACAGCTGAATGCGTGCTGCTCTACTTATTGGGTAGTTGTGCTCCTATTCCTGCCTTCCCTCAGCCCCCAACAAGTTTCCTCACTGCATTCTTTACAATTTGGGGCCCTTCTTTGTTTTCAGTTAGAAGTGTCCCAGCCACTTGCTTTTTCATGAAAACAGTATGATAGTTTTACACGTATCAAGGCTCTAAACCCTGTACGCTATGTGATAACAGCGATGCCATTAATCAGTTTTACGAGTCTGTTTGGCTGGCACGATACAAACGTGGTTGATGAGTGTCTGGTTTAATAGGAAGGTAAGCTCTCTAAAATTGATCAATTGACCAGTAGCCTTCATTAATCATTTTTAATGTCTCTTCTCCTATCATGGTCTTTACTGAAATGCAGACTAGCATTATTACTAATAATTATCTCTCAAGATATTGTAGGCAGAAAGCTCAGAAAAGGGAGAAATCAGATAGCTGAATATCTAACATTCCCACTCAGCAGCATCCAGCTTGAAACAGCTCCACTAGAAGATTCAGCAGCTACAAATCTTTGAAACCCAAAGCAAGTCACTGAACCACACTCATCCTCTTGATGTCTTTGGGATGAGCAAGAAGAGTAAAACTGCCCCCAATACTGTTCCTTGAGAATTTCAACTGGAAACTCTGTTCTAACCATTCAACCTTTATAATATACTGTAGAGCTTAGTGCAAGCTATGATTAACCTCATGAAAAAGTGTACTGCTAGGAGACAGGACCTACCCACTACATACCAGGTAATATATTTCCTTGGCCTTCCTACCCCAATCGTTTCTCTGCTTGTTTTAACTGTACATATTTTTGACAGGAGACACAGTTGTTACATTTATTTTTCTGACTTTTTTTTAAGAGAAGTATATTCACTCCTCCTATCAGATAGTTCCACATCCAACTAGACAGAAATTCTGAGAAGTGGGGGAAGGGATAACTAAAGGAGGCTGCAGCAACTACCATCTGCATGCAGTAGGAACCACTGCATTCTGCGGGCCAATGGGAATTAACAACCCCCTTAATGGTGAGCTTAACCTGAAGAGCAACCTAAGTAGATAAAGTTCTCACCAGCTGAGGCTGATCTTTCAACTGGGGTCATCCCAGCTACCTACAGACAGTGACATCTGCATTCACTGTCCTTCTTGCCTCTAGAGCTAAACAAGAGAAGGATGCAGTGCAAGGGCCTGAGACACTATTCTGTAACATCACACACATTCCAGCAATCACTCTTCATTGAAAAAGACCAGGCTGATACATAAAAGCTAACAGAACTTAATAAAAGTACAGATAAAACTGTAAAAAATCATTACAAAATCAGAAACTAACAATGATAAGGAAGTTGCATTGCTTAGTTTATTAAACTAGACTGGAAAGTGCTTCAAAGAAACAATGTTACATTGCATAGAGGAAAGCTCAGTGTAAAAACCAAGGGTTTTCATCCTGTACTTACTGGATCTCAGTCAGACTGGCTGTTTCTGTACTCAGTGCCATGGAAGTATATCAGTCCCAACTTACCCTCTCCTCACTCTCACTGCTAGCTAGGAAGTGGGCTCATCATACTTAACCATTTACAGGAAAAAGAGGATACAATAAAGAACTAAATAATAACATAGTATCAGTAGTAAATAATTTAATAATAGCACAAGGCATGGATACTAAAGAAGGTTTCCACTGAAGAGCACGGGACTTCTATTTTTTTCAGTATTCCAAGTGTAACAGAAAACCAATGCAAATGTGACGTTACGAACGGTATCTCAGAAAGCATCAGAGTTCTGTCAAAGACAAATGAAACAACTTCTGGTCAACCACTGCAATCTGTAATCAGTACAAACCATCCTCGGGAAGAAGAAACATGAATGACTCAGAACATCATTCACCAATTCTCTGGGGTTCAGGATCAGTAATTCCCTGACAATCAAAGCTTTTGTGTTTATATCAATTCCCTTTGATTACTTTTTGATTTGTAGGTAACACCTGACATGGTACATTACTTAAACTGCTTAACAAAGCAGTTAAGCTAACTGGCAGCAGCAGGTAAAGATGCACCTGGGGCTAAACCCAACTCTGGTTTAATTCCAGGAATACACCTATCTCACATTTTGAAGATATGAGGAAGCTCCTAAAATACATTACCTACTGAAAAAATATTCTGTAATTGAATTCAGTATGAAATAGTAACTACAGCTCTTGATGTTAAAATTATACTGATTTCAAGTTGTTACCTCCCTATCTACAGTCTGAGCCACAGAATTGGTTCATCTGGCCCTACCTCTTGGATATTCCCTTTGTTACATCAGCTTTGCTTTCTGCATTACCCACCGCAGAAATGTCAGTTCTCCAGATCTCAAGCCTCAAGTTTCTCCACAACTTTCTCAGGTTCAGGGCTCCTATGGCCACCCTTCAGACTCAACCACCACCAGCCCCAGATCACAGTAACACACTGAGCCAGGCAGCAATATCCTCCTGTCCTGACCACTGGGTTTCCATTCTCCTTACGACTCCACTGCTGCCAGGACAGACTTCTGGTACTTGAGCAGACCTTACAGATGCCCTCTTGTGCACCCAAGTGTTGGCAACTGGGAGCTCCAGCTACAAACATCAAGGGTCCACGCTTGGTAACCAGATCACCCTGCCCTCTCTTCTCAGACAGCAGTCTTAAACCACACCTCACAAGCTTCAGTGGGTTCAAAGAAAATTAAAATTACAATCCAAAAGTAGTCAATGAAGACTTAGGAACCTAACACCCTTCTGTGACCTGTCCCTTATGATTTTTGACACAGTTTTCTTTTTATTCTCCTCCCTGACTTTCTGTCTTTTGTGGGCCACATATTCACTAGCGTTAGTCCATCAATAAGCTGCTCAGAGCTTCACTGAGATTGGGATTATTCCCATTAAAAAGACAAATTCTGACTTAAATCTGTAATCCATCCACTAACTATGAATGATGTCAGGGCTGGTTGGGTTTTTCACATTTTTAATACACAAAAGATAATTATTTTTTCTATACCATAAGTTGTACTCCTAATTATTCGCTAGAAATATATATCATCTCTTCTCCATTTTTCGAGTGTTCACCCCCTGAATTCACTGCTAGCAGTTCAGGTGGCTGTTGCTAGCCAGGAGTACTGTAATACTCAAACTGAACATGTCTCACACATTATGTTACTAAAGAGGTTTTGTTGAAAAAGCTGCTCCAAAAGTACTGCCTCCTATATTATGTTGGCCTGCAACGTCAGAGGCAGATGATGGTGGTACAGCAGTAGAGGCCAAAACATTCCACCAATATCCCATTACATTTTGTTGCTATGTGACAGATGGCAGCACAGGGGCAGTCCGACAAAATGGCATCTGACATGGAAAAGTATATGATGCAAAGGAGTGTCACTGAATTCCTCCATGTGGAAAAAATTGCATCCCTTGACATTCGTTGAAACTTGGTGAACATTTACAGAGACCGAACAATGGAGGTGAGCACAGTGAGGCAGTGTGTTTCAGCAGTGGCGACAGAGACATGCAAGGTAAGCCACATTCTGAATGGCTGTGCACAGCTGTCACACCATGAAATGAAGAGCATCTCATCTGTGCAAATCATATTACGATCAGGAAACTGTGTATTTAGCTGAATATCATCTTCAATGCATTGGAAGCGATGGTGGAAACACTGGAATAACAAAGTTTGCATCAGGTTAGTCCCATGAATGCTCACGTAGAAACAGAAAGAACACCTTATGCAAGTATGGTAGGACTTACTGAACCATTATGTGGCTGAAGGTGACAGTTTTCTGGATCTCATCATCACCAATGATGAGATGTGGTGTCACTACTATGAGCCAGAGTCAAAATGGCGCTCCAGGGAGTGGTGACAAGTGAACTCCCCATACAAGAAAGAGTTCAAGACACAGTGCACATCACTCCTACCCACAGAGGGCTACCTCTTGGTTTAGGAAAGGGGTGATCCCTCTGAATTTCCTGGAACACAGACAAACTGTGGCAACTATGTTCAAAAGTAGTGTTTTGTAGCTGAGAATTTGCTCTATCAAAGAGTACTCTCTGTTATGGATTGTACTTTCCATGGAAATACAGAGGAAGCATTACTTACAGAGTAGCCTAAGTATCAAAAGAATAAGTAACTGTACAGGCATTGATAGAATATCAAACTTCAGTTAATAACGAGAACACATACAGTCGAAGTACTGACAGAAGTCCAGAGGCAAACAAATACAGCTGTATGCTGTATAGTTTTATTAAGAGCAGAGGTAGCTGCAATATTCTTTGTAATAAGCATAAGGAATACTGCAAATAATTAGCACTCTCACAAGTGGCAAATGTCATTGTCCTAATGATAACCCCTATCGAGTTGCAGCCTCTTATCACAATTATGATTCTGTTAAGATGTCCATTGAAAATATCTAATTTTAATTAGCTGTAATTTAGACTTCTAATCTGAAACAGGTTATAACTTGCTGGTTTTATAAGACCATGAATTACCAACTAGAAAACAAAACAAATGTTTGTCTCTCTTGGGGGAAGCAGGAAATCAAATGTATTTCAATATACAAGGGAGAAATAATATATGTCAATAAAAAAAATGACCTGAGAGTTTTTTGCTTTTTTTTTTTTTTTTTTTTTTTAAAAAAAGGCACAGTGGTATTATGGCCTTGAAGTTAGCACCAGAAGGAATACAGACGTTAAAATGTGTAGGTGCAGCATCAGGATGTTCTGCATCCCACAAGAGTTAGCTGCAAGAAGAGAACATTATATGCATAATACACAAGGACATACATGGACATATACACAAAACCACCATGAGGACACATATCACAGAGTCAAAGCAAACTGCACCACCAGAGCCATATTCAGCAGGGCCTACTGGAACTTGTCAGTCAGGGCAGGCCTTGCAGCTGGGATGGCAAACAGGGGAAGGTTTCTTGTCCTTACAGGTCATTTTGCCCACTGAATCACATCTATTCTGTGCCCCACTGATGCATTACTATCAGCTTATTTTGCTTTCCAGCTCAATTTCTAATCGAATGTACAGAGGAAGTCCACTTGTCTCATCTCCCTCTCCCTTATCAACAGACCGAGTGACAACAGCACAAGATCAGCCCAGCGATCTTCAGGGGACCTGCCTTCATGTCCCACTGCTCACAGCAGGCATCACTGCTAGTGTCAGACAGTCAGGAAGTCTCAACAGTTCCCTAATCTTTAGAGTATCAAACATGTAAGTCATCCTCTCATAGGGAAGATCTCCTGGACCCGGACCAGCGGTTTAAAGGGCTTTGACACACTGAGCAGGATTACAACAAGCGGCACCGTTTCAAAATGAAAAAGCAGCGAGGTTTGGCTTCCTAACAAACCCACTAAAAATACACAAGCTTAACTGGAAACATATTAACCTGCAGTCTGTCAGCAAATACAAAATACCCTCTTTTCAACACATACTCAACGAAATAATGTTGTATTCTTTTGTGTTCTTTTTCTTATCAGTGTTTGAAAGAAGCCCACAAAGAAACATTACATTGAACAAGTTCAGAAGGAGTGTATTATATACATACAGAAGCACACTTGCACTAATATCCAGGAATGACATTCACAAACCTCTTGTTACAACCCTATTAATGCCACAAACTAAACAACATTCCCCTAGCATGTATCAGGGAAATTTCACAGAAGCGTCTCTTCTGAAGTTTCCCAAAGATCAGCACACTAACAAAGACAACAGCAGTGCCAGGTCTGTCACCCTCATCCCTCTCCTCCCTGTCCACCCCTGTAACTAGACCAAGACAAAACACCTCCTCCATAAGAGAGAATGGTGTTAATACTGAATTAAAGTAATACTAAGCACGTTTCAAGCAGACAATCAATATCAGCTGAAGCTTAAGGTAAGACTACCCAGAGGCAAGAAGCATCAGACCATGGAGTCTAAAGAGCTACTGACAAACTGGAAGAATTCAGCAAAAGGAGGGTGATGTAGCTAAGAAAGCATCAGCTCTCCCTCCCCACCTCTAGTCTGGCACATGCCGAAGCAGGATCCTTATCACCGGACACCTCTCTTCTTCCAAAGCTTCATCTTCTCTGTCACCACCTGAAGAGCCATCAAGAGAGAACTCTGAAATTCTAAAAGCTCGTCCAGCAGGAACCTCAAGAGATCATCTCGTCTATCCCTGGCAATTCTCACCACTGTGATCACCTCAAAATCATTACAGCCTCATTATACCCATTACATACAAGCTTCAAGAACAAATCACTGGACCTGCGAAAGAACGGCTTGCAGCATCAGGATTCACCCCAACTCAGTCTGGAGACAAAACTTCTGCTTTAACTTACAACCAGAACTAGAAATAGAGCAAAAATAGTCAGCATTCATGGGCTGGGAGTTTTGTCAAGAGTTCTGATATTTACTTCAATCATTCCTACCAATATGTATCTATAAAGCAAACATTTTTAAATGAAAATTAGGGCTTTATTCCGCACAGACTGTGATTAATTCCAATCACTTGTATGCCTTTTACAGTTGTTTTACAGATCAGTGACGCTTACTTGCTACCTAAGGTCTCTGCTCTTTCTAGTCCAGCCCCCGCTGAGGTCCAACCCCGTCGCCGGCAG
>JANHGO010000033.1:22249433-22265522 GCA_024606505.1 Aquila spilogaster | reverse complement strand
CCAGCAGCTTCTTACAGAAGCCACCCCTGTAACCGCCCCCCCCCGCTACCAAAACCTTGCCACACAAAGCCAATACACCAAGAAAATGTTGTTCCAAGTTGTGATATGTACCGAAGAAACCCAACCATCCTCATTTCCACGTTCAGAGTTATGCTTCCAAAAAAAAGAAAGTCAACAGCTGAATGCACCCTGCCCTACAAAGCAGGTAGTTATGCTCAGCTCCTACTCTTGCCTTTGCTCAACCCACAATAAATTTCATCACTGCATACATTACAATTTAGGCCCCTTTTGCTTTCCATTAGAAACGTACTAATACAATACTTCTTAAAGAAAACAGTGTGATATCTATGCACGTGAAGGTGTGGGTACATATTCAGGCTCTAAACCAGGGGCACTGTGTGATGGCAGTTATGCTATTAATTAGTTTAAGGAGTCTATTTGGCTGGCATCCTACAAATGTGGCTGATGAGTGTGTCTATTTTAATAGGAAGGTACACCCTCTAAAATTGATCAGTTGACCACAAGTGTTTCCATTAATAATTTTTAATGTCTTTTCTCCTAGCCTGCCCTTTCTTGAGTGCAGACTAGCATTATTACTAATCATTACCCCTCAGCATATTGTAGGTAAAAAGCTCAGAAAAGGGAGAAATCCCGCATCTAAGTATACACCGTTCCCCTCAGGCACTGACCAGCTTGAAACAGCTCCACTACCAGATTCAGTAGCTACAAATCTTTTCATAATAATCTGAAATCCAGAGAAAGTCACTGAAGCATACTCATGCTTTTGATGTCTTTGGGAGGAGCGAGGAGAGTAAAATTGACCCCAGTACTGTTCCTGGAGAATTTCCACTGGAAACTCTCCATCCCAGCATTTCAAACTTCTCAATACACTCTAAAGCTCAGCTCAAGCTATGATTAACCTTAGGAAAAGGTGCATCTGTTCAGAGATCTACCTGATACATACCTGGCCATATCCCACCCACCTCCCTAGCCCTCGTCATTTCTCTCCTTTTTTTTTTTGACAGGAGACACAATTCCTCTGGTTATTTTCCTGTCCTTGCTTAAACAGGAACATATTTGCTTCTCCCCTATCTGATAGTTCCCCCATCACTTTAACATTTGGGAGGGCAGGGGGTTGTTCAGGAGTACTTCAATGTACTATTTCATTCAGTATTCCGGGGCGGAATTAAATATGTAGTCAGATTTACAGATTAAGTGCAAAAACCAGAAGTAGCCTGATTTCCAAAGGTAATTTGTACTTTCTGGTCTCCTACTGAGATCACTGCAGCAGCCTGCAGGACTCACCATCTGCATGCAGTAAGCCAGTGCCATTTCATTCTGCAGACCAACATGGACAAACATCCCCTTAACCGTGGCTCAGCAATTATTCACATTCACAGCCCAGAAACTATAACCTGAAGAATAACTTTAGCAGATAAAGCTCTTGCCAGTTGGCGGGTTCATCTCACCTACCTACGGACACCTACACCTGCGCTAGCTGCCCTTCATGGCTCTGTAGTTAAAGGAGAGAAAGAGGCAGCACAAGGGCCTGAGTCACTGTCATTGCGGTCAGTCCAGCAACTGCTCTTGACCAAAAAATATTTTAAATAAAACGGTGCTTGGTTGCCTGCAGAGTGAAGGGTACTACAAGTTTTAAGAGCTTTGTTTTTTTTAAGCAAGTCTTGGGTTCATTTGTTCTCCTGATCAAAACCTCCAATTTTTAAGACTTTAGAAGCCGCCATTTTCAATGGAGCCAGGCAGACTTGGAAAGGCATCCCATTTTTAAAAGAGCTTGGAGAAAAAAAGAGAAAAAAAGAAAAGTAACTTGAGATGGTTAAATACTACTGTCAAGCAGGAATTGGCACCACCACCCATGCTAAGCTTCCTGCATACCAAGGTGATACAGAGAAGTTAATGCAAGTACCCTGCTCATCAGTTACACATGGACACCACCATAAAAAATTATTATAAAAATCAGAAACTAAGGATGGTAAGGAAGTTGCATTGCTTGGTTTATTAAACTAGAGAGGAAAGCACGCCAAAGAAACAATCCTGTATTGCATGTAGGAAATCAAAATTCTAAAGACCAAGGATTTTCACCCTGGAGCTCCTGGAAGTTGGCCAGGCTGGCTAGTCCCATGCTCTGTGTCACCCCAGTGAAACCAATCAATCCCAAATTTATGCTCCTGCCACTCCCATTACAAGCTAGCAAGTGGATTCATTGTATTTAATTATCTTTCAGGGAAGAGGGTTCAACAAATAAATTAATAAACAGCATTAATAAATAATTTAATAACAACAGAAGACACAAATACCAGAGGAGATTACCACTGAGAAGAACCTCCCCCTCCCATATTCCAGGTGTAACAGAAAACCAACATAGACGTGACAGTATGGACGCTGTTTTGAATGAAGCATGCCTCTGGCAAGGCCCAAAGACTTCTACCCAAGACACCCAAAACTATTCCTGGCTAACCACCACGATCCGTAACCCCCAACCCGTAACAAAGCATCCTGACTCAGAAGAACATGAACGACATGAACAACCGCATTCACCACTTCCCTGAGCATCAAGATCAGCAACTCCTTGCCTATCAAAGCTTTTGTTCTTCTGTCAATTCCCTTTGATTACTTTTTTGATTTGGAGGTAACCTGACACGGTACATGACTTAAACTGCTTAACGAAGCAGTTAAACTAACTGGCAGTCGGAGAAATGCGTTAGCTGAAGATGCACCTGGGGCTATACCCATCCTCGGTTTAACGCCAGGAATACAACTACCTGGTATTTTGGAATTACGAGGAGGCTCCTAAACTACACAAACTACTGAAAAATATTCTTGTCATTCGATTAAGTAAGAGATAGCAAACGCAGCTTTTGCTGTTAAAATCATACTGATTTCAAGCGGTTGCCCCTCATCTACCGTCAGCGTCACAGAGTTCCCCCAGCCCCTTCTCCCAACTACTCCCGCCGGTTACGCCGGTTCTTCTTTCCACGTAACCCAACGCAGAAACGTTGCAGTTGTCCCGATCTCAAGCCTCAAGCGTCCTCCCACCTCTCTCAGGTTCACGATCCCTACGGCCACCCTTGAGACACAGCCACCACCAGGCCCCGCTCCCGCCGACACTCGCCCCAGGCAGGGAAACCCTCCCCCCTCAACCGCTGGATCTCCCTTTCCGCCCCCCCCGCCGGGGCCGGCTTCTGGTAGGAGAGCTGGTGCTGCCAGGAGCAGCCCCTCCAGCTCAGGCCCCTCGTCCCCTGCGCACACCCAGGCGCACGCTCCAGCCGCAAGCTTCAGCTTCTGTGATAACCAGACCACCCTGTTCGCACCCCAGGGAGCGAGCAGTCTCACGCCCCGCTGCCTGACATTCAGGGGCTTCAAAATAGGTTGTAAGTGTAATGTGAAACAAGGCGATGAAGGGTTTGTGAACGCAAAACTCCTCCGTGACTTCTCCCGCCTACCTTCATCACTGCCTCTTACCACAGATCTTGCTTCATCCTCTTCCCTGAGCTTCCTTCTTTTGCGGACCACTCATCCACCGGCACCATTCCAACAACAACCCTCTCAGTTTCACCGGGACTGGCTTTATTCCCATTAAAAAGACAAATTCTGACTCCATCCTGCTGATTAATCCACTGCTAAGGCAGGTTTCAAGGTTGGGTTTCTTTTTTTATACACAAGAATTATTTCTTCTGTATCCTAAGCTGTGCTTCTGATTATTCACTAGACACAAATATTGTCGTGATTCTATAATTCTCTGTTCTCTGTATTTTGAGCTTTCAACATTTTGAATTCACTGCTAGCAGCACAGGTGACTCGTGCTACCTACTCCAAGACACCACCAAAACAGAACCTGTCTCGCATAATGCTCTCCTATTGAAAAGGTTTTGTTACCAAAGACAAAGCAATTATAAAAGCATCACTACAGGAGCAAACTTCAGTTAATACCACCACCACACACAATCGAAGTAATGACAGCAGTCCAGAGGCAAACAGCAAATATCACTGTATGCTGCAATATTAAGATGTTCTGAGAACAATTTTATTAAAAGCAGAGGTAGACGCAATAGTCTTTGTAATAAACATAAGGAATACTGCAAGCAACTAACACTTCCACAAGTGGTAAATGTCATCATCCTAATGATAACCCCTACAGAGTTGCATCCTGTTGAGTTATCACAATTAAGCTTCTGTTAAAATGCCCATTACAAATATCTATTTTTAATTAACTGTAATTCAGACTTATAATATGAAGCAGGTTGTAGCTTGCTGATTTTTATAAGACAATGATTTAAGGATTAGAAAACAAAACAAATGTTAGTCTCTTAGGGGGAAGAAGAAAATCAAACCAATTTTAATATACATGGAAGAAAGTAATATAAGTCAATAAAAATAAAAATCATAAATTTTGGTTACACAGACCAAGTTTTATAGATAATAAAAAGTAAGCCACTGAAAATAAAACCCCCAGAAGTGTACATTTACAGTTAAAAAAAAAAACCACAAAAATCAGTGTTACAGCCTTGAAGTTAATACCAGAAAAAATATGGAAGTGAAAACAAAGTCTACATATTGGACCAGGCTCTTCTAGATCCTTCAAGGGTTAGCTTCAAAAAAAATAATAAAATTGCATATCAAAGGGTTAAAATCCAAACTGCTCCCACCAGGGCTATATTCAGCACAGGCCTATTATCACCCCTCCCTGGCCCACTAAGTCTTGGTACCCAACTGAAGGCTTACAGCTGGGGAGGGCAAACAGGGGAAGGTTTCTTGCATTCAAGGGCCATTTTCAGCAGCTGCATCACTTCTATTCTTAGTCCCACTGATGCATTACAGTCAGATTTTGCTTTTCCAGCTGCATTTTCCAATCTAACATAGAGAGGAAGCCCACTTTTCTCATCTCTCTTTCCCTTATCAACTGACCGAGTGACAATAACACGAGATCAGTCCGGTGATTCATCTGCCCGTCCGCCTTCGCATCCCACTGCTCACAGCGGGCACGCTAAAATACAAGTGTCAAGCAGTCAGGAAATCTCGACAGGCCCCTGATCTTTAGGGTATCAAATATGGTAAGTCATCCCCTTGTATGGAAAAAATCTCACAGACTGGGGCCAGCGGTTTAAAGGGCTTTGACACACTGAGAAGGATTAGAACAAGCCAGCACCATCTCAAAATGAAAGAGCAGTGAGGTCTGGCTTCCCAACAAGCAAATTCACTAAAAAGCCACAAGCTTAACTGGAAACATCTTAACCTGCAGTATGTCAGCAAATACAAAAGTACGTTCTTTTAAACACATACCGAAAGAAATAATGTCGTATTTTTTTCCGTGTTGCCTTTCTTACCAGGGTTTGAAAAGAGCCCACGAGGAAACACTACATCAAATGAGTTCAGGAGGAGCATATTATCTAAATACAGAAGCACGTTTGTACTAATATCCAGAGATGACATTCACAAACATCTTGTTACTATCCTGCACATGCCTTCAAAACAGACAAACATCTCTAGGCTGTACCAGGGACGCAAAAGTTTCACAGAAGCTGCCCTGGAGAAGTTTCCTGAAGACCAGCGTGCCAGCGATGACGACAGCAGTGCCAGCCATGTCTTCTGAGCTTTTTCACACTTTGTACCCAGCGCTCTCAGACGAGCGTCGTTTCTGGGTTCAGGAAAGAAAAGGAGAATAAATTCTCAAGATAAGAGACCGAACAGTCATAACATGCCCTCCCCTGCTCTTGAGGAGGGCAACAAAGACAAGAAGTAGCCGCCTCGAGCTCTGTTACGGAGTCGGAGCAGCAGGTAAGGAGGACGGAGCGACACAAAGCTCCATACAGAGGATCCTAGAAGTCTCCCAGAGGCCTCGGAAAGCCAGACAGGGCCCCGCGCTGGAGAAGGCTCGCCATGGACCTCAGCAGAGGACCACTGCCCTGCTGCCTCCCGGGGCTCAGCTTCCTGCCCGAGTCACCCTCTGCCCTCCCCACCCATCTCCCACGCTGGACCAAGACAAACCTCCTCCATAAAAGTGAGGGGCTGAACGCTCAGTTAAACTCATACTAAGCCTCAAGCAGCCGATCAACATTAGCCTGAGGTTAAGCTACGACCACCCTTGGAGACAACACCCCGCAAGACCATGGCGTTTTCTGAGCTGTTCCCAAACTGACAGAGTTTAGTGAGACGGGGTGGCACAGCCAGGAGAGCATCTGTCCTCCTCCTCCTCCTCCTCCTCCTCCACTCCCGCCAGGGGTGTGCCAGATCAGGATCCTCACCACCGGGCCCTCCCCTGCCTTCACAGCTTCGTTTTCTCTGTTGCCACTGAAGAGCCATCAATGGAAAATTCACACAAATCGTAAAAACTAGGATGGAGGAAACCTCAAGAGATCATCCAGTCTCTCCCTAGCAATTCGCACCACTGTGATTACCTCAAAAATCATTACGTCTTTATTATATCCATTACAGACAAGCTTCAAGAACAGAATTGCTGGACCTGCAAAGAAAAACTGCCTGTAGCACCAAGATTCATCCTGATTCACCCTGAAGACAAAACATCTGCTTTAACTTACCACCAGGACCACAAATAGAACAAAAATAGTCAGTGTATGCGGGCTGGGAGTTTGCCAAGAGCTCTGATATTTACTTCAATTGTTCCTATAGATGTCTATAAAGTAAACATTTTTCAATGGAAAATTAGGATCAAACCCCCCACAAAATACGACTAATTCCAATAAATTCTGTGCCTTTTAAGGAGGTTTTGCAGATCAACTATCACAGATGATGTCTGCAAAATGTTTTAAAGATGAAAAGCAGTATGAATTATTATCACAAAGTTTTAGCTGTCAAGAACAAGAGGGAACGTATGAGAAATACATTTTCATTCCTCAGTATGATATGAAATAATACAGTAGTCTTTTAAATGGAAAAAAACAACCCATACACAATAGCAATCAGTCCTCCAGTTTCTTAAAAACTGATTTTGTACACAGGCTTTATGATCCATGCCCCCCCAAAACAACAACAGGAATGGCTAAAGGCAGTTCCCTCATGCAGAAGTCTGTCTTCCCCTGGCTAAATTTATTTTCTGAGAGGCAAGGCTACTGCTAACCCTAGTCAGATGAAGTTTCCAGATACTGTTGAACTCTGTAATACTGGCACATCTAGGTCATTAAAAAGGTCCTTGGAGCTGATGATCTAATTGGTTGTGATCCCTAGTGAAATACAAAAGTCAGTACTTGGTGTGTGTGTATATATATATATATATATATATTTATTTCAATGCATCTCAACTCAAGGTACATAAAGACATAAATGTAAATCTGTAAGTGTAAATCCATACACAGGCTATATGTCAGTAATGAACAGTAGTGAATGCCCTCAAAATAACACTATTCTCACCACTAAAATAATAATCTTTTTAGTACAGTAAAAGGACACATGGAAATGTAGACACGCTCAAGGTAACCACATGCAGAAGGTGTTATTTCTTCGTACAGACACTTCTAAATACCTCTGATCTCCTGGGATTTGGTTACATCCGATTAGTCACACCCAGAGAGTCACTGCAAATAATACCAGGATTTTTCTCTATTGCATGCACAAAACCTTGCAAACTACTTTTTTTTAATTAGAATTTGATCATATAATGTTAATGTAGTTTTAGCTATAAGGATTCTGGACATTTAGATCTACTCTAATGGGTAATGGTCAGACAGAATGCTTCACTCCTGTACTGTGCCATAGGGATGTACTGTCTGAAAAAGATATTAATAAATCTATTATCGTAAGCATTCACCTATATGGAGCAATTATGTAACTTTTAATTATCTTCCCTTATATGTTACAGTCACATAAGAACACAATGCTGTTAAAAGCAGTAACAAACATCAATACACACTTGTGAAAGCCAAGGGCAGACTTAACAGGAATGGAAAGGAAATAGCATGAAGGGAAAAAGGAGAAAGACTCAAATGCCACTGAAAAGCAGAGAAGGGAAATGAATACATGTTTATTGCAACGCACACTACTGCATCTGCATTTTCTCTGCTTCTCAGAAATGGAAACGGAAGAGTATTAATGATAGTGAAGACCATCTAGCTTACTGCCACTATGGAAGAAATCCATCAAACCCTACAGTGTAAAACTAGGGTTATACACAGTATCTCTTCAAAAATACTAAACAACTCTGCAAAATACAGCAAATGGAAAACTATGGTTTACATTTATTTTGCTCAGTTCATTTCTCTATGTAAGTCTAGTATTTTTTAATGAGATTCTTTTCAGGGACGTAGCAGATGAGTCCAGCAACTGACTGCTATTTTGTGACTGTGCACTCCTATTCACTTTAACACAGGTGTATTTGTGAATATTTGCTTGTTTGCTCACACTCCAGTGCCCCGGCTTTGCCATTTTTAGCAATTCCTTCCTGTGTGAACGAGCTCGAGCGTCGGGTTTTCTTTCACACACCAACAGGAAGCCCTGCCACCAAAATTGCAAACAGTGTGTGGGGAGAGGTGCAAGGAAGCCGCATGACGAAGACAGAAATTTTCATATTAATTTATATTTTAAAAGAAAACCAGAAAAATAAGATAATAGATGCGAGGTCTAGAAGAGAAAGGGTTAAAATTGCTATCTAATGTAAAGTGGCAATACTGGCAAAGAAGGAGAAGTCTCAGCATATGGTGGAACAAGAGGACAGGACAAAGCATCGGTAAAAGGAAACAAAATACCATGACCTTCAGAAGCAAGGACTGCCTCCTGTAACTACCCCATGTGCAGGTTTTCTGTATGTGAAACACAGGGGAGGAAGGTCTGTGAGGAGTTATGAAAATACGAGCTGAACAAGCACCTTGCAGATGGCTGACAGAAGCAGAGTGATTGAAGTAAAACCCTTAAGACCAAGGGAACCAGAGGGTGCCGGAATGAAATCATTCTTCTGACTATACCTAAAAAAAATCTGGAAGACTTACAAGAGAGAAATACTACTACCATGAAACCCCTATGACTTACTATGTACACCAGATAAATTGTCCTTTGCCTCCAATTACTGGACTACAAAGTAGGTGGAAAACCAGCTGGACCACTAGCCTCAGAATATATTTACCAGCTACTCAAAGTCCTACTAGTAGCCAATTTCTAGGGGCTAATACTGTTAAACAGCTTCATTAAAACCAGTATGATGGGACAGAGCACACCTTCAGCGGGTTTGCAGGTAACAAAATTTGGGGAAGCGGTGAGCACACTAAAGGGCAGTGCTGCCACTCAGAGGAATCTCAGCAAGTTGGAGAAATGGTTTGGCAGCAACATCGTGAAATTCAGCAGAAGCAAATGGCAGGTCCTGCACTTGGGGAGGAATAACTCCATGCACCACTACATGGGACCGGACCAAATGAATGACCCCCAGAAATCCCCTCCAACCTACATTAGTCTACCATTCCAAGTCTTCTCCTATGTATGTTACGTTTCTCCAACCATTAAGACTTTGGCAATATAGTTTTTTCAAAGTATAGGAAGATCCCATTCCAGTGACACAAATTTTTAAGATACAGAATTCAGGGAAAAAATCTGAACTAGGAAGCTTCACACAAGTTTTAGCATTCTTGTGACTGGAAAGAAAAAAAACTCCAAACCCTATTTTCCTGTGAAGCTGTTAAAAAATAAATGCAATTTTTCTTTAGAACCCCTAATCTTGAATATGCATACGTGTGTGTATGTAAAAATATATATTGTGTATTTATATATATTTGCTAACACATCTTGAAACCTCCAATTTGTTCATGGCATTCTGAAGAGGTAAAAAACCCAGCAGCTTCATATTTAAATACTATACCACAGAAATACAGTTCACACAGTTAATTCTCACTGTTTAGGGATATTCCAGCTTTCCCATAATACAAACTGTATTTTAAAACACAGTTCCTGTGTCACGGGTTTCCTGTTCTTCCCATGTGATGCCCACTAGCGTAACAACAGCTATAGCCATGGCTTACAGACACCAGAAAAGTGGCAATATGTTTTCAGCTGAAAAGAAAGATCTGCATTACTTGAGTGCCACATCACGTGCCATCGCTAGGCACATACTGTTAGACTACATCTATGGGACTTCAGTAGCTCAGATCAACTGCTCCGACAAAGACTTTTTAAACTTTGAAGATGTGAAAAGCAAAGCAATAATAATTCCACCAGGTTTGGGTTTTGGGTTTTTGGTTTTTTTCCCCTCTATGAACACATGGTAGGTTTATGTAAGCATGTTATAATCCATCTGAGATATTTTATATCTTCCAAAAGCAAATTTCAAGTTTCAGATTTTTATGTACAAACTAAGACTATGAATCACATGATGAAACAGAAGGAGGAACAGATTTCTGTAGTTTCCTATCATCTGTGAACGAAGCACCGGGACGCATACGTGATATTAATCACCCAGGACTCCACAGATTGCATCAGCAGAATTACATATGGAATCCACAATTATTATTATACTTTGATGCTAAACTTAGACTGTGCTCAGCACCGAGGACTCACAGGACTCGTCCAGTTCCCTTTTCCCTTCAAAATTAGTGCAACCTCAGATGATACTGTTTCCCCCTTCTAGAAAAATAAGTGTCCAGGTTGTGTCTCAGTTCCAAAATATTTAATAACGCCGCACTAAAACAGTGGTTTTCAGCAACATCTGTAATAATTTTTTTGCAATGGTGTAACTGATTTCATATAAAAGCAGAGAGAAGGAACACAAAGGAGACTGTGGAAAATTCTGCCTGCATTTCAACCGTAAATCATGAAGGTCACGCTTGGTTTCGGGTCATGGGACATACCTATCCTTGGGAAATATCTGGAAGAGAGGGAGGGAGCTCTGCCTTGGTCTGGCTCACTACGCGCACAGCACCTCCGGGCATCTCTCCAGAGCCCCCACCGCCTTCAGCAATGGATGCTCACCAGCACGGCTCTCCACAAACTACACCATCAGGTGCCCTCAGCAAAAGCCCAAGGGCGAGCGACCATACGTTCCTCCCCGTATTGTATCCTATCAGGGATACTCAGCATTCAACATTTTTGTGAAAACAAGCAGCAGCCAAGCAACTGGAAGTAGTACCCAATGAAAAACAATAAGAGGAAAAAAAAAAAAACACCCAACAGTTCACACCAAGTATCTAGTTCTGTCCCATAACCATCCTTGGACTGTACCTGTGATTTCAAAGAGAAACACCATATTTTTTTTTAAAAGATCAGGTCACATACTAAAGAGAATACACAGCTCTGGAGGACAAAAAAAACCAACCAAATAAAAAAACACCAAGGAAAGAAAAAAAAAAAAAAGAAAAACCCCAACCACGAAAGCAAAGCATCCTCCTTCTCAAAATACAGTCATAAGACTTAGATGTTTTAACTTCTAACCCACATTCTCTAGGGGAGAGATGGAAGGAGGCAGGATAAATACATGTTGCCTAAGAAGGCTTAACAATGCAGATTCACTGTTACACGGCTGTTCATAAAATACAATGCCAGTTTCACCCTCATGGATTTTGAAGTGGGAAACACAGGGGATTTAAGTTAATTATTATACTTGCAAGTCATAAAAATATTAAGAGAAGTACGGCAAGCACACTTTTACATATTAGCTTTCACTGAAAATAAGAGAAAAAAAAGACAGATTTATGACACTTGATTATGACTACACTGTATAAATATAGCTTGAGGCAGGGAAAAAAACACATCGGTCTAGCTCAGATTTTTAATATCATAAATTTGTAGCTAATCCTTCAAGATAACATATTAGTAATGCTACAGACCTAGCGTTTCCTTTTTCTGTACACAAATATGTGACTCAACTGTGCAAGGTGCCTTGCACACCCATCTAAGTTGGGAGCATGGGTTGTTTCAGAGCCCAGCAAAGGTTTACTCACTGTCTCCAAGCATCAGGTCCCTTATTAAAATCACTGCTGTCATGCAATTTACCCCAAAATAGGTTTTGACTGTGGCAGTAACAGTTTCTAGATCTTGACATAGGCCGAGATGTATCTAATAGATAAAAGCTGTACTTTAGAATAATAACTATGGTTTAAGTTTAATTATTTATTCTGGTTCTTGCATTCCTTATTTCATACTTAAATTAATACCCTATTTCTTTTTATCAAGTTAAAAATCAAAGCACATCAAGGAGTGCAAGTCCTTCTAAGGAATAATCCAGACCCAGCACAAGCAGTCCCCAACTGTAGTCCTTTTTTTCATGCCGTACCACCTAGGAAACCCTTTGTGCACCCCAGCCACAGCTTCCTCAGCTGTAAAGCAGAACAGCAACTCTACCTGAAGACAGCCACATTTCTTGGTGGAGGGCACAGTTAATCAAAACAGACAAACCCATCTAAAAGCGTGGTGCCACCAGCTCTTTCCTCCCCCCTCCCCACTCTGGCTTCACCTCATTGACTCTTGGTTCAGGAGAGGTTCACCACCTCTGATGTTCATCTGAATACTTTGGAGAACTAAGGTCACCAAACGGGCAAAACTACAATTGACTTCTAAAAATAATTAATTTTCAGCTAGATTAATGAACTGAATCTACTTGCCCAGAGGCCAAATCAGTACTGCAGCCAGCACAGGGAAGGGAGTACAAGTGGAAGGAGAAGGGGAGATGGAGACCGCTGCTTCTGGCATAGTGAGGTGCGGGGTTTGCTAAGTCTGCCCCATCAAAACCGTATCTGGTGGACAAATGGGACAACATGCCAACTGCTGACTGTTACTGCAGAACTGGAACGCTTTCCAGAATTTTTACATTCTTCAATAACAGCATGAATTTTGCACAGAATTTTTAAATAACGTAAGACAACATTTATACTTTTGATTGGTTTATCAAGGTAGAGAGATGTCAGGAATTCATCAGCCAGAGCTGGTAGGATCATGTTCTGTGGCCCCATAACCATTTCATTTTTCCTGTAATTCTGGAATCGTCTTAGGACTCATCTACTGTTGACAGAGCTATACATTTTCTCATTAAACTTCAGTGGGATCAATCCTTAATGTAATTGCACTCCCGAAACAGTGAGCGAAACATAAAGAGAACTCTCCATAAAAAGGAGATGAAGAGTCCACAGGAGTATTTTTATTCCTCAACACTCTTTCTCTTTACATTACAGACAAGCTTCAAAAGAAAATTAAATTAACCCATGAGTGCTATTTAACTGTCAGATATGATGCCAATGGGCACTTTAACAAAGACCAGACAGTCAGAGACAGGAGGTAGGATATGCTGCAATGACTTTTCAGTACTTTGCTTCTGTACAAGTGAACATATTCCAATCTTTACCTGCATGGTGTCTCACAGCAAACAGCACAAAAGGAGTATTTAAATTATGTGTTTGTTTATAGAGGCAAAAGAAAATAAAATTACAATGAAACCTCCAAGATTTGCTTGTAGGTCCAGCAAAAGAGAGAAGCATCCTGGACCCAGCTGCTAAGCCAACGGAGCACATGCTCCTACATTCATCTAGGAATAATTCGGCATAGTCTGTACAGACGACCTTTTATTTAAGAAAACTGATCCTTCTGAGGTAATTCAAAGCTACCACTATTATTGGGCAACACCTTAACTCCAGTCATATACAGACCATTAGCTTTCTTTTCTGGTCAATCTGCCATTTCTATTATATAGCAGACGACTTTGCAGTACAGTACACTATATCTTCTCCAGTCCTGTTAACTTATTTTCTACAGGCAGCAGATAATTTATACCTGAAGTGACTTTGATTTTATTTTTGTTGAGATATCCTATGCTAAGTTTCTGCTCCGAACATGTTTTTACAGCTGAGAATTATCAGCCCTGAAGATACAGATTTCCAGTGGAAGCATGAACATATTTAACTAGAGATGGTAAAAGAAATATGGGTTTTCAGCTACTTAATATTATCAAAAACCTTTACTGTAAGAATATAAAAAGAAATGAACAGTTCAAGGTAAAACATTATCTACAATCGCTTCCATACATGTCCTATCTTTATGACTGCTGGCTGCAACCTTTTTAAGGTCCTTTTACTGATAGTGCTTATCTCAGCTTTCATTTTAAAAACTTTTTTTTTTTTTTAAACTTCTTGGAACGAAGTACCCTTCAAACTACAGATCAAACTGCTTGATTTTGACTTTGTCCCAATGATTTTTCACCACCAGCTGTTCATAATCCCAACATTCTAATACCAGAACCACAAACAAAAAGGTACCATGAAGTCCAACGTTTAGAAGGGACAGCCACTCCGTTTGCAGAAGCTGAGCGTTATTTGTTACCTACAGACCTGAAGATCAGATCCAGTACACGGCAGCATCCACACATCCCCCACTGCAGCTCCAAGCCCGCAGGCACCTGGTCCTCAAGCTCCGCCACCCAGAAGCCCGTGATGGGGACTTTGTGCGTGGGAAGAAAGAGGCACTTCACAGCAGGATCGAAGCCTTCACCCACACTTTAAGAGATGACCAGAATTAGTAAACTGCTAATGCACCAAAAAAGGCCGATGTTAAACTCAAACCCTCTGCATGAGGTACCGGATTTGCAGCTCCCGCATCCAGAGAAGAACAAACATTATTCACTTCAGAAGAGCTGGCAATGTTTCACTCTTCTTGGCTAAAACAGAGCAGCAGCAACAGGGGGTCGACACCACTCTCCACACCTGTTAGGAGTGGCAGAGAGGGCTCAGGTGCTCCTCCTGGATCAGCAGGACCCAAATCCACGCTCAGCTTCTCCCACCCAGGAACAAGAGGTTTGCTCTCCAGAAGACGGCAAGAAGCAAAAGACAGCACGACCAGTCTTGTACCAAGGGTGTTCCCACCTTCCCAGAGCTGGTTTATGCATTTGGCTACTCCCTGAAGAAAGTCACTGAAGTCCCTCATTCGGGTCCAGCCCCACGCATGCCTTGTGTGACCATCATCTGCAGGTGGCCTTGGCCTTTCTCTGCAATTACACCAGATCCTTCTCTGGAGCTCCAGAAACAGCCACTGGGGCAATCATTTCAGCAGTCTGCAAGAATACACTGATTTTCAATAGGATTTAGGCACTCCCAAACTTTCTCCCTGGAGGAAGAAGATGAACAGACCAAGCACATCAACCATGCAACGAGGAACACGGCTGCACAAGAGCAGAGGAGTCTCCTCCAAGGCAAAGAGAGGGACATGGCAAACGGCAGCAGTTACCTTTAGGGACAGGAGGAACAGCAGGAGTATAATCTCCTTCTGGGAAAGGAAAAGGATGGACAAAGGAAGGAAAAAGAGCAGTGGAAAGATGAACGTGAGGAAGAGAACAGAGTACACAAAGTAAAAAATGGTGGGCAGAAGGAAGAAGAACAGAGTACGTGATGGAGAGCAGCAATAGAAAAGAAACAGTGTAAACTTCTACAGCTCTTTCAGTATGAAAATTTTAAGTACTTTAAGAAGCTCCTCTGAGGGAATAATGTCTTTTTTGTTGTTGTTTGGTTGGGTACGGTGGTCTGGGGTTTTTTTCCTGCTTCTCTGTTTTTACAGAAACTGTTGGATCAGAGAGCTGAATGAGTTGACCACTGTCAGGAAGTAAAGCAAATTCAAGACAAACTATGCCTATTGATTTTAAATGTTTTCAAATCACAAGAGCATCTTGCATATGTATACTCATGAGCAAGAAACCAGAATGGAAAGAGAAACAAGAAGGTAAGTGAGCCATAAACAGAAAACCTTAGACAAATGTGATTGAGACACTAGTATAAAGATGAGTCAGATATGGAAACAGCTAAAAAAATGTGTCCAAAGAAATGAGAGTATGGAAAAATTCAGAAAAATGCAAATTTCAAGCTACTTAGTTGTAATGCTTGTGCTTTCCTTACTTTTACAGTATACATATCTGGCAATGTCCTATATTTATGAGCATAATAAAAAGGTGACAGGACTGGTAGGAGTATTTTAATTATATTAGTATTTCTGGCTATTCTGAATTTTAGCAAACCTATAGCAAGACAGAATGAGGAAATAACCTCAACTGCACCCATGCTCAAGCTCTGCAGGAGCACGGGAGCCCTCCCGCCATGCAGGCTTCTGCTGTACTTGAACGATTTCTTGCAAGCACTTTCAGTTGTTGGCAACTACAGCAACCTCAGA
>JANHGO010000033.1:22192229-22249333 GCA_024606505.1 Aquila spilogaster | reverse complement strand
TGCCCAGAGAGGTGGTGGAGTCTCCTTGTCTGGAGATATTCAAGACCCACCTGGACGCCTACCTGTGCAACCTGGTCCAGGGAGCTGCTTTGGCAGGGGGGTTGGACTACATGATCTCTAGAGGTCCCTTCCAACCCTTACAATTCTGTGTTTCTGTGAACTTCTTTATTGCCAGTGGAGTCAAAGCTAGTGAGATCATGACAGTGTGACGGAATGACTCACATGTGGTCATTTTAAGCTGCTTTTACAAGATAAATTTCAGATGTATGTGTTTTACTCATTCCAATACCCGGTTTAATTCCTGTACTGCTGTCATAAGACTTACAAGGAAGTCAGAGCAATGCAGTTCACATCATTTTCTCCAGTGATATGCCTTCTACATAACTACATACAACATCTTGTGTGCTGTGGGAACCAACAAGTCTCACTGACAGTGCTGGGAAAAATTTCACTTTGTATTTTGGTTTTCAATTTGGTACAGCACTGAAGATGGTGTTGTGCCTTTAAGGCATTGTGTGTGAAGAATTCATCCCAAATTCAGTATTTATTTTAGACTCACTGTAGTATTGTTGTTTTGCAATATAGAAGAACTTTTATATGTATTACTCCTTACCTGACATCAAAGTTATGTAGCAAGAGCAGGAAATGAAGAGTCTAGGAAAAAAAACAAATTCTATTCCCTTTTTTTACTTAATTTACATACATGAATGTCTGCCAGTATGAATACACCCAGGCATGGACACATAGACATGCACAATTCTAGTACCCTCCTCTACTTGCTTAAAGATTATGATAGTTGTATGTGTAGACATCTCATATTGGGAAAGGATACTTCCTCTCTTACACTGTGAGAACCTAGGACTGGCAACAAGATTTTTAAGAAGTTAAAACAGTAATCAGAGATGGAGTGGCATTTGACAGTCAATTACACAACACTGAGTGGAAATTTTTTTTCCAGAAGAGATAGTCTAATTCTTGTACATGTAATGGATGTTAAAGTATGAATTTGGTAATGCTAAGATGTAAAAAGAAACATGCTTGCTTAAACAGAAAGTACTTTGGAAGGAAAAAGTAAATAGAAGAATGAAAAATGTCTTACTTGTATCAAAGTTATTTTCCTCTCCTTGAAGTAACCATGGTTAATCTAGAGATGTTGATATTGGAACGAATATGGGGAAGCAGTTGTAATTTGGGAGAATGTGTGATTTTCCCACTTGAAAACTCTTCTGGCGATGTTCCTCCACAGATACCATGTGTGTAGTTTAACTTCTAGCTGAAGTTTCTGGTTAAATTGTGCATTTTCTGCAAACTGATCTTTCTAAAATTTCATCACTCTTTTTGTTAGGTTTCAGCAGTACCAGGTCCCTGACCTAGCTGTTCACCTGTTTGTGCTAGACTCATAGCATCCTAAAACCATCTAGGTTGGAAAAGACCTTCAAGATCATCAAGTCCAGCCAGTACCCTGGCTTACTGAGTTCTTCCATCACTAAGCCATGTCATTTACCACCTCTTAAATGCCTCCAGGGATGGGAGCTCATTAGTGCCAGTACAAGACATTGAGCAGAAATGTGCTCTCAGTTCTGCATCTCCAGATCAGAGGAGCTGAAATGCCCAGGGACACCCATCTACAGTCTTTCATCCATTTGTTTTGGCAATTGGTCATGACCATACAATTCCTTTTTCTGACCATGGGGAGAAAAGATAAATCTTACTCTTAAATAATGTCCTATTCACTAAGAACTTTCATAAAATGGAGAAAGGACAAATTCTTAGTTATTTTCCTCTTTACAGCATCTCCTTTCTACAATAACCAAACATTTTCAAGATCAGGTAACATAATACCATGATCGCTATGACCACTGCACAGCCCCACTAAGCTGCCTTGATATCAAGGTGTGGAGCCACTCTCACAGTCTGATTTGTTATCGCACTGCTTTCTGACCAAGTGAGGCCGTTTTGACTGGAGAAATAGGAAAGCTGTTCCTCATAGAGTATTGCAGACTAATGGTTAGGAAGCTCTCCAACAAAGTACAGAACTAGCTCAAATCTTTCATGCAGCTGATTACATAAAAAGCTTCCTATCTTCCTGAACACTGCAAATATAGCAACTGTTTTGTTTAGCACCCAAATCCAGTGAACTACCCATTATTTGTGAAATTATGGTTGTATTGGGGCGAGGAAGGGGAAGAACATTTGAAGTGACTTTTCATAAAATCAGTGGTGAGATTTCTGCTTAAAGTGCCTCTTCTTTTTCCCTCTGCTCCTCTGTTTTAATGACATAATAGTAAAAAAAAATGATCAGCTCGAAGGCAACAAAATTAAAAGATTAAAAAAAGCAATACTCCCTAAAAGATGGAAGTGCATCTTTACATTGGCAATACCTGCAGGTATTTCCAAGGCACAGCCAGAGAAAGAAGGCCCAAACTATCAAGTATAATAGGAGATTTATTTAAAGGAGACAATGAGAAATTTAGAATGTTTTCTTGTTTATGTCATGGGAAGTATTGAAGAAAGTGATATGAAACCTGATTTCCCGGAATAACAGGAAGATGTATGAGGCCTTCAGATCTTTCATTTTGTGTTCTGTCATGATCAGATGGTGGAGATTTGTCTAGAAGATCTAAATTTATTCCTGCCGTCATAAATACATGCAGAAAAAGGAGGGAACAGGTAAGATGCCGATTCACATCAATAGAGAGATTCCACTGACTGCAGTGGCCTTCAGACTGAGCGCCAAACATTTCCTGTAGGTGGAAAAAAATAATTTATTTGGTGACTGCTTTTGCAGTTTTAGGTCTACTATGTATCACAATGGGTTTATAATTTGTCAGTTTTTGCTGTACAAATGAAATATTGCCCACGTTGTGTGCAACCTACCAAAACAGAATAAGGACCTTTGTGTATTGTGTGTATATTGTTTTCCCTTTATGCCCTGCCTCAGTGTGTGAAATCAGCTCTAGCTGACCCAAGTGACTGCCTGTAACTCTGTGGGTGGCAGTCATGGTGACCAAGAATAACTGTCAGCTGCTCTTCACAAGGGGATGGTCTTACAACTCCCTGGTGTGAGAGGTGCTGGTGCACTTCCATTACTGGGACTTGAGACTATGTGAAACAGAACAATGAATATAGGGGAGGAGTGGATTATTCTCAACAATATTATAGTGGAAAAAGAATCAGTTATCATTTTTGTGCCATCATTCAAACTGATTATTTTCTTTTTCCTTTGGAAAGATCAGAATAAAGGAACACTTTATTGAATATGCTTATATTCTAGTTAATAATTCAACAAACCATGTCTCAGCCTCATGTACGTCTGCTGTAAACATCAATATAGGGCCAAACCCTCTTGACTTCATCTAAGTGAAGCCTATTTCAGTTGGCTTGTTGAGGCCATTTATCCCCAGTTTGCCTCAGAATATTTAATAAAGGCAAAGTATAACCTGGTTCGAATCAGCCATTCCAGCTGGGAGCTCAGAAACAGGCAAAAAGCGAAAATTCAGTTCTTTGAAGGAAGAAAAGGAATATCTAACATTTTTATTATATTCTTTGAGTTAAGGAACTGTAGTTAAAAATTACCTTCTTCTGATCTGAAAACGAGTCTCTATTTTTGAACAACGTAAATGGTACACAGTTTAAAGTATGTGCTGAGTTTGTTTCCTTGCATTGTAGATTTTAAAACCATTTTGTTTTAGCCTGTTTACTTCACAGTTGTCCTTTTCCCCCTGCCTTTTTTGCATAATATATTGGTAAGTAATAAGAAGCAGCGCTGCAGCTACAAGTTAATGGGAAACACAACTGTTTATTGAACCAGATCCCCATTATTAATTTAACAACTGAATACAAACCCTTCTGGCAATCAGTGCAATAATTCTGTTTCCTTGATTACTTAAGGTTTGCCATTGGCTTCAGTGGAAGCTTTATCCAACCCTCAGAGGGGAGAAGTGCTGCTTTTTACACTTGTGAAGAAAGAACAAGCACCAGCCTAGTTCATTTATCCTGCGTGCATTTCCTCTGTCATCTTTCATAGACATAAACATCTCTCACATGGTTTTAGAAAGAGATTAAAACTGTTCTCTTTTTCATCATTTTCCTAATATTTTATGACTCGATTGGAATGCTAAATATCTGACGTAAAGAGGCTACAAGCAATTTGATGTAATGAGTTATCAGAGCTCATAGTAAGTGAAAAAAATCCATCTTTGTCTTGGAACTGTATTATTCACTTCTTCAAGCAAGCACTGTAGCGTTCAGATTGGGTCGCTGAATAATGTGACCCATAGAGATGCGCATATTTCTGAGCTGATCTGGAGAGAGGAGTTGCACCAGAGACTAATTTGGCCCAATAAGACTCTAGAGGGCAGTCTTGGTATAGTAAAAGAAATGTATATTTTTTTCTGTCTTAGACATCTCAACCATGTACAATCAGTATAAAATGTTACAACAGTTGCTTAAATGTATATGAAATATGAATACCTTTTTCTTATAAGACAATAACTCCCAGTAACGTAATGCAAACTCAAAATTTGGTATATCTTCCCACATTGTTGAGTAAGATATCCATAGAGTACCATATACAAGAATCAAAAGCACAAACTATTTTGTTTCTCAGTTCTACCTGTTCCAAGCAACAGTCAGCTCACATCGCGCATTTGCCTGAGCAGCTTAAATCTCCACCCAAAGTCTGCCAGAAGTCTTCTGTGTAGACCGTCAACTAAAATCCAATATACAGTGCAGATGCAAATTTAATGTCAGTTTTTAAAAGATGTGTTTTACTTTATAAGTAATTAATCTTTATACACAAGTTTTGACTATTGTCGGCAGAAATCAAAATGGCGCGCCTTCTAAATTTTTAATTGAGCAATTCTTAGATTAAAAAAATGCATTAGTCACTTTGGCTGTGTTTAATATTTTAGAAGAAGTTGTTCTGCAAGAAAACAAATCATTGGTAATGAAAAACAATGCGCAGCTTGTAAGTACTTACTGTGCAAACTTTTGGAACACGTAACCTTTGTTTCTTTGAAGGCAAACAATATTGCAGGCTTGCTTCAAAATGGGAGCTTAGTTCCTATTTAAGACTTTCATCCATATGTTTCAAAACGTTTCGAAGGGAAAAGAGCATCATCATTCCCATTTTATGAAAGGGTGTTGCTTTCTCTGTTGCCTACAGCCAACATTACAAACTGGTCTGTGCAACTGACAGCCAGTCCTGCAATCTGACCTTGGCCATTTTGGGCCCCCATGTAAAGAGGACGGAAGGTTTGAAGCAGAGTTGGGCAGAATGCAAGCTAGCTGCCATCCCCTACACTTAGCCTCCTTCATTCTTGACATAATTAAACTTCTTAGATGCCTCTGCCTTTTCCCTTGTACATTTTGAGGCATGAAGAGCTCTCCTCCATGGTGGTTCTCCAGCCATGGAGAACTTCCCTGCCTCGGCTCTGCTTGTTTGTTCTCTTGCTTGAGCAGGATGCTGAAACTAGCTGCCCATCTGCCCTTGGGAGCTTAACCAGGTGTGGGCTCAGAGCCTCCCTGCAGACTGGCATCGGTAGCCAAAAATATAGCTACATTCATTTAAAACACATTCTGACAAAAGAAAGTCACATTTAAGAAAAAACACTATCTAGGTACAGATCTCTTTTTATCTGCCAAGAAGAGCATTCACCCACAGCATGAGAGCTGGAATCTACTCCTTCCTTGGCCCAGAAGGTTTTAAACCAACATCTTGCACAAGTTTGCTCTTCCTGTTTAAGTGAGATGGCAAACTACTTGGAGAGGAAAGGAGAATAAAAACAGATTTGTAGGGCTAGAGAGAGCAATGACAAGGAAAACAGGACATGTTGTAAGGATTCCTGTGCTAACCGTAGGCAGGCTGCAACTCTCTGCCTATTAGACCAGACAAGAAGTATTTGCAGAATAATTTTGCTTTTACTATGGCATTATTACTACTTTTAACACTGTAAATCTATTCCTAGCCTGTGCTGGTACAATGCATTAAATAAGCAATAATGATTCAGTATATTGGAAATCCCGTTTTATTTTCTGTTTGTGGACGTGTCTTCTGTGACTTTCACTTCTCACTGAAAGTACACAGAGAAGCTTTATCAAGTTTGGGGTATTTTTGGTTTGGATCCAGATTTCCACGATCTGTGCTTACGTTGTTACGCAGTCCCTCTGAATCTATGATCCATGATCTCGTAAATTAAAAATAAATAAATAAACAAACAAACAAACAAAAGACCCCCTGCCTCCCATGCCATTGTTTGCCTACTGCAATATATCTTCAGAATCCCATTGATGGAAACGGCTCTTTGAGAGATTTTTTTTCTGACATTTCATTTCTTAATTCAAGTTGTCATTGATTTTGTGTAATGCCTAATTAAGATTAATAAGAGAGAGCATAATGTTTAAAAGAAAAACACACTTTCAGATTTTCTGTTCTCAATTTCTTGCCAAGTTTACTAAAGCACAAAGCGTAAATGCTAAGCTTACATTTTTGAAAGGCAGATATCATGTGAAGCAGCTAATGTTTCTGTTGATTTTGTTATTTTAAAGTGAGCAGTGTTTACTACAGGCATTTCTTTTAAAATACAATCATTTAAACATAATGTAAGTAAGCTTTTTATGTGCAAGACTCCTCAAGATTCCCCAAGAAGGGGAGATCTAGGAGCCAGATGTACCCCTGGACACTTCCCATGGTGGCACCACAGCAGAAGAAGCAATTGTGTCTGGCCTGGAGTTCATTGGAACTTTGGTTCTTCTCCAGAGGGTTTGCAGCAGATGTCCATTGTCCTCAGCTGTTTCTGCTGCTCTGTTGAGACATGTTGCCTTTCTTTTCCAATCTTGCTGGAAGAATTAATCACGGTATATTGATCTCAAGTGGTGATTGCAAATGACAATATGTAATCAAGTGGATCTATTTTCCTACATGCATTGTTAATTTTTTTTTTCAGTATCTGGAAGGCAATGCATTATAAGTTACAGGTTACAACAATATTGATGGAATTGTAAATATTCAAGTACTTACATGGAAAAAAACCAGATTTCTTAAAAATTCAGGTGCAAATGATCATTGTATCTTTTGCTTCAGATGAATACAATGTGTATCCCCTATCACATACAATATAGAATATGATAATATGATAGGGAAGGTACCATGTCGTTTCAAGGGAAAGGAGAAAATTGAATATTAGAAGGCAGTGACTGAGAAGCATTTACGTACAACAGTGAATAACCAGTTGTATGTTAACCCTCTTGCCCTTGCTGAGGCTAAGAGTATATTCTTATAGTCCTTTACAGATAGATATTATCCATACCACTTTGCCCATGTTCCAAAATGAGCAACAATTCATTATGAGCATTAACACACTGCTGAGACAAAGTCAAAGCATTTTGTCTTTTTGTGGGCTTTTCTGTTCCCTCATAACAGAGAACTGACTAGAACTACATGACCACATGACACACAGGAAAGTGGAGCAGCACATAACTGCCTAGGAAACAGTTTGGAACAGGTTGCCCAGGGAGGTGGTGGAGTCTCCTTCTCTGGAGACATTCAAGACCCGCCTGGATGCCTACCTGTGCAACCTGGTCTAGGGAGCCTGCTTTGGCAGGGGGGTTGGACTCAATCTCTAGAAGTCCCTTCCAATACCTACAAGTCTGTGATTCTGTGATCATTGTCATTATAGAGAAGGCTGTTTTGCAGTATGGTACAATGTAATTTTTGCAGTCCTGCTAAATCCTTCACAGGTAGAAGATATAAATTATCTGAAATAACTTCAATTTCAATTTTTTTGTGATATCCTATGCTAAGTTTTTGCTCAGAATAAAATTTTTGCATTGAACATTATCAGCTTCTGGAGATGTGGACTTCTACTAGAAATATGAACATATTTAACTGGAGACCTTGAAAGAAATATGAGTTTTCATCTACTTAATATTAAACCTTTGCTGTAAGATTATAAAAAGAAATGAACAGTTCAAGGTAAAACATTGTCTACAATCACTTCCATACACATCCTATCTTTATGACTCCTGGCTGCAACCTTTTTAAGGTTCCTTTCACTGACAGTGCTTATCTGAGCTTTTATTTTAAATGGTTTTCTTTTTTCTTCTTTCTTTTTTCTTCTTCTTTTTTTTTTTAATTAAAAAAAGCTTGTTGCAATGATGTACCCTTCAAACTATAGCTCAAACTGCTTGATTTTGACTTGGTCACGATGATTTTTCACCACTACCTAATCTCAAATTACCTCCAAATTACCTACAAATAAAAAGGCACAATAAACTCCAATGTTTAGAAGGGCAGCTACTCGGTTTGGGAACTCTGAGTTATCTGACACCTCTGAACAGACCACAAAAATCAGATCCAGCACCTGGCACTTGGCTCTGCACATCACCCCCTAAAACCCAGGCTCAGAGGTAGATGGTCCACAAGCCCAAGAACCCAGAAACCTGAGCTGGGACTTGATGCCTGGGGCATAAGGCTCTCTATGGTGGGATGGAAGCTTTCGCCCACCTTTGAAATATCAGACCAGAGTTAGCAAATTGTTAGTTGTTAGGACAAAAATTTAAGGAGTGTCTAGGAATGCAATTATTTTCAATAGAATTTAGACAAATTAGACAATTCTTCTTGCTCAGAAGGAAGATGATGAATGGGTGAAGACTATGAGCCATATGATGAGGCATAAAGTTGCAGAAAAGCAGAGGAGTCTTCTCCATGTACCCCACTAACAAAGGCAAACAAAGAGACAGATGTAGCAAATGGCAGCAGTCACCTTCAGAGGAAGAAGGAATGGCCAAAGTGTAATCTTCTTCTGGGAAAGAAGTATAGACAAAAGAAGGAAGAACAGCACTAGAAAGATGGAAGATGAGCAAGAGAAGCAAGGGAACAGAGCACACAAAGTGGGAAAAAAAAAACAGGCAAAAGTAGGAAGAACAGTACAAGAGATGGAGAGAGAGGAAATACAGAAGAAACTGAGTAAACTTCTACAGCGCTTTCAGTATGAAAATTTAAGTACTTTAAGGAGTTTCAGAGGGTCTGAGGGAAGAAGCTCTTTTTTTTGGTGGCGGATGGTTGTTTTTGTTGTGTTTGTTTGTTTGTTTTGTTCTGTTCTTCACAGAACCTACTAAATCTGCAAGCTGAGTTGACCACTCTCAGGAATTGAAGCCAATGAAACAAAATACATCTATTAATTTTACATGTTTTAAAATTACAAGACCGTCTGTCATATGAATCCGCATTAGTAAGAGATTAGAATGGAAAGAAACACAAAAAGGTGAGAGAACAATGAATAGAGAATATCAGGCAAATGTGAACAAGACGCTGGTATGAAGATGAGTCAGATATGGAGAGAGGAAAAAAGTGTCCAGAGAAATGAGAGGATGGAAAAATTCAGAAAGATGCAACTTCTAAGCTACTCATCTATAAAACTTGTGGCTTCTTTATTTTTAATATATAAATCTGGCAAATGTCCTGTGATTATGAACATACCTACAAGATAACATGGCTACTAGTGGTATATTCATTACATTCATATTTCTGACTACTCTGAATTTTAGCAAATCAACAGAAAGAAAGAGAAAATAACATTTAGTGCACCCATGTTCAAGCTCAGCAAGAGCACAGGAACCACTCAGGCTTTACTTGAAGAACAGTTTCTTAAAAGCATTTTCAATTGTGTGGCAACTATCTCTGAGGAAAGAGTCAAACTCCACAACGAGAGCGTGTCATATCATCCTACACATCGCCCTGCTTTCTCCAATCCCGACCTGACTGAAGCCAGTTAAAGCCAGGCAATTGCTTCTAAAGCCAAGGGCTATTTCTGTTTTCAGAGCCACAGCACCATGAGGGCACCTGGCTGCTGCAGATAACCCCAGCAAACCATGACTGAGTCTTTTACAAGACCAGCCAGCTCCATTCTGCAGCAGAAACTCGGTAATGCTGTGCATTTTATTAAAAGGCTGAAGAAAGAAATGTGATACATTTGAGCTGCTGTGCCCTTTGATTTTCAAACCCTGTTCACGTACTCTATAGCAAGACTGAACAGAGCAGTTAATACTGTTTACCTTGTCTTCAGCAGGAGAGACATTGTGCATGAGGTTGTCTGGCACACTACTGTTTTTTTCTGATCTTCAACTACTGAACATCCCAGAGACTGTCAGCCTCTTTGGCTGCTTTCCCAACCAGACATGTACACGTATATCATGAAAGAATCCCTTAACACTTCAGTTTCTGCCTATCTGCAAAGAATTCTATCCTTTCTTGTTCATCTCCCATGCCTTCCTGCAGTCTTGGCAAAAAAAAAAAAAAAAAAAAAAGAAAAGAAAGAAAAGAAAAAAGTTTCAAGATAATAAAGCAACTTTTCCTCAAGCCACACGGAAAGGATTCTGTCTGCTACAAATGTCTTTTCATTAGAAGTGCTAGCTTAATTTCATACCACATCAGAAGCTGCAATGACAGAAAACTTGCACAGCCTCAGAAACTGCAGAGGAAGGAACAGAAATAAAAGAGATCAAATTGTCATTTTTTGACACTTCTCCACGCAATAACACTGCACACAGGCAACATGCTCAAGCATGTCATCTCCCACCACCACTGCAACCACTGATGATGATGCTGCCCAAAGTCCCCGGCCACTGCTCGCCCTCCCATGTGGGCTGGTATTCCAACAGAAGTCATTTAGGGAGAAAGAATGTATTCAAATGTGAGCAGGTGGCAAACTACCACAGGGTGAGGTTTGAGTAGCAGCTTTTTGGGGTAGGGGCTGGACAAGGATACATAGTGAAACACAGGTACTGTTGCTTAGCTGCATAGTCTGGTTAACACAGGAACACAGTCTCATAAGTTGATAGGCTTGCAATTTATACATACGCCTGCTACTGTTTCAGTTCAAAAGTCTTTACCTATTAGCTTGAGATGCATTTTCAAAAACTGCTGCACAACAGCAGCTAGGAAAGAGGTGTGAGAAATGAGAAAGAACAGCCCTGCAGCCACTCAGGTCAGTGCAGAAGGAGGGCAGGAGGTGCTACAGGCACAGAGCAGAAGATCCCTGCAGCCCAGGAGAGGCCCATGGTTGAGCAGTATGTCCCCCTGCAGCCCATGGGCACCACGCAGAGCAGATCTCCATGTGCAGCCACGGATGAGCCCACAGGGCAGCAGTGGATGAGGCCTGAAGGAGGCACAGCCCATGGATACCCCTGTGCAGGAGCAGCCCCAGGCCAGAGCTGCAGCCCATGGAGAGCAGCCTGCAGTGGGACAGGAGGACTGGGGGAGCTGTACCCGTGGGGACCCATGTGGTGCAGTGCCTGAGGGATGGGCCCTGCAGTACAGAGCCATGTTGAAGCAGTGCTTGGAGACCTGCAGCCTGTGGGAAAGCCACATAGGATCAGTCGGGAAGGACAGCATCCCATGGGAGGGACCCCATGTGGAGCAGGGGCAGTGGCAAAGCATTATGGACTGACCACAGCCCCAGTTCCCCTGTGCCACTAGAAGGCGGCAGCAGAACAGGGTGGATGGAGGGAAGGTATCTGTAGTTTGCTTTTAGCTCTCACTGCTCTAGTCTGTTAGCAATAGGCAATAAACTACATTGATCTCCCCACAGTGAGTCTATTTTGCCTGTGATGGTACTAGGTGAGTGATATCCCTTGTCCTCATCTCAACCCTTGAGCCCTTTTTCATCATATTTTCTCCCTCCTCTTCCTCTGAGGAGGGGGAATGGGAGTGGTGGAGTTTAGCTGCCTGTCAGGGTGAAACCATTACATCAGACTGGACTCCTATTTCTCCCACTGAGCTTTGCAGAACCTCTAAGTGGATGCATTTCCCTACCCTCTTTTGCAGTTCCACAGCAGGAGTCATACACAGGAGATAAGCAAATCCAATTAAGATTAAAAAAATACTACAAAAAATAATTACTAGAGATTAAACAACTATAAAGATTTGTTTTGCAGATCTTACACAAACTTGACAGCATCATCCTAATGACTATTCTCACTTGCTCTCTTGAGCCAAGACCTACCAAGTGTCTGCTTGCAAACAAGCCCTCCACTTTTATGGGCCTTTAATAAGAAAAGGCTTTGCACCAGCACACAGTTTTGCCTACTGTCTACCAGGTTGTGTCTCTGGATAACCAGATTCACAAGGTACCCCAGCTCTCACACAATTAACACTACTACAGATGTGACAGAAATTGGCCAGAAGTACTGTTTTGGTTTCTCTTTTTAACACAAGAACTTGGCACTCTGCTTTGGCATTCTGGCACACTGCACCCATAGGAGATGAGAGGGTCTTCTGCACCCTGCTTGGGTCCCTTCACAGTGTATTGGACCAGACCCCACGCAGACAGTACTGCAAAGACAAATTCTGCATTTCCACTTAAAATATTGGTAATGTTTTTGTGGGGCACTCTCACCATCAGGTAGCCAGATGGAATCACAGTCTGTTGAAAAGAAACAAACACAGATCAATAACGACAGTCTGAGTCCTGTGCTTTAAATATTGTCAAAACATGCACCAGAAAAAGGCTGGTGGACTTCAGAGAGAAAGCTCGGTGCACACAAATATTCCTATATTGAGAACTAACATCTGCAGGAGTTAACTAAAGATGTATAAATATCTGCCAGTAGACACGATGAGTAAATAAATAAGGATGGGGAGCGCTTCACACTCTTTTAGCTATTTATATTTAATGATCTCTATACCACTCAGTCTGTAGTTCTCCAATAACAGAGCTGTGGAACACGTGAATGAGAACAGGAAAGCATGAACTCAGGGATCAAACCTCAGCTCCTCCGGTTTTAAATTGAAAATAACAGCCCTTTCCCTATCGATTTTTTTCTCCTTTTTCATTTGTGAAAAATTGATTTTTTTCTCGCCTGTGTTTGCTGTAGTGTCCACAACCTGCAGCTCACTGCTTGCATTAATCTTTGTATTTGTTCATCCATACCTCTAAGTAAGCCATGTAAAATAAACACCCAGGAGCCTTTGTCCCACACTGACTGGTCTTTTAAAAAGGCCCGGAAATAGTATCCTTTCCACGCTATGACCAAAAGGTGAGGCAGCTGTGCTTGCACCCCCTGAGGATGCTTGGAGGACCCTCAGAGAAGGGCCCTTTTATAGATTCTTCTGTGTTTTCCACAGAACAGCACTGACTTTACAGCAGAGACTGCACAGACTCATGCCCCCTGACAGCTCCCTTGAAAGAAACAGAGCGAAACCTCCAGGCTCGCTAACACCTGAAAGCCGTGAGGAATTTTGGAATGAAAAAGAACCCTGAAGTACCCGGGCAGAGGAGATAATTTTGGAAGGTCAAGATGAAAAGGCAGAAAGCTCTCAAATAATGAAGCCCTCACCACAGTTAATACCTGTTTCTCTCACTCTCTCAGTACGAGAGTAATGGATTTCACAAAGGAGCCCACACTGCACTTTGCAGACCTACACAGTTCTTCCCAAGGCAGCTGGGCTGGCTGGAAAACCACCAGACAACTCCGGTCCTTAAAACCCAGAGGCTATAAAACTTGCAAAGTTTAACACAGAGCATCTTTTTAAAGGAAGCAAAAAGCTGAGGCCTGACTGAAAATTTTCCTCAGAGAGTGATTTGGGGATTAATCTGAAAAAATGTAATTGAGGGTAAATCTGCGGTGCTTATGAAATACTAATATTTTAGCACTGAATCTCTCCTACGAAATAGGAGCTCTTAATTCTCTAAGCAGGCCAGATTGCGTGGCAGTATTTATGATGTGCACACATGTCCACTCGGAACACGTATGGCTTACTTCACTTTTGATCTGAACTACGAATTGCAGATGTGGAAGGCATTAATCCACTTTGGCAATCGATCTCTTGCGTGCCAGAAAACAGTCACAGGGAAATATTTTAAAGAAGCAACGCAATGAAGTATCACCCATCTGTACTGGAAATCATCATTAAACGTATTAGTTAAAATTTCAGAACTTGATGCAGCATGCAAAAATATTTGCTTGCATACAGCAGGCCACTGAATTTTAAGGTAGCTAGCCATGATGCTAACTTGTGCCTTGCACATCTGAAATACACTCCTATTCCAAGATCTTCAGGGCATTAACTATTCTGGGTTTGATTTAATTCAAATTATTTGAAGCCCTTCATGACAGCCTACTGTCATCTTTCCCTGTCCCTTTCGTCCAGAGGCATCAATAACATCCACAGAGAGAGCTGTAAACACGCTCTCATTACACAGTTCTATGACCCATTTATCAGTCTAGTGAAAGAAAGGGGACCGATTATGACTCAAACAACAGATACACAACTGAATTACAAAACGCACCTAGAGCGTATAGAACTATCCATTCAAGATTCACTATAAGACTTTCACTATAAGATTTGCACATCCTGCTTGCAGGTGATGGAAAGATGGGTTGGGTGTCAGGAAAAGGTTCTTCACCAGAGGGTGGTCGGACTCTGGAACAGGCTCCTCAAGGCAGCCGCCATAGCACTGAAATCATGGAGTTCAGTAACTGCTTGGACAATGCTCTCAATCATATGGTCTGAGTTTTGTGTGGTTCTGTGTGGAGCCCGGAGTTGGATTCCGTGATCCTTATGAGTCCCTTCCAATTCACGATATTCTATGGTTCTGTAGCAGAAAATAAGGTGATGCTCCAGATGCTGCAGCACTGACAAATGCATTCAGCACAGGACATGGACACTGCCCATGAGAGGGGGGGCTCAAGTGAGAGTCCTCCATACAGGTACACTCTTAACTAGAAATCACCTGCATGGCACATCATGCTGAGATTCCTCCAGTGAAATGCAGCAAGCACACAGCAAGGGTAGATTCATCTCTTACATAACTGCATCCCATTCGGTGGATTTTCAATGCAGCAGCAATTCCCAAGGGGAAAAGAAAAAAAGAAAAGGCAACTTCTGCAATGTTATTCGTATGAAAAAAAAGCATCCTCCTCTGGGCACAATGATGAATCATTCATCTGTTCACAGGGTAATATTCAGGCCAAACAAGGATGCCAGATAAAGAAAAACCAAACCCAGTGCAGTGAAAAGTAAAAAAAATAAAACAAGACCTCTTCCCTTTTTGAGAAGTGGAAGGAGCATTTTTTTTTTGTGAATTTGGGTTCTAAAAGTAAGCGTTCACCAAATCTTTAATTGCAGCTATACCTGAAAACAAAGAACTACAACACAGGACCACAAATTCATAGAATCATTAAGGTCAGAAAGACCAGTAAGATCATCCAGTCTAAGTATCAACCCATGCCTGTGACCACACTAGACCACATCCTTCAGTGCCACATCCATACTCTTCCCGAACACCTTCAGAGACGATGACTCCACCACCTCCCAGGGCAGCCCATTCCAATGCCTCACCGCTGTTTTCCAAGAAGTTTTTCCTAATATCCAACACGAATCTCCCCTGGTGCAATGTACAGCCACTCCCTCTCAACCTATCGCCGTTACCTGGGAGAAGAGACCAACCCCCACCTCAACACAACCTCCTTTCAGGTGGTTGTAGAGAGCAGTAAGGGACCCCTGAGCCTCCTCCTCTCCAGTCTAAACAATCCCAGTTCCCTCAGCCACTCTCAATAAGACTTGTACTTCAGACTCCTTACCAGTTTTGCTGCCCCTTCCCCGGACACGCTCCAGGGTCTCAATGACTTTCTTGAAGTGAGGAGTATTGGTTTGTTTTGTTTTGTTTTCTTTTTAAACCAATTCACAGCAGTTTCTTTATTCCCTAAACACAGATGTGCAGCTAGCCCAGGCCCATGAGCCTCAGCCTGAAGCAGACAGAGATGGGAACCACCAAGCAGAGCCCTCAGGGCCATAGGCATGAGGTGATAGGATGGGAGCTCCAGCCCCAGGAGGGGGCCCTGTGGCAGCACTGCTACAGGTCAGGGGCACATTCAGCCTCAGAGTCTTAGGCCAGCTTCAAAAGAGCAACAGAAATGCTTCCAGTCACTTTAAAAATAAATAAATAAATAAACAAACCACAGAAATTCATACAAAGAAGTCACACTGGGTAGGCCAGGAAGAAGAGCCATCAGCACAGCGACCTCCTTGCTCCCAAGTGGGATGGGGCTCACCAACACCCCTCCTCCCTTGTCCATGATCCCAGAGCTACATCCAGGCTCCACGTCCCTACCCAAGGCACAGTGAGGCACCCCAACTTGGCACAGGTGCCCCGGACCTCAGAGGGACAGTGAGCAGCATGACAGTGGGCACAGCTGTGCTGCAGCATCACTGCCAGGAGCAGCCCTGCCCTGCGCACAATGCAGGGACCATTGCACTATTTACAGCACTGCTCCAGGTCCCTTCTCTCCCCGCTCGAGCTCCCAGCTGCCTCCCCAGCTGCAGACAGACACCAGGTCCCTTCCTGCAGCTCCAGCTTGTGGCTGTCCCAGAGGTGCATTTCCATCTGCAGAGCCCAACAGCAGCAACAAATGCAGAACTTGGAGCAGGACAGCAGGTGAGAAAACCCTGTCTATTATGTGAGGAAATAGGAGAGAAGAGGGCTAAAATGAGGGATGAACCAATCTGTGAACTAGGTAGAGGGCTAGTCTGTCACGGGCTTGCTGCAGGGCAAGGACTTTGCTCGGAGCAGGCTCTGGGCAAACATGCTTGGCCCCACTGTTCCTGGGGGCATGGGACCCCATTGTAACAAAGCATTTAGCCTGGCCCAGCTGCTGGTGGAGGACAATTCACAGGGAGCAGCAGATGCTGGCCTAGAGATGTTCCTCTTGCTCTTCACTGCTAAGAGACAGAGCTCTGCAAGGTTCATAGGCTGTATGAACTTGGTTCTGCCTCCCAAGCCACCGCACCCCAACCTCACCTTGCCGATGTTCTTATGAGGACCCAGCAAGCTATCCAACATACACTTCTTGGAGAAAACCAAGTTCCTGATGAATGCTGGCAGGAATCCTTTAAGAGTCTCATCCTCCAGATCACGTCCCCAGTTCTCCATTGTTTCCTTTAAAGCTTTCTTTGCCAGATTTACCACTGGAAGCTGCTTTCTGACTGAGCTTCTGCCTTTTTTTGCAAGGCTGAAGGGAGATACTCAAGGCTGATTTTCAGGGGTGTTCACATCAAAAACATTATCTAGATCAGTCTCATTGCTGTGGGCTGAATGATGGAGCTTTGTGTGCCAAAAGGTCCACTCCTGAGGAACTGCAAAGACGAGTCATCTGAGAGTCTCTCTGGTTACAGATGGCACTTTCAAAGTATCCCACAGGATGTCTATCTTTCCGAAACTCAAGATCTCCTTGTCTGCATTTTTCAGATCCTTCTGGGTGCTTTTCAACTCCTCCTTAGTCTTATTCAACTCTGAAACTGTAGCTCACTGTTGACAGAGAATAGCTCCTTGTGCTTCTCTGTCATCTCACCACAGATCTTCCAAGTCTTCAAGTTCATACATTCCTTCTTTATCAAGACACAGTAGACAGTGAACTTGTCCACTGCTGCCTGCCCAACTCCCATCTCTCTGATATCTCCCCCACTTCAGGGCACTAACTCCGAAGCAACAATTCAATCCACTCCATGGTTCTCAGCTTGTTTTGCTGGTGGCGGGCCTCTTCCTCTGATCTTCTGTTATCCTCCTGCAGCTTCTCCAGGAATTTCATATGTTTCCTGAGAGAGGAACACAGTATCTCTGTTTCTCCCAGCACTTTCTGGAGCAACTCTGTCATGGCATTGCACATGTCCAGAGCATCCCACAGCTCATCTATGATGGCCTGGCATTCCCATTTTTCCTTCTCTTCCAGAGAGTTGAGCCTTCACCTTGTCCACTTCAGTCTGCTCCTCCAGGACACATCAAAGAGCTTACTGATAAACTTATCTTCTGCTGACAGCTCTTCTGTTGAGCTCTGCTCCACACCAGCTTTAAATGCTGAAGTACCTTAATTAAGAGCTTGGTGGCTTTAAGACTCAAATGCAGTCAGTGTGGTCCTGTGTGGAGCCAGAAGTTGGGCTTGATGATCCCTATGGGTCCCTTCCAACTTGGGATATTCTCTGAAGAGAGACAGGAGAGCTGAACCATCCCTGCAGATGTGCGCCCCCCATGCCCAGAAAGAATCCATGGCACCAAGGCCGCTGCTTGAGAAGTGCTAGCACACCCCTCTTCCCAGCAGAGCTGAGATGCACGCACACCAGAGTGCCTTTGGAGGAAGCTGAACCAGAAGCCCTTCTGCAGCAGCACACCAAGCACGCTTCAACCCCCAGCAGGGTCACGGAAGCCCACAGTAACGACTGGTTTCATCATTTTTCATCTACTGATCAGCTCCTGCTGCTCCAAATTACTTTCTTAAGTCGACATAGCCTCCAGCACATTGGTGTCAAAGTTAGGTGAGGAGAATCTAAATCTGGTGGGTTGCAGACTCTGTGACTGCTTCGAATCTCATTTAAAATAAATTCACACTGTCCAACGTAAGAAATATGACTTGCTAATATTACTAGATATTTGTTGGATATTTTACCATTCCCTTTACTCCCCTTGACTCCTGCTGCTTCTCTGAACAACCTTATCCAATTTTCCAAGTAAGCAGAACTTTTAAATATCTTTACACAAAACTACAAAATCATGGAAAGAAGCCCAAAGGCTGAAGTACTGAAGCCAAAGAGTGGGGGTGGCTTTGTCACTGGGAAACAGTACATGTCCTGTGAACAGAAGTGGACCTAACAGACATCCTCTGATCAAATACAGGCAGCTGACTAGTGATGACTGTGGGCAGCTGCACACCTGAGCCCATCACCCAAGGCCTTCCCTACTGCCCAAGGGAAGAAAGGCTTCTAGAGCCAATTCCTCTCCCCCTAAAGTAGGTATCTGCACAAACCATACATCAGGTATTAGGCGTGTGTGTTTCTGTCCCTCTGATGAGGCAGCATACCTGGACCCAGTCAGCTGCAGATGTCTGCCTTCTGGACACCAGCAAACAGGAGAGATTATTTCAGTCAGTGCTTCAGGTTGACTGACCCACTGCTAAATTCATGTCTCCTGTCACGCCCTGTCAGAGTTAACATCCAAGTGTAACAAACACATACCTCCAAGGACAGTTTTCATGCTGTTGAAAACCTTATGCTTGCTTTGGTTTGTTCACATATGATCAGTCATGGCTTGCTTACCGAAGTTCCATTCAAAGAACTGTAGATAAGCATCATCTTTTACATATGGAAGTTAACATAGCTAGATTATACTACCTTTGAAGTGCTGCTGGTGAAGGGAACAGCTTGGGTGAGGTAGCTGCAAGTAGGCAGCGATTCACCAAGGCATGGGCTGCTCACTCTCCCCTCCCTCTGCTGCCATTTCTGAGCCTCTCATTCCTGAAACAGAATCTCCCACACTCATCAAATCCACTCTCTGGGACTCCTTTCCTCCAGGAACCACAGCCCCCACAGCAGTGTGACATCCACAAGCACAGCCCTCGTCAGCAGCAGGAGCGGAGCATGAGGCATGCCACCCTTGCCCATGGGGCACGATGAGAACATGCACGAGCACCATGCTTAGAGGTAGCAGGCACGCAGCACAGCAGGTAGCCACAACATTTTCACAGCCCTGACTCACCCCTGACCTGTGACAGCCTTACAGTTTTGCCATGGAAACATCCTCCTGAATTGCATGCAGTCAGCTTTTCACTGAAGCAGTAATGAAAAGGATGTACCACTTTCATCAGTTCATCTAGAAGGAGCAAAAGAAGTTACCTGGCTGATGGGAGCAGAGTTTCACATGGACCAATCACCACAACAATAATCAATGGCAGTACACTGGGCACCACTCCCTCTTGCAAGATTAATGCTTAAATACTAGTATTTGCTTCACAGCTACAGCACTGAAATATACTGGTTTGCTATAGATTTATTGATTACATATAGCCTTACTTAAAAGGATAAAATCCTATACTCCTTTTATTCCCCAATCCCTTTTAATGCCTTTTCTTTATTTTACATTCACCTCCTCCACTATGCCCATGGACTTTATATGAAGCAATATACAGAAACTCTCTCAAAATTTTTACTGTCAAGTGCAAGCCTTTTATTATTATTGAGACTTAAACTACAGAAAAACATACCTGCAAAACGATTCTGGAGATGTTCTTTGCTTTAGCACGTTTTATTTTGTCCAACGCACAGAACAGAACACAGTATTCAGAATGTTATGATCAAAATTATTTATAGAACACCAGAAGCTTTAAAAACAGATTTCTGGTTCACCGCTGCCTGACCAGCTCCTACCCACCATCTCCCTGTCCTGAAGTATGCACAACATCCCCTAATAACAGCTGAGAATGGAAACAGCAACTGACATACGTTGAATTCTGAAAATCAGAACATAAAATACACCAAGACCAGGATGTAAGCTGCTCTTACAAGACTGTTTTTAATTCTAAACATTTAAAATCCTTCTCTTCTGGATAGTACCTTTCATTGCTAATACAGTTTTATAAATATGAAGCATTTACCACCATTAAAATCTATATAAAGTCTGCATCAGACCATCTTCATGCAAGAACCTACAAATCTAATTAATTCCCAAAGCAATAATTTCCAGAGCATTAACATTTCAAATGTCTGAAGCAGACAGCGAGGTGCAGAAGAAGAATGATTCAGTAACTTCCTAGACAACGTCTGCTGAAGGAAAAACGCACCACCAGTCTTCCAGTGTGCTGCCCTCAATCAAAAAATACTGCTTCAGACTTGCTGCAGCTGAAAACTGAGCTGCTTCAAAAGCAAAACAAATGCCACTTAAGCAAGAGGTAACAAGTGATTTCAGGAAATAGTTCAGCATTAAGAAACCAAATCCTCATCCACAGAAACTTTAGGTGAATTTTCAGAGTTTCTCAACTGCAGAGACCAAATGTATTAAAAGGAAGGCTTCCCTTATAGCAGTCTGGTATCTTCTGTATGCAAGTTCGTGTTCCTAGAGCAGAAAAAGCACATGAGTCTCAAAGAAGGTTGTGTGAATTATTACTTTATTTAAATCTTTTTGCCCCAGGCAAGAAAAAAGACCACGCAGTTATAAAATAATCTCAAAGTCTGCCAACAACCATAAGGAAAGCAAAATGTAAAAGGTACAAGGATATTTAAACAAATGGGATTAATTCAGGCCCTTTGCTCCTTAGTTTCTGAGCATCTTCCAAAAGAATTTTCCAAAAGTATGTGAAAAACATAACTTATGTCTGTCATCTACAGCTTAGTTTCTCTCAAATTCTTCCTGGGAAAATCCACATGTGCACTGCAGCATTTGAGAGATTTGAGGTTAATTCATTCCTCTTTTTGTCCCCCACATGCATCTGCACATTTGCCTATCCTTAGTCATGAGAACACGGATGAGTTGAGAATGACCTCAGGGAAGAGTGGTGGAGCAGCAAGATCTAGAAAAGCCTCAGCATCATTAAGAAAGGAGATGGTCTGTAGCAATAAACCAAGAAAATCAAAGAGGAGGGGAAAGCAAGCAGAATCGCAGCTCCTCTCATTGAAGATGTCCCGCTAGATAAAAATTAAGAAACAACACGTACATCTTTAGTTAGCAGCCCTTCAGAAAACTGAAAAGGAACACACTCGGGGAGATTCACCTTTTCTAAAGAAGGTCAGGTACAGCGTCCTCAACACGCTCCTTTCATTTCAATGATCTCTCACCATAATAGCAGTCCCCTCTATTTTTTAATTAGTAGTTTACTGTAATCACAACTTGAATATCTGGAAATATATGAAAAATATTTTAAAAGCTGTGAGCTATATCATACACGGAATGCTCTGCTCACCTCCCATATTCTTTCCATTTCCATAAAAGTAAGAAATTCCCACTCTCTGGGATCTGTGAATCAACAAAATTTGCAGAATTCTCTTGCTGCAATTGCATGTTCAAATGGGAAACAGCCCCAGACAGGACAACACAACTGCAATATATTTGAATTAGAAATCATCATCACCTAAAGGGGTTATTTAGATTTCTTTTTGCCTCTCCAGAAATTTATGCAACTTCAGAATAATACAACTGTTAATTGGCTATTCTACTACAAATCCAGGCACTCAGGAAATATTTATAGTCACCGAGTAATATTAAATTTAACCTCCCTTCTTCAAAATAGAAGACACTAAAAAAGACAAAGCGTGAAATCTGATTCATGACAGGGTGCTAAATTAGACAGTCTTAACTGCAGAGTCCAAAGAATTGCCACTAACTCTCTTGCAGACATTTTCAGAAAGAAGATCCTGCCACTTCCATGCTTTGGCTGTCCCTGGAAAGCAGCGTTTTTGGAAAAGACTACAACTTTGTACCCATTTTGAAGCACAAAGGGAAGGGAAAAGGTAACTATGTCCAGAACTGAATTCCTCTTCAGCCTACAGAAGCCTCGGGGGGTCTGATCAATGTGTATAAATACTTGAAGGGAAGGTCCAAAAAGAACAAAGGCAGGCTCTTTTCAGTGGTTCCCAGTGCCAGGACCAGAGGTACTGAGCACAAACCAGAGCAACAAAAGGTTCCCTCTGAACACCAGACAGTACTTCTGGGCTGCGCAGGTGATACAGCACTGGTGCAGGCTGCCCAAAGAGGTTGTGAAGTCTCCTCCTTGCAGCTCTTCAAAAACCACCCAGACACGGGCCTGGGTACCCTGCCCTGGGAAGCCCTGCTGGAGCAGGGGCTGGACCACATGGGCTGAGGTCCCTTACAACATTAATCATTCCCTGGTTCTGTGATAAATGTAAAAATGAGAAGCTCTGGAGACCTACATAGTGTCCACCAAAACAGATTTTTTTTTTTTTTTTCAGAGAACTTCACAAACTTCACTTAGGAGGAAGGAAAAGAAACTTCTCCTGTGTGCCTGGTACTTCTGAACCCCACTCCCTTGCACTCTCACGCTCCGCTGCCACCTGCTCTGGTTGGATCAGCAGCACACAGAGACTGCAAACCTCGTCCTTCCAGCTGGAGGCTGTGCAGACAGGACAGGGTGCAAGAACCTGGTGGCACAGAGCAGCACATGCATGGCCATCCCTCCCCACCCTTTCTCTCCAGACATCCATTCATGTCACCCATCTTCCCTGGCTGTCCAGTCTCTCCTTTTTACATCCCTTCCGATCCACATTAATACTATCAGGTCTCTGCACACAAATGCAGTTTGCAGTATTATAGAATTGATTTGGAAGGGATCTTTAAAGGTCATCTAGTCTAAGCCCCCTGCAACAAACAGGGAAACCTACAGCTAGATCACACCGCTCAGAGCCCTGTTCAGTCCAACCCTGAATGTCTCCAGGGAGACCACCACCTCAACAGGCAATCTGTTGCCATGCTTCACTGTCCTTATTGTAGAAAACTTTTTCCTTTTACCCACTCTAAACCTCCCCTTTTAATTTGAAACCATTTCCCCTTGTCCTGTCACAACCAATCCTGCTAAAGAGTCTGAAGAGTTGCTTGAATTGCATCACAGCAACAAGGAAGCAAGCCCAGTTTTTACCCATGCTGAGTGCTCAACCAGATCCCACAGGGTCAGACAGAAATGCAAGCATGGAGGGGAAAGATGTCTGATCCTCCATGCACCACATCCCTAGCTGGCATCCACAAACTCAAAAAATAAAATCAAACTCAAAAAGTCAGCCAGTACTTTTGAACAGGGGCTGCTGTTCTCAGAACCGGGGCTACTAACTTGAGGTGGTTTGGCTTTATGCGCGCTATTACTCTCTCAAAGTTTGTCTTTGACGCTGAGAAGCACATAACCAAGAAACCTACAGATTCTTGTGGCTTTCAGGAGGTGTGGGTGTCAATGCAAAATGGCATTCTGCACTTTACTTCTTCTGCACCGATGTTATAACACTAATTTGTTTTAATACATTGAATAATGTCACAGCCCACTACATACTTACATTGCCCTGTAATATTGAAGTTTTCCAACTCAACTGTTTCAGATTGGTATCACAGGAGAGAGGAGAGGAATAAATAAATGAACTCTAGGCAATCCCTCTACCTGGTACATTCACAAACACAAGAATGCAACTAGGAACTGTTGAGCAAACTCCCCAGAAGACAAAAGCCAATCTGGTTGTTAAGACTCACTTCTTAGCATACAGACAGAAGTCTCAGTGATCTGTTCACAAAGCTGTTGGGCAAGAGGGGTTTTGCTGTGCTACAGAACAAACAGAGCTTTGGAGTGAATCAGAACAAGAATTCCAAAGTCCAGAGCTCTGCATGGAAAATGTGTTGGTAGTAACTGTCTTCTGATATGACACAGACTGCAACTCAAGTAATTTGTTTATTCACAACAGCAGAGGTTTCAGGAGGGAAAAGGGTTTCTTAAACACGCTGATCCCCAGAGATTTATTACACAATATGCCAAACAGAACCATATAAAATGATTGTATGTTCTCTAGAAGTATCGAGAGGTAAGGGACTGCAGGTATCACCTCCGTAACTCCAGAAGAAAACATTACTGGGTTAATTGTAGCAGTTGCTCTCATAAAGGTGCACCTAGTCTGCCCGGCCCTCCAGCGTGTGTACCAGGTGCAATAGGATCTTCAAGGAGCTAATCTGGTTACGCAGGTACAGAACAAGGGGCAAAGCAGCCAGATCTGAGCTCTTTGTTCCCCTTTGTCTCCCCAGCTGGGGAGTTCATAACCTGCCCAACCCACACAGCACACTTGTAATTCAATCCTTGTGGTGACCGAAACAAGCTCCGGTCTGCACTTTCCTGACCTCTGAGGAAGAAGATAACCATCAGTAAAGTTCAGAATTGACTGTCTGCTCAGTTTCATCAAATTTCCCTATGATGCAGGATGCCAAGAAGCAACAAGAACCAATTTATAGCATATAGCAACTTAGTGGGTTTCCTCCCCACCCCCGTGCTTTTCTTCACCGATTTCACACAGGACTCTTATGCAATTCATCAGCTGAGCTCAGGCAGGTCAGCAAAGGTCAGCACAACCAGCCTGTTCTTCTGCCCTCCTGGGAGGGCCTGCAGCCCAGCACAACACCATGAGCCGCAGCGTCAGTGAGGGTGGGAGCATGGCACCAGGCTCCCTCCAGGTAACCAGCTCTATATTGGGCTCAGCCAGCCCGGCTCAGAGCTGTGGAGCAACAACAGCTCACAGAGGGCTGATCTTACACTGCTACGTGGAGGAAACAACGGGTAAGGCTGAGCCTGGTACCAGGAAGGTGCAGCATCCTTTAAGCACTCACAGTGATGCACCAGAAAAGCAAACAGCCAAGATGAGTGCAAAGAGATTAAAAAGATTGCAGAATGAAAAACTAACAAAGGAAACAAAACTTATTATTTTAGTAGTGATTAATACAAGCTTGCACATAAAATAACAAAGGGTAGAAGTAAAATCCGTGCCTCCATTGCTGTAGAGAAACAGATTTGCAATGGGAAAGTTCTTAATTTATCTTTGGCAATTTAAAGCATTTTCATATAAATTATGTCAAGAAGACAAAACTGACTGACACTTTGTTTCACAATAATACACCAGCCAAAAATCCTGGCTTGCATGACTCATTTGTCATCATTGCCAGAGACTAGGAACTCCACATCTGATGCTCTGTGCATAAATACAGCCTATCCACAGTGGAAAATACATGTCACACCAGGACAGAGTCAACCTTGACTGAGGTTTGTAACTTCCACGCAGTTCCTATCACTGAAGACAAAAGAAATGCATCCCTTTATTTTTACAAAATAAAAATGACTGTAAAAGCTTTGCTAGTCACCAACTAAGTTCCAAGTTGGGCTGCAAACACAGCATATTCATGTGGCATTCAGATGATTAAGACATCATTTCAACAGAGTAACTATCTCATTTAAAAAAAAAAAAAAGACACACTTGATTTCTGCAACAAAACAAAACCACGGGGAGGAGCAGCCCTTTAACCCAATGAAGCATAATGACAACTGCACTGAGCACATCTACTCCGCGTCTCCTGAAAGCAGCCAAAATGGTACTGCCTGTCCTCTTCCTCCAATGCTCTCCAACATCAATTTCATATTTGAAAAAAAATCTGGTGGTTTGGAATTACTCGATCTTTGATCATTTTCTACCTTGCAAACAACTGTGGCAGACGGAACCAGCATTTTTATTGTTACTTGGAGAAGTCACGGTGGAATTTATGTCTCCTTTACACAGCGTCTCTCTTTCTCTGGTATTCAGATATTTTACAGCCAGTTTTCAACACTCTTGCCTGCTATTCATAATGAAAGCCACAGTGGAATCTTTCAGGTTTGCCTGCAGTTGTGGTTACCCTACTTCTCATAAACACGGCAACTTCCTGCCAAGGTTCCCACTGCTAAATCAGGTTGAAGCATGGCATCCTTCACAGCTGTGACCCCTGAATGCACTCATGCTGCAACTCTGTCTAGTTCTATTAACTACACACTGCAGTGAGAGAGCATTTCTGCTGCTGCGTCCAGAACAGCCTCCTCTCCTCTACACCAGCTCAGAACCTGCCAGCATACTCCTTCAGGTAGCAGAACAGTATCTGTCATTATAGAAATAACACCGTTTTCGTTATTATTATTTTATTTTTTTTTTGCAATACAAAGTTTGTGGTACACCTTTAAATACACTGTGGTGACAAGTACGTAATCCTCAAGGCAGGATCCCAGGATCAAACCATGCGTCAGTCGCTCCTCTAACCATGCAGACATGAGCACGCAAAATAAAGCTCTTGATTAAGAGAGCGATAAAGGACAACCTGACTTCTCTTACGTAGGTGAAAAGGGATGAATTAAAAAACAAGCAGAGCATTTATTCACTCTTTGGTGCTCCTGAAGAGGATACATTTATTGCACAGCAGGACATTAAATGTGTTTTCCTATATGCTGATAAATTATAAATGATGTGCGTCCTACTTCTTGTAGTACCACCTTTCTGATAATCTCCGGCAGGACAGAGTCAGCTAATAGCAGCCCTGGCATTTCTGACCTTTACTTAGTCAAAAAATTTCAATTTCCTTCTTTAAACAAAGAGTCTTGCCTGCAGTTCCCTACAGTCACAGTTTCGCTTACCCAAGGCGAGCTGGTCTGTTGGATACGTGCACCACAGCACCTTGACACCAAGCCACATACACTTGAAACCAAGATGAGCTTCTTTTGAAGACAAATGGTGTGCTACTCCTCTAACACTTCTGGCCGAGACATTTCCAGCCCCTTCAACTCACTCCATGTACAGAAACCTCAGCAGTATTCAAACCATGAAGCTGCCAAACATCAAGAATTTCTGCTGCAGGGACAGAAAATGGGAAAGAAAAGAAGAAACAAAAAAGCCACCCCTTTACCCCTGCACGCTTTGTGCATGCCCACACCTCCAGCTGACCCAGTGCATCATGGCACTGGATTAAAACACAGCAGCTGCCCTGGCTCTCAAAGAGCCCAGCTGGCAGAACCAGCCAGCTCCCAGGCAGAAAAGGATATATATATATTTTTTTGTTCTCCTTCTACTGCTCAAGTCTGAATGCTCACTTTCATTCTGACCACAGGGGAGTGAGGGGAAAATCTCCCTGAAACATCCAGATACCCACCCACGCCCGGTGAGTAGGAAGCCTTCATGAGTGTCATCAGGTGCTGCAGAACCTTATCTTCCTGATGAGAAGAAAGCAAGCCTGAAACTTGTTACCGCAGAGACAACCTTCTAAACACAAGCAAGGCCACGAACTACAGAAACATACTCAGTGCTACCGTTGTACCTTGCTATGCTGCTTCAGAGCTCCTCAGTTCCTGCACAGAAAACCTGGGGAAAATGCCCAAACTGAAAAGCCTCCATTTTGCACTGCTGCTATTCTGGCCATGGGCCATCGCACAGGAAGACTAAGAAGCAAATCAGAGAGAGGGATGTGAAGAGCTACAGGGCATGCCGAAATCCAACAGGATGGCAAGGAAAAGACAGAGCAGCAGTGCCCAGAGCTCCTCTGATGCACTCAGAAGACTGAGGAGACAGACACTGAGCCTGATAAGAAACACAAAACACTCTATCAGACAACTGCCCTGCTACTAAAATAAGCTTTCTTAATTAAGCTTAAATGCATACCAACATGCTCTTCTTAAGAATGCCTGCATCCATAAACCTTGCTCAGACACAGCCATAAATCACTTGGGGACATTTTACTATCAGTTCTTTAGATCTCAATGTGCAAATTAGCACATAGCACCTGTACTGGACAAAGTCAGAGGAAAAGCACTGCCAAGGCTGCGGCCTTACTCCAACCCCACAGTTTGCACAGCTGGCAATGGGGACTGCAGTGCACCAGCTCTGCACGCCTGGTTGGAGAGCAGTGTGCTGGAATTGCAGCTATCAGGTGGCACAGTCCACGTGCTTTCCTGCTCACACCTATTCTGGCCCATGACAGCTCTACACCTTCCACGATTACATCACTAAGGTCATGAGTCACCCACGTAATACATCCAACAAGGCCCAGGTGTGCCCATGCTGCAGACAGAAAGCACCACTGGCAGCAGTCATCTGTGCAAATGTGAGAGGAGATCTCATAAGGCAAAAAGGTTTAGAGTGCATTATGTCAGAACATAAACCAGCCATCTCAGTACCACGCAGGTCACTTACAAAGTCATCTCTCCACTTTAGATCCTTCAGTCCTGTTGCTAAAGCTGCTAGTTTTTAGAGCCTATTTCTCATTTAAAGCTGAAATGACTAAAAGACTATCAGAAATGTTAATCCTAGTTTACATCCAGTCAAAAAATACACATGTGGATGGTTTGAACAGACAAAACCTACATTTATGATGGCTCACCTAAAACCATCAGTACAACAGCACAAATGTTTAGCACTGCAGTCATACATACGAGACCACAGGGCACTTCTGGCTGGTCACTAGGGGAGCACTTTGCTTTCCCCCGGATGGACAGCTGCTAGCAGCATCACAGAGCTGCTGTGCACCTAGCTTATCTCCTGAGCATCTCTCACTGTCACAGTGCAGCAACGAAGCCCATAATTCTACTTTTGATAGTCTAAAGCTGCAAAGGAGGAACCTTGAGAAGAAATGGAGGAAAATACATCAAAAGATGGAACGGTGACACACAGAGTAAAAAAGTGCATCAGCTCCAAATACTTTTTGTGTGTGTTGGTCTGTGCTTTGCTCATTTTTAAGACTCATAGTTACTTAAAACACAGGAAAGCTGGATACATCAGGGCACAATCAGCTGGGGACTAGGCCACTCTTCACACCTGATACTACAGACTGGCAAGAGCCACAGGATGAGTCATTTGCACATCTCAGGTGTTTGAACAATGCTCTCAGTCATATGGTCTGATTTTTATGTGGTCTTATATGCAACCAGAAGCTGGACTCGAAGATCCTCACACATCCCTTCCAACTCAGGATATTCTATGATTCAAAACAAAAAGAAACCTCAACAAAGTCGATCATTTGCCATGTGAAAAGGAAAATTCAGTAGGTCAATTACAAGAACAAGAATAGGAAGATCCTCAAGTACAGAACCACAAACTGCAGATAGTTTGATACACAAATGAAAAGCAGATGGAGCCATTAGACTCTGTACAATTCCTGCATACCTCGAAGAACTTCTGGGAAGAGATTCTCTTTTAGTGCTTCAAAGCGCCTGGCTTGCACACAGCAGTGAGACAAACCCAGCTGAACAGAGCAGCCGCCCAAGCCTGTACTTAAGGGTAATCCCTCACAAGGAGAGGTTCTTAGGAGATAGCCCCACTTCTAACAAAACAAGCGTTACTTACACTAATGCTGCAGGGTGACTGTGAGAGAAGCCTTCTGCAAAGCTTTTAACTGACTTCTATGATCACTTCTACAGATTTTCTTTTCTGTGAATACACAGAAGGAAGAGAGTCCTTCTGTGAGTTTTATGCTAGACAACAAACTAATCCTAAGCTGGCAGCCCAAGTGTACAGATGAAGATGTCAGCAACAACTCATTCAATAGGTTATTTTCAGATGAGTGCTATTCGGAGTCAAGGTGACCACAGCCCAGAACACAAGTGAAGTACTCAGGACTCTTAAGCGAGGCAGACAGTCAGAGCAGCACTGTCACTGCAAAACCACAGGGATGTCAGTCTTGTTCATCACATAGGAACTGATACTGAAGGAAAGCATGCAGGGACACCAGCAATTAAATACTGTAGAGGCATTGGGAACTGCACACTGAGAAGTCATTTCAGACCGGACACAACCACACGCCATTGCAATGGCTTGGTGATATAAACAATGCCAGTGATGCAACTGCAGCCAGATATTTGGGCTGGGTCACAAAGTATGGAGCTTCTAGATAAGGAAAGCAAGCAAAACCCCTTTCAGGAAGGGGGGGGAAGAGGCAGGGACAGAGACCCTGCTGGAGATGCATCAACTTCCTGGCAAAGGAAAGATGTCAGTGGTGAAGTCCTCTCCAGCAGGGAACACAGTGCAGCAGCTGGGAAGCAGCACAGCTGCAAAGTGTGAAAGCACTCAGGAGAGGTTAGGGAAGGAGTTGGGAGGCAGGGCTACCCAACCTACAGACTACATAACATAATCTCCATGGGGCTTGAGGAGCATGTGACACATACCTCACACCTTGGAGGAGATGGGAAAGACAACAACTACTCTCTAGAGGTCTCATTTCTCCAGTGCTGGACACAACATCGTGTGAGTGGGAGCAGCAATACTGGCCTCAGCAGAGCCTGCTGGCTTGCCTCCCCCTACAGCTGTGTGCTCCGATCACCCAAACCCCTGTGGCCAGCACAATCTGCCCCTGCACACACATGGCTGCCTCAAAGGACTTGCCCAATCACTTCAGAACAGTAGCCTACCTTTTCCTTCCTACTTGCAAGACAAATATTAGTGGGAGAGTTGTTGTGGGAGACCAAGCACCATGAACAGAGAAAAATGAGAAAGAATTGGCATACAGAATGGAAGATGAGCTGAAAAGAGGTGCAATTTTCTTTGAAGCTGCCAGAGCTACAACTCTATCAGAGAGGACAAACCTGTGGGAAATAACTGAAGTTTCAACTGTGGATGGTGCTCCTCTGGATTAATCACAATATTTGTCCAAAATACTGTCCTCCAGGCACGGCAGCCAGACCTTTTATATTGTTGCTTTCTCTGGTTACTTAAACAGACAAATATGAATGCTTTAAGACCCAAACCACCTAGGCCTCTGAATCAAAGCTGCTAATCCTCAAAGGTGAAAACAGCCAAGGCCCACAGGTCAAACAGCTCTGTAATTGAGCACACCAGCCATTTTCTGTCCTTTCAGTTGGCCATGATCATCTATAAGTTCACTTTCCCTTTACTTTCTTTTGGGCTAATCCATTTCTTAGAAACAGAGTTTCAGAGATTACACCACAGCCTTACGCAAGGGGAATTTTTGGATGCCACTGGGCTGAAACAACTCAGATGAAAACTTGTGATATTGAGAGGAGAAAGGGATAGGCTCGGGCTTTCCTGCACAGCCTCTGAAAAAAAAAAAAAATCAATTACATTTTTCATCTGAGCTTCATTGTAAGAGTTTGCTGGTGCTCTGCCCAGAACACATCTCCAGACCAACCCTACCAACACAATCGTGGTACTGGATTACTTTACTGGGTAAGCTTCCCTTACAGAGTAGCCTAAGCACAAAGTTTAATTAAACACTTAATCAGTGCCCTAAAAATACTTGATTGAGGTTCTTCCTCCCCCTACCCACAGAGAAAAATAAGCTATTAGAAGAACAGTGCTCTGTCAATCTCCTCTTACTGCCTGCATATGGAAGGAGAAATTTACCCTTTATAAATTGCTCTCGGGACTAAAGAGCAGATAGCTTTTCAGAGGGAGATGAGGAAAACAACTACTTATAACTCCTTTCTCCATCAAGTCTGAATATATTTACAGGTGGGCAAAGGGTAAAAGTGATGGAACAAATGAGAAAGAGATACACTGGAAGGAATGGTAAAGTAACCCAGGGAAGAAAAAGAAGAATGTATTTACTTGAATAACTCCACTAAGTTATGCAACAGAAGGACAGGATATGAGAAGACAGAAAAAGGTGACAAAATACAAAGATTTACAAGTGTTCCCATGCCACTCCTTCAGTGACCAAATGATTGATAACCATCCCTTGCCGAGTACGTAAATCAAGTCTTCAGAAAATCTTTAACTTTTACAATCTCTGTTGTGCAGATACGTAACCCACCATAACTACAGCAGGTGGGATTTGTTATTTTATTTTCATTTTTTAATTAAATATGGACTAAGAGAAGAATAATGCAGGAAAAAGGTTACTCCAACTGCACATCTTGCACTATAAACAGAGTGGATTTCAGTTCACCTAACATTAGTTATCTATACACTTACTTTTGACTAAAGGTAATGGCCCAAGGCTCGCTCTGTAGTGAAGGAAGAAGCCAACCACAGCTATACAACAGTTTATCCTCCTTTCAGATTAATTTCTGTGATGGGTGGGAGGAACTGCTCTGCAGAAACATCACCCTTTTGCATTGCTGACGAGAGTTAATACAGGGAACTAGTCTAAACTAGACTCCTAACTACAGTGACCGAAATTAGGGGAAATGGCTTTCACCCTAACAGGGTCTTCAATTTGTTTCCTTCCAGGTGCCAAATAGTTCTGTAGTCTAGTGCAAACACTATTTGCACAAAAATACTTTGGACTTCAGTTCACTGGGGAACAAAGATGGGGAAAGAGGTCAAGGATGGACAGGAGCCCTTCTTCAAGTCAACATTAAGTAAAAACCAAAGAGGTCTGATGGTTTCTTGCAAAGATACCTGGCACTTTGTAACTTCTTTTCTGATGCTTATGAGCTGAGGAGTGCTGCTCTGGATCATCTGGCAATACCAACATATCTTACTGGTGACTTCACAGAAGTGATTTTCAGGGAATTAGCTCCAACTGATGCTCATTGTCAGTCTGAAACCTTCCAAGAACATCCACTAGAGAAAAAACCCACAAAAAAAACAACAGAGTAAGAAGATCATAAAAGTTACTGGGGATGAGAGAGAGAAAAGTAAAAAAGAAATCAACCACCTGGCTTGCAAAGTAGTTTCACTTCTCTGTGGTGTAGCAGGGACACTTCTGAGTAGGAGTAAGGAGGTTGGCATGCAGCGCTCAAACAACCTTTAACAAACTGTTTGATTCATCTCCTCTGGCTGCTGTCCATCCCACTTTATCAATTTATTCAAAGTAAGCGTTAAAAGCTCTTCAGTACCTCATAATTCTTGTTATTGCTGAGCAGAAGCAATTGCCAAGTGAGATATCTGTCCCACAGAGCCTGTTCATGACAGAGACAGTGGAGGTTTCCAAAAGTTCAAAGTTGAACTTTTCCAAGTTTCCAATTCCCATGTGCATATATGACAGCTGAACTGCACAGAAAGTCTTAGGTGAGAAATTGGAAAGACAAAACAGAGCCACAATCTGCCCAGAACAAGTACCAACTCCTGGCTCAAGATTCCTTGAGGAAATTGTGTTGTCTTCTCTGAAAACAGTGCACAACAAACTTCTTTTCACTTCGGACACTCTGGTGTTTGGCTACAGCTACTGCTGCTGAAGACAGAGGGAAACGAAGCAGCCATGCTTGGAGAAGCCTCAGCCCACTCAGGACCTGGGAGTACCAAGTGCCAGCCCTACCTGGCCTCAAAGAAAAGATCAGCAAGCAAAGTGCACAGTGCCCTGGCCATGGAGCAAAGCCCTAGGCAGCCAGTCCTGCCTGCAGATACATACGCAATCAAACGAGGCTAAGGGGGTGGAGTGAGCGTTTAATTTCTCTGACAGCATTTTCAGCCAAAGACATAAAAAGTAGTTTTCTTCAAGTCACATTTCTTGTTCAGCTCTGCATGTTACGACACACAAGTTAAGCACTATGCCAGTAGCTAGTGTCACTTGATAGCCTACTAAACCTTTGTTAAGCAAGAGGATTTGCATGCTATTATCAACAAAGCCATAAACGTCCCAGGCTTCTGCAAAACCCCCTCAGCTGTGATTAAACCATGACCACCGCCCTTTTCCCCTTTTCCAGTGTCAGTAGATTCAGCAGCACAGCACCTCCCCACCCCTGTCCAGCTGGTAATATAGCCCCAGCCTGCCCTGACTGCAGCCTGCATGGGCACACACCCCATGGCTCACAAAGCCCTCAGCTCAGCACTGCCTGCCACCAGCCCGGCTTCACTCCACAGCATGGCTCCATCCCGTTCCCCTGAGGGCCTGCCCAGGCCCTGCTCCATCCCACCACATTAGTGCCCTGCCCCAGTACCCATCCCTCTGCTTCCAGCCTTCACAACAAATGATCCCTCTTCACCCATCTCATGGAGCCTTACAGATTTCTCTGCTTCTAACAGTGGGTTGGCTGACATGTTGTTCTGTTACTTATTTATTTTTTACCATGGAGTTCTTGATCAGGAGGGCTTGATATCTACACAGTCACAGCAGAGAGCCACAGAGACCAGAAAAAACTCATCACACAACAAGGGGAAAGCTACTCCCTTCTAAAATAAAACATGTGAGCAAAGGCAACAGATTGGCATGTCCAGGTATCCCTTGGGCTGAATATCAACTCACAAGATGAAACAGGAGGAAAAAAAGGCCATAATGAACCATAATGAACTAAATGTGAGGGGAAAAAAAAAGAATAGGGAAGTCTTTTAAGCTTTCCCTTAGCTTATAAACGGTTTAACTTGATGTACCTCAGGTAGCTGAGCAGAGACACTTTGATCCAAGGAGATGCTTCCTGCGTGAAATGCAGAGTCAGGAGTAGGTCAAAAAGAGCAAAGAGCCCCTGAGAGCGGCAACCATCACTGCTGCATTTTTACCATGTGAGCAACAGTTGCACTGAAATGATAACACACAGGGTACAGCACAGGGACAGTCAAATGACAGATGAGTGGAACACACAAAATATATATACACAAATATATATAAATATATATAAAATATATATACACAACACTATAGTACATATTTCAGTCACTCTAGCAACAAAAGGGATTTGTCCACCTTAAAAATTCCCTTTCCTTGATCCTAATTCGCTGAGACCAGCTGTTTTTCCACTAGTTTTGTTTGACTTGTTTTTACTTTTGTGGGGTTTTCGTTACGGTTTGAGGTTTGTTTGTTATTTTCTTGTTGGGTTTTGTGTTGTGTTTTTTTTTTTGGTTTGATTTGTCCTCCATTGTTCTCCTTTGTGTTCCCTTGTTAGCCTCCTCATGCCCATCCACTGCCAGCTTTCTTAATCCTAACCCTCAAGAGTTTGTTTGTGGACCACTTACTAGAAGGGAATCCTGACCTCTGACCAAGGCTTGTAAGCACTGCAAACAAAACAATGAAATTATTTGAAAATAAAACATTCGTGATATATTTATGGACGATAACCTCCAGCAGAACAAGAAAAGCACAACTCAACTCTGTGATGATGCAGAACCACCGATTAACATAATTGAATAGCTTTTGTACTCTCCTAGCAGATTAAACAATTCAGAGTCACCAAGTCTTTGGATAGACCCAAATGAAGAGATCAACTTCTCCTCAAAGGGACCACCCACGTGCTCTCTCTCTGCTATTCTCCATGCCCTTCTGATCAGGCTCTACTGTTAGTGAAACTGAAGTGTGCTAAAGTACTGAGTTAATTGCAAAGATCTTCTATACGGTTTTGCTTCAAATAGGATGATCACAGTGTTCACATACTTTCTGTAAAGACTTACTGAACAACATTCATTTGGATTCTCGTATAGCTCAGCATAAAGGCAGAAAAAAAATAGTTTTATACTTTACTTTTCTAATTCCAGCTTACCAGGGTGCCAATGCACTAAACAGACATACTCTAAATGTTCATAAACTTTATGTCTGGAAAGAAAGAACCAAACTGTCCTCCCTCACCTCATTCTAGCTGAATCACAGAAAGCATATACTCCCCCTAAAGTCAACATCTGTGAGACCTGAACCCATTGTCACTGCAATGCTACCATTTGCTGGAGTTAAATCTTCAGTCCCATAAGGCCTCTTCTATGGTATACTGAAGAACCAAAATCTAGCTAACTATTGCTGTTGTTTTCATCTATTTGAAACCATGACTGAGGCAAAGTTCATGTCACTTCAAAGAGTTATGACACAAGGTACATCTCATGCCACTCACAATTTGAGTAGACTGCAATGAAGAGAGCAGTTTTTGGAGAAGGAAAACTACTAGCTTACCAGGATTGACATTAAAGTAAGTTTTACTCCTGTGAGCAAAAATGGTGAACTTCTTTGGTTACCTCTCAATTCACTCCCAGATGTATCTGGAGACAATTATTATGCAAGAACTTTTATGTAGAGTAATCTATAAAGAATGTCCCTTGCAACTATCATATTTTTAATTATGAATATATGTCCATAATTTCTCAATGTCTCAATATGAAAACTAATACAAATAGCTGAGCTGTTTCAAAAGCTAACACATTCTCAGTACCCAACTTAAAGCCCTGTGGGTAAATTTTCAGACTAATTTTGCTGTTTCAGCAGATGAGCAGAAACAACTCTGCTTCTCTAGATCACACCTTGACCATCTCAAATCAGTTTAACACAACCTCCAGCTTTTGGTACCTTTATGAGAATGCTCTTCCCCCAAGTATTATCATCATTTGAGTCCAAGAGGATTTAATGCTAACAGAATTTCCCAGAATCACACAGACTGTATCAGGAATGGAAACGGAAAGCCCCCAGTCTGCACAACCACAGTCATCTTAATCTTCCTCTGCACGTTACTGCATCATTAACTGGTACCTGCTGATGGGAAAGAGGAGTTAGAAGAGAAGTCAGTCCTTGTTAAGTGCATTTGGAGAAGGCTGCTGACCAATTACCTGATTACATTTCAAAATCCAAACGAGAAAGGACAGTATAAGAAGGACCCCAAAGAAAAGGGAGAAAGAAATACTACACTTGGACACTAATTAACAAGGAACTGACAACAAAACAGAAGGGACCTCTAAGAACTATAAGGAATGCAAGTGTAAGCTCAAATTCACAGTTTCTTCTAAGTATTATACTCACACAAGAAAAACAATGGTGGAGTTCTTTTATTTTCCCAGTTCTGCAATTATTTTTTTTTTTTAATGATCAAAGTTACCTATTCCTTCCCACAATGAAATGAAAGTAGATGAAGTCTATATTCCATTACTTTAATTTCATTTTTTTTTTTTAAGACAACACAATTACACACAAGCGGAGGTACTGTGCATTTATTACTGACAAACCACCTCACAACCTCAGTTCAGATTTTTAAAGTATGTCAAAGGGAGGGAAAAAAAACACTAAAAAAAACCCTTGAAGCCTGGTCGCAATGACAAACCATAAAGATCAGGAATTTGTAAGTGTACAGTCATCTATACTACAGGTAACTTAGTACCAAGACTTTAGAGACCTGAAAAGGAACTTAGCTTTAGGTAACTAAAAAAAGAAATAAGGCAGACAAGCCTATCCGCACCCCCAAAGCATCTGCCAACTACACAGTTTTTCACTATTACAAATCCAAACAGTATGATGAAACCATGAAGCAATAATTTTACTTTGGCTGCAGTGACATTCAGGACACAGTTGACTGGAAAGAATACCCACACCAAAGCTGCTAGCTACAGAAGTGGACACCCACTAGTTCTGAAAGTGGAACTTCACCATGCCCATCCCTGTCTCTTTTCAAGGAAAGGACTTGTTTCAAGCATAACCGTTTGAAAAAAAATAAAATCTACTACTGGCTGTTTTAGATTTTAGCATGCAGTGGTTTATCTCCTTTAGTAGATACTCTTCAGCAAGAGATTTCACTTTAGACTTTCAGTAAATCCAGAACTAACACACTTTTTTGCTTCCATACCATGGGTTACTGTCTGCCTGTACAGCACCGTCACATCAGCACGGGCATTTTTCTGTCCTAAGCTCTTTATTAACCTTTATTTATTATTCTTTATTATTTGTTATTCTCCTGAATAACCTATTGGGAAACTAATCAGCTCTCAGATTGAGAAGGAACACTCCAGTCTGCTATGGCCGCTCTACCTCCCGTTAGCCCCAGACAGCATGTGACTTTCAGTCCTCCTTAGGCTCCTGCTGCTTACCTCCTTCCGGCTTCTCTCTTCCCAAGGACTTGCTTGTCCCCTAACTCTCCCCCATTAGTTTGATGACTGATTAAATTCAGAAATAACTTTAACTTAAGTAGGAAGCAGACATCCCTGCTCCCTCCTCTCCACTTCCACATCCATCTCATTCTACCATACACACACAAATGCTTATAACAACGCAATTAAGACCAGACTCCGAAGTTGTGTCCCCATTATTTATCAAGGTGCAAAAATAAACCAAACAACTGTATCCAAGTTATGAACATCATGGAGTATAAACTGTCTCCACCAAGCCTAGAGAACGGTAGAAGTTCCTACATACACAGGAAAGTCACCATTCTTGGAAACAAGAACAACTGAAGTCTTGCTCATTTTTATATGGCCACTCCAACTGCACTCTTCCTATTTGCAAATCACAAATTTGCATATACATGTTGCAACTGCTTTTCTTGACATTAATACTCAGTCACGTGTTTTACAATATTTCATGTATTTAACTTTCCAGTTCAGAAAATCTGGCCAAACAGGAAGAGGATGCCTGCTGGTAATTTAACCCTTCCACAGGACTCCATTTGCCACATTAATCTTTCCCTCTTTAACCCCACATTTCCCATTCTCCTAGTAACTGCACCCTTTACTCGTGCCCAGTCTATTGTATTGCTGTTCAGTGAATTTATTTTCAAGTTGCACTGGGTGCCCATTCGAATCCAAGATATTCTAAGATATTTTGTTCCTTACAGTTGGAAAGAAGGACTTTGAACACCTTGCCAATTTCACCTCCCATTTTCTTCCTCACCCTACAGAGAACATGCCTAACGTGTACTTGGGATCTTACCTCATGGGACAGCCTGCACTGATGCTGAGCTGATGAACACACATTGGAAGTTATGAAAGAGTCAATTCAAACTCAAAGGATACAACATCTCCACTTGTCTGCATCTCTCATTTCAGCATCATGTCATAGAGCTGAAAAAAAAGTCTCTGCTACTTCTGCTACGGAAAAAAACACCTGTCATCGCACCAGACTGCTGGCACTCACCCACAGAGAAGTCAAGTACTCTGTCTAGAAAGCTCTAAAACCTTGCAGCTCTCATGCCTGGACACAGAAGCATTTTACAATTGGGGGTTCAAAACATTGCAGGCTGAAGGTGAGCAAGAAAGAGGTGCTTACTTTCTATTAGAATATTTCTGCTTATCTGTGATTAATGTCATCTCTGACTTCTTTCGTCATCTTACTCCCAGAAGTCAGAACAACTTGAAGAAAAAGCCAACGTATCTGAAGACTGACAGTGATGCTGTTTCTCTAGAGCCATGGCAAACCTGCAAGATGTTCCGAGCCTTCAGTATTACTCATGAAATAGCTAAGTATTGCCTATTTTGAAAATCTGTCTATACTTGACAGAAACAATAAGAAATCTAGAGCTGCCAGCAGGAGCAAGGAGGTGATCAACCTTACGTACTCAGCTCTGATGAGGCTGCACCTCGAGTACCGTGTTCAGTTTTGGGCCCCTCACTATAAGAAAGGTATTGAGGCCCTGGAGCATGTCCAGAGAAGGGCAATGAAGCTGGTGAGGGGTCTGGAGCACAAGTTTCATAGGGAGCGGCTGAGGGAGCTGGGATTATTTAGATTGGAGAAGAGGAGGCTCAGGGGAGACCTTATTGCTCTCTACAACTATCTGAAAGGAGGTTGTGACGAGGCAGAGGTCAACCTCTTCTCCTACATAACTAACAACAGGACTAGAGGGAATGGCCTCAAGTTGCGGTGGATGGACATTTTCCTGGAGAAACCAAAGATCTAACTGCTGCTCTGCAAGCATTCCTCTCAAGAAAAAGGTAGGGGACATAAGGCTATCACATTCCTTACTTTGGGAAGAGCCGGAGGTACCTTTTCATTGGCAGCAGTGGTGCCCACTAAACACCTCTTCCACTCTTGCACAGTCACAACAGTTTCAGGGGGTCAATAGCCAACTGGACTGGGAAAAGAACCAAAGTGAAGCATAAATCAGCGCAAGGCAAAAAGTTAGACCAATTGCTTTTTCCTATTTATTGTGCAATATCACTAACAGTAGATCCAGTACAAGTGATGACTACAGCCAGCAGAGGAGGGACAGGCACTCTGGGAGATGGATGTCAACAGGGACTGCATAAGCCACCAGTGACACTAAGAGAAGCAGATATAAAACCACAGTCAAAAAGACATTGGTTAGACTGACTAAACCATGATTACTTACACGCTAATGAGCATACAGAGGTAATCACTGTCCACTCTATATAGAGCTCAGCTTTCCTAAAACATACACAAAACTCTGCTGTAGGATTTTTTCTCCCATACAGATTCTCCTTCTCCCTGAAGATGAATATAATATCAGCTTCAGGATGCTCTGTATAGCACACATCACACTCCAGAGATAAAGGTACTTTCATTCTGAAAATACTAACAAGTCCAGCAAGATCAAATTACAATCAGCAGCCTTTAAAAGTAAATATTTGTAAGTAACCCTATACGATAAGAATAAGCTATCCAGTGAATGCAATTCACCTATTCTTCTCACAAACTCTCCTGCATAAACATAACCAAGAGCACAAAAATCACCCACCAAAGTGTTTGAAAACATTTGGACAGCATGAAAAGAAAAAATCCCAAGTTGCAGTCCACCAGCTGTGAGCAAGTCACTAATGACTTGATTTTTACAAACATGTATGATAACTTCAGTGGGAGATGAGTTCTTTAACACAGGTGAAAACAGAGCCAAGGATCCCAGTTCAGCACTTCTTATTCAACAAATCTCTCAAAGATTCTCAACAGTCCTGCATCCAGAATTAGCTATTACATTAAGGAACATATAAACCCAGAATTATAATTTTCATGGGCACGCAGTAACTTTCAGTATGGTCAACACTCTTCAGAGATATTAATTTAAAAGCCTGAACCAACAATTCAGGATTTCCTCTAAGCTGCAGCTTTCTCAAGTCAATATTTGTAAATCATGTTTCATGTTTCCAAGGAAACCAAGTGGGTAATACCTCTTGCAAACAGCTCCTTCAATATACTTTTCATGGTTACACGGCTCATTGAAGTTATTCTTGGTCTCACAAAAGAAAGAAGTTATACTTTTCCTTATACCTACCAGGAAAAAAAAAAAAAAAGTCAGCTTGCAGAAGCAACCAAAGCAACTTCCATGATAAGAACCTATAAAAATCCCTGTGGACTTCCCAATGTGAAGCATACATATAATAACCCTTGTATTACTGAGCTTTTTGATAGTAATTTTCCCAGTGACAGATCTTAAAATGTTCAGGGTAAATAGCAGTACATTCATTTTGCATATGTAAAAGTGAAGCACTTCTTAAATGACTTATAAATTATCAGTCAGTACACCACCTATGGAGTTCTTAACATATGTCACCACCACCCCAAAAATGTATTATGCATCTCATAAAATGTTAATGAAGAACAAGACCAAATCTAAAACAATACATTGTAATAGAACTTGTTTGTCGTAAGAAAAATAATACAAGAAAATTGTTTAAGTCAGCTTAAGAAACAACCAGCTTAATGGATCCTGTAAAGAAAATAAAACATCAGAGCCACATGATGTACTCAAAGTTATTTTGTGGATGAGAACCTTGGAAAAAGGAACACTGGCAAAAAAAAACTGGTTATGGTGTTCTTAAAATTATGTGCCTGAAGAATATTATCTGCCCAAACATCCTTGCTGAAAAACAAAGAGTCGAGTTTCACCACAAAAATCCAGACTAAAAAACAGTACGCATCATACTTCCTCATCTGTTCACATCTACCTGCAAGACACTTACAAGAACTGTTTAGCACTGAAAATACATAATCAAAATTCCTCAGGATGTTGCAATTGATTCACTCAGAAAAAAAAAAACACTACACATTCGGTAACAAAACATATTCTGGTGGCTGAGAATAACAAGAGAAACATCAGCCCTTCAAGAAAGGACCACAACCTCCTCCTGACATAACAGACCAAGCCAAATCCATGGAGCAAGATGGTAAGAAAGATTTATTGTTATCCACACAAACCTGCAACCTACAAGGATCCAGATTTGAGAACAACACACAAAATAAACCTGTGGCTTCTCAACAAGTGTAGAAGTAGCAGCAAGATTGTTCATACAGCACCAAAAAATTGAACCCATTAAAAAAAGAATCCCTTTCTCCAACTTTCTCAGCAAGCAGTGAAAGCCAATTCCCATTTAAAAAAAACTCTCAGAATTGTCTGTAGTATGACAGACACCATTCTACAGCTGATGACTGAGATGTTACTAATAGAAAAGATCTCCAGTGGTTAACAACGTGCTACAGTAAGAGAAGTTTGTGCAGCTTTAAAAGTATATTCAGCAACCAATAGCTTTCAAAAGATCCTGAGCCACTGCTCAGCAACAGTGGGCTATCTTTATGCCACTCTGAAACAAAACATACATGCATGCATTAGTTTACTTTTCTTGGGACTATTGGTGTCCTTTCCCCCCTCCCCCACCCCACAACTTGATTTCACAGTGTCTCTCCCCTGCAACCTGCCTTCATCCCAAAGAGACTCGCAAAGAGCCCAATCACACAAATGGGAAATAGATGAGAAACAGCAGAAATGCTCTCAGAAGATATTGGAGTAATTTCTCAACACAGCAAAACATCATGAAGGGACACACAAAAGGCAACCCCTGTCCAATGTGCAAGAACAAGAAGAGGCTCAATGGAAACTCTTTCTAGACCACAAGCAAAGTCACTGTCACCTTGAACCTGAGACACAATCATAGGATGACTTGGGTTGGAAGGGACCTCAAAGACCACCTAGGTCCAACCCCTGTGCCATGGGCAGGGTTGCCAACCACTAGATCAGGCTGCCCAGAAACCCATCAAGCCTGGCCTTGAATGCTTCCAGTTACAAACCAGAAAGACACAAAACGCATGTGACAGCCAACCATAACAGAAGAAATGGAGTTGCTTTCCACGTGACAAGCTGTGAGGTATCACAGGTTTTCCCAAAGGTAATGCAATCAGCAGCGAGGAGATGCCACGTGCAGTTCCAGCTGTCTACTGCATTAACTCAGAAAATAATGGGTTACTGCTTTACCACAGTGTTTTCAGGAACTGCTGTAATAAATCTTCAGCAGAATTTCAGGACTCCAGGGACCTGTAACGTGCTATGTGATCTATAACACAAAAAAATAAATTAAGGAATGACTGGTTTTTACATTTAGAAATGCATGCAATGGAAACTAATGCTGCATTAAAAAAATAAAAAAAGCTTGGAAGTAAAAAGATAAAAAGCCTAGCAGACACTGGGTGGAGAAAACGAGCAATATTACTGGTGAAAAACAACATGCAACATTTAAAGCTTCCGCTTTAATAAAAAATGATATCATTAATAGCATATTATGATTTTAAGCTAATGACTGTATATGCTTTAGGTTCACATTTCTTCTTTTGTCATGTGAAGAGCTACACTCAGAATACAGAGTTCAAAAGCTCCATGGAGAGCTGTTCACTAGCCTGAAACGCTATTCCTTGACTGTTAAGAGGCTATTTCTTAATAAACTGGTGGTCCAAAAAGAGCATAAAAATCACGAATAGTACTAAGTCCAATAGAGTAAAGTACAAGCTCACTTCAAGCACTCCACTGGAAGCCTAAATAAAGCTATTGCAGAGTGAAATGAAAGTCAGTTTACAAGCAGGAGGAACTGGAGCAAAAACTGGGATTGTAACAGATGATGGAAGATCAATTGGATTATAGAAAGGCGATGTCTCCCCACAGTCCAATCAGTTCTGTAATAGTTTTGTATGAGACGTGTATAGAATTTGTTTTTACAATGTATTTCTCTTTCCTTTTTTTAAAACACAGATAAATAAACACTGATTTGAACTTCTCTCAAGAGCAGAACAAGATATTATTTTGGCAAAGAGCCTCAACTGAATGTACTCCTAGTGCTCTTTACCTGGTGAGCTGTTTGTTTTTTTCCCCAGACAGCTTGAAGCATTAATAACAGCTCCTTTTAGTTTTCTGACTTGCTGCACAAGGCTATATTGTACAACAGTACTTGTTCCTAAACCTAATCCTTCCTACATGACCTACAGTACTTACAATAACCTGGAGAAAGAAAGTGACAGAGCCAACAAATTTCCTTTTTCTTCCTTGAGAAGGAAGAGGAGACTCAACACTTCCACTTGTACAGTTTTTAATAGCACTGCATCCTACATACTTTTATCTGTCTCCAAGAGAAATACAAGCAGAAACAGAGCTATTGCACTGAAGCACATTACATACATCGGAAAAGCTGGCAAATAAATAAAAATAAAAAACATGTTCTGGCCTATTTCAAGAACTTAAGGAAAAGGCTGAGGAAAAAAATAAAAAAGAGAAAAGCCAACCTTTGGTTTGGTTTCCTTATAAAAACAAACTATTCCATTATCATATTTTTATGATCAGAATACGTAGAAATTAAGCTTTATTTACATATCTCCTTGAGGAGACTGAGAAAATAGAGCAGTACATACGTAAGCATGAAAGCAAGTCTCTAAGAAGTCTGAAATAATTATAGGAAAAAGCCCCAGTGAGTCTGAATATCAGCAGGACAGCAACGATGAAATTACTGTGAAAGAGCAGAACTTCCTGAGGTTGAGCCAAACTCAGCAAAACCACCTGACACTCAAACTCTCTCTTTTAAAAATGGTATGATTAACTAACAGCAATTACTGGGGGCAAATTGAGTATCTGAATTGCATTATTACATTTGAAATGATCCTGGATAAACATGGAAAGAAAAAATAGTGAACAAGATACAGAAAGGTCTTAACTACTGCAACAGAACATAAGCACAGAAAAAAAACAGAGCATGTGTAATTCTGTGATATGCCTGGGCTGCAAGAGCTGTATTTCATGTTTCAAATAAAATATACTGAGTAGACATATCAGAAAAGGCACTTGAGAAACTGGATGGTGATGTTATTACATGAGAGAAAGTGAAGCCTTCAAAAAAGTTATTTTCATATGCAGCTTCACAATATGAAAAGATAGGCACTCCTACCTTTTGACAAAGATTAATACCTCTACAAAAAGCAGGCTAACAAACAGTATTCCAAAACCTCTACGCAAATTAGACTTCAGTAAAGCAGTAGTCTTCTTTTAATGTTATTATAAACCTAATGAAAAAAAAATAACTTTTATTTACAATTATTCTTCTCAAAAAATTGAAGAAAACCAAATTTTAAACTGTAAAGATTATTTAAACTCCTTCTTTTGTCCACATTCAAGCAGTACTCATTTGTTGAGGTTTCAAAGAAAAGACCATTACTAATCCGATAAAAATTACGGGCTAAACGAAACTGAAGTGCAGCACACCAACCAATAAGCAGGTGCATAAGAGCATCATCTCTTCCGCAGCTTATTCATAGAAGTTGAAAAAGTTTACTAGGAGAAAAAAAAAAACTACATACGTTTCATTTCTCTCCCAATTTTTTAACATAAATAACATTCAGAAGAATGATACATACTAGTTCTAAAACTTTCAAGTACATTTTAAACAGAGTCTGTGAGTTTCATCTACTTCTTTTATTACATTTTTTCATTACTTAACATAAAATTTAGTTTTAACTGCAAATACTTTTAATCAAATTTTTGTAATAATCAGGCACATTGAAAACAGATATAAATAATAGAAATAATTTAAGTGATGATTCCTTCAGTTTAGGAGAGTTCCAGTTTCCACCCAAGTATAGCTTGAATGAGTCAGTATTAAAACTAAACCATCCAGGAAATAATATATCTCTTGCAGTTAATACATAGGTATACTTTTATATACACACACACACAGGTGTGCTTTCTTTCAGCTAAAAATGGCATATGCAATGTGTAAACACTTCTGCTGCTTATCAGCATGCTGAACATCATTTAGACAATGGACATCACTGGAACCAAAGCCATGCAACAAGTACAGCATAAGAAAAAAATTTAAACTGACAGTTTAAGCAGAGGTCTTCTGCTTCCTACTTTGAAGTAAAGATGATATAAATCAATTCACCCTCTTCAACAGCTGCAAATTAAAACACTGTTCAATTATGCAAACTCTGGAAACAAAAAGGAAAGGAATCGACAGGAGACTGGCTGACCACTCACTTAAGAGAAAGAAGTACAACAAGGTTAAATGGCTGGAAGCCAAGTATATGGATGAATTCGGGGTACAAATAATGCACAAAGGTTAGGGCAATTATAAACACCTGGAACTGCTTACTGAAAAATTTAGGTGATTCTTCATCACATTACGTCCTCTGCATTATGATCATGTATTCATAAATGTTCCAACTCCAACAAAGTATGTTGCCTTAATGCAAGTCTAGATGGCGTTCTCTTGAAGACTCAATTCAAATCAAATTAGCTTATTGTAACAGTCTTATCTGATCTTCAAAATAACAAATCTACAACCTGACTCCACAGAATCACAGGATACCCTGAGTTGGAAGGGATCCAAAGGATCACTGAGTCCAACTCTTCACTACACACAGGACCACTCAAAATTCCACCTGTACATCTGAGAACACTGTCCAAAACACTCCTTGAACTCCAGCAGCTCAGAGCTGTGACCACCACCCTGGGGAGCCTGTTCCAGTGCCCAAGCACCCTCCGGTGAAGAACCTTCTCCTGACACTCACCGTGACCATCCCCTGATGCAGCTCCATACCATCCTGAAGTCACCATGAGGCCTCCCCTCAGCCTCCTGTGCTCTGAGCTGAACACACCAAGGATCTTCAGCTGCTCCTCATACATCTTCCTCTTCAGATCCTTCACCATCTTTGGAGCCCTCCTTTGGACGCTAATAGTTTTATGTCCTTCTTACACTGTGGCACCCAGCCCTGCCACCAGTGCAGGAGGTGAGGCCGCACAGCGCAGAGCAGAGCAGGACAGCCCCTCCCCTCACCTGCTGGCAGTGCTGGGCCTGGTGCTCCCCAGGGTACAGTTGGCTCTTCGGATTGCCAGGGCACACTGCTGGCTCACGTTCAACTTGTCTTCAACATGAACCCCCCAGATCTCTCTGTAGAGCTGTTCCCCAGCCCCTCACCCCCAGCCTGCACCCAGTGCAGAACCTGACAGTTGCTCTTTTCATGCAGCTGGCAACTGTCCAGTCCTCCTATTTGTCATTCGCCTTGCAAAGTCTCTCTACTACCAAGACAATCACAGGTATTCCCACAAACTTCGTATGCCTTCAAGTCCAGTCCCCAAATCACTCATGAAAACACTGAAGATAACTGGCCCCCAAAAAAAGAGTCCTCTGCAGAATCCTACTAGTGACTGACTGTCATTCTGATGTAACACCATTTCATTGCAACCCTTTGAGCCCAACCTGTCTGCCAGCTGTTCACCCACTGTGTTACGTATTTGTCTAGCTGTATGTTGACATTTTGTCCAGAATTCTGTGAGAAACAACACCAAAAACTTTGCTGAAATTAAAAAAGATTACATCAACCAGCTTTCCTTGTTCCAAGGTGAGTAACCTTGTCATAAAAAGGAGATTACATTCACTGTACAGGTCTTCTCCTCATGAATCCTGACCAACAACTGCATTGTCTTTCAGTTGTTTATTTGTTAATAACACCCAGGCCAATGTTCAACCCAGGCCATCCTATGATTCTATGATCTTTAGCTTAGTACACATTAAATCCCATTCTCAATACTGGGCTTCATGATTAGGCAGAAGAGCACAGTACAAAGAGAGAGGAAAACCCATGCCAGACAGAAAGAACAACAGTGGTAGTCTTATAGGAACAAAGCCTAGAAATACACCTAAACCCCCAAGTTAAGAGTTCTTTTTTAAGTTGAATATCTCTAGATGGATCTCCAAAGTCATTAGTCATACTATGAAGTAGAAGAACGAACCAAATTTGACAGTTATGGCTAAACACAAGCCTGTTTATCCAGACAGAATTCCTTACAAGTCTTTGGAAATCACACGCTGGTCAGGTCTGGCTTCACTTTTTCTGTGGCATCCACAGTGCTGCTAAGATGCTTTCAGAACATAACTCTTACACTTCACACAGTTGCCAGTACTCAAACTCCATAAAAGCTGCAGCTTACTCATTCAACTTTTAAACCAAGAAGTCTATCATGTCCGACAGGAATTAAAGTTTTAGATCGTATCAAATGATTGCCATAGCACATGCCTCACTTCTTCAGAAATTACCTTTACAGATTCATTTATACAGATAAATTTTTTCAGTTTTGCTGAATTAATTGTAACATTGTATAACATAACATTTCAACAGACAGAACTTTCATATTTCTAATTTTTAGTTAATTTTATGTTATTTACAGCATCACAGTAACATACAAGGATATCTCAAATATCTAGCACTAAATCTAGCAACAACATCCACCGTCACACCAAACACAGCCCAAAAGACAAGTTTAATTAGCCTACTAGTTGGGCTATACACAGGAATACAGGTAGAAAGATTAAGAAAAAAAACAGTGAAAAAAAAAGAAAATTAAAAATTAAAGAAGCCTTTTCATTACAAGACTACTATTCGGGTTATCAGTGGAAGGGCTACAACAGAAGAAAAAGGATACTGTCAGAAAACAGTATTTTTCACCTAAAGGACAGGGAAACACTGTTTCAAGAGACAGAAGCAGCAGCAGCTAAATACACAGTGACAAGAACGGACCAATGTGAAGGAGCTAATTCTGATTGTAGTAAATTTAATCACAAAAAGAAATTTTCTCCCTTTATTTTTAATTCTTATTTTTCCAGAAGAGGACAAAGATGTGTTAATGAAAGCTGTACACACAAGGAACCGTAGCCATGTTTGACAGGGATATGAAAGTACAAACTTTTCTCACTTCTGCTCATGGACTTCGGGTCATGCCCACAAAATGACTTGGGTACCAAACAGGTAAGTTCCTGGTGCTTTTTCCCACTGGAGAAAACCACAGGCCGGTTAAGGGTGCCTGCTCTCACAGTGTATGCTGTTAGTGTGGAAGCCACACAAAAAAAAACAGCACACAGAGCATGGAATCTCCCTGCCTCACCACCAGTAAATCCCGCAGACAGGAATGTTTTCCCAAGGATTTAAGTTGACCACAGCAGGTCACCTCTCACTTGTCTTCAAACAAGTACAGTGCACACACCTATGTGCAAGCTAATCATCTTACACTTTCTCCGTAGTCATTCAAGGAGAGAAACTTTTTTTTTTTTAAACCTTAAGAACTCTTGTGGTACTGCGACTTTAGCACATACCTCCGAAGTAAGGATGAGCAAGGCTCTTCTTTTAAGGAAAGGAATGAGTTTTACTCGAGCCAACCACCAGAACTGTCTTCGACAAGTGCCTTCAACTACTATGCATAGAGGAGAGACTCCCACCCCTGCCCCTGCCCACATGCTTCTTTACAACCGCAATGAAAAAGAAATATTGCCTTCTTAAATCCAGCAGCACATAGAAACTAAAGGGGAGCACATCTCCAGCAAGCATAAAATAATTCTATCTCAAATACGGGCTGGAATGTGGAAAAAAAAAAATGTTCTAATCTAATATTATTTTTCAGTTTGTCCTGTGCTTGTATTTGTTTCATGTGACTATTGATGTTCTCAAAATACAAGGCCCAGAACTATTGATATATATTCTTTAAATATACATTGGAGACATATTTAGCAAAACGTTGATTTAACTGAATATAGATCTGGAAAGTAAAACTGAAAACGGCAATACTTTCTGAATTAACAGCCTCCAAATCTATGTGCCAGCTACATTGAGTTTGCATGTTCTCCCTTTCAGAAGGGAAGAAAACTCAACACTACTCATTTTTATTTTTTCCTTTCAAAATTCTGCAGGGCATCATCTATACACAAAGATTTCACTGACTAGATAGAAACTGTGAAAAATTCAGTCATCTTGTAACTTACTGATTTACAGGGACTGGAAAGGAATTATTTTCCCAACCTCTGTTCTTAGGGATTTTTTCTAAGGAAATCTTTTCATTTCCCACTTAACCCAAATTTTCTTGCAACTATAAGATTCCATGAAAAAGAAACTGGAATGGCTCCAACTACTGTCCAACACTTAAAAAGATTTTAAAGCATCATCAATCATAGCTCTTTACATGCTCTCCCACAGCACTGCCAACTCTTACTCCAAAACTATTCAAAACTGTTTTATGCCAGCATAGCACGCTTAAAATAAAGACAGTCTACATTACTCTGATTTTAAGTCCTGCTCACATTTGTGTGTTACTGCATAATACAGTCATCTTTCCTTTTTTCCTAGGAGGAACCGACAACTAGTACAACTAACTCTAATGAGGATGACCACATACTGTCAAATCTGCTATGAAGAGTCCTGAATTTTTACACATCATAAAAATGTCAGTCCCATGGAAAAACAAACAAACAACATTCACAGTAACAGACAACAACCACTTACTTTTTGATGTAACAAATTTCTAATACTAGATTACTCTATTTGACAAACTTAATCATTTCAGCTGAAGTTCTCAGTGTCTGCTTCTGCAAAGTTTGATATCAAAGTATTCAAGAATACATCAGGTATTTTTGACTATATTGGTAAAGGAAAAAGTCTATAGAACAATTCAGAATGATTTTATTTGGAAGGATTCCTCCTCAGAGAAAGGAGGTTTCCCCACAGAAAGAGGTTAATACTTTCCTAACAGAAACCGCTGGGGTTAGACAAATCACCTTTCCCCATGCCACAGTCAGTCTGTTGAGAGCTGAACACTATTACCTAAGTTACAGCCTGCACATGCTCAGGAAGGCTTCCAGAGACTCGCTGGCAAGACATCCAACTCTGCTAACAGACCCCAAGCATTCAGCCTGATGGCCCCAGCTCTTTGCAGGCTGGTCGCAGTGACCCAGCCAGAGGGCATCACCACGCTTCCTGCACTGCAGATGGAGACCTAAGCCTCTAGGGAATAGATGCAACACCACCACCAATGGGCTTTTTGGCCAAGGCAGAGAAAAAGAAACCATCCTTAGGTAGTCAGCAGGAGGACTGGTGTTAGCATTCACAACCTTGTGCTCTTTGCAGCTCTGACCAGTGGATAACACCCACACTAATTAGAAATTGTGATCATTGCTTGCCACCTTACAGATGAATAACAAAGCAGTTATCCTAACATCTGACAAAACCGAGACCAGAGCTCAGGTCTCCAACACGATACATCTGATTAATTATTCCCTTTGCTGCGTTGATGTCCAAGGTCATGCATTTGACTGTTCTGCGTTTAAACAAAGACAGCACGTTCACCCCATAGCTAGGAACAAAGCTGGGGATTTCTGAGTCCCATCATTACTCTGCTATGTAGCAAATACCATGCCAGCCATTAGCAAAAAGCATACTTCATTCCTCTTCTGAGGGCTGGTTCACACAGAGGACAAAAGCTTGTTACTGCTAACCAGACGTGCCTTAACTCAAGTGATGCTGGTTTGTGCTGCAACTCCAAAGCCCATCAACACGAGTGCTACCAGCAACCCACAGAAGGATAAACACCATGAGGAAATGTCTTTCTTGTGTTCCAGAGGGAAAAAAAGTATCTGTGAATAAACAAACCAAGAGATTACAAAAACAAAAATCCAGACATTGTTAGGATTGCATTCAGAGGAAATGTCAAGCTACAATGGTCTTGGTAAACTTTATTCATTAGTCTTGAATCACATGATTTCCCCTGAATCTTACACATACAGTTTTACTTCTGATATACCTTAGCTTTTGCATCCTTAACTTCGTGGTTTCTCATTAGTGTTAAAAATAACAACAATAGTCAGCAAGCCATCACCTAGGCAAGTCCTACCCTTGCACCTGCAGATGAACAGGCTCCTCTAACAGAGGAGCTGACATGCACAGCTGTGGAGATGTGCATGATCAGTAGGATGTATCAAGACTGGAGGGTAAGGGAACTCCCTGAAGGAGAAAAAGAGCCAACACCTCAGGATGCAGTACTGGATGTGCTTCGCACCACAGACCATCCAGAGGCCACAGGGGCTGCTACAAGTGGTGGCCTGATGTGGCTTCAGTCGCCTCTACGCTGTCACGCTGTAAAGAGGCAGCAAAGCGAGAGGACAGCTCCTCTTAGATCAGCACCCAAGTTTACCCATCAGCCTGGGCTGTGCCACCTGCAGTCTTTGAAGACATTTCACATGAGTTCATACGTTCACTCCTAAGCCAAGTTTTACTGTGTATTTCAGTTGAACAACGCGCAATGGCTCATGCCATCACCTCTGCCAAAAAAGGCAGGAAATGAAAGAGAAACAGCTATATGAGCCAGGCACAGCCATAGCGTCAAGATGCCTTCTCCAATTCAAATCACATTATTTTGCAATAGACACTAAAAGAAAACAAAATATTTCTATATTATACTTTGACTGTGGTTTAGACTAAAGTCTAAATTATTCATTCTGAAAAATACCAAGAGGTATTACATTGAAATCAAGAAAGGAAAATCCACACTAGCTCAACTTTATATACAGCATAGATCTACTCACTTCTTGGCAAAGCCACGTTGATTTTTTCCTTCCTTCTGTCTCTCAGTGTTGTTTTTTTTGTTTGTTTTGTTTTTTAAGAACTCTCTGCCACCAAATAATAAACAGAACTGATTAAAGAACAGTCGTCTATCTTTGCATTATTAGTTACTGCTTGGGACCGAAGACAAAAGCACAGATTCAAAGCCAACTTCAACCAATCACACCAAACCTCAACAAAGTATGAGAAAGTTCACACCTTTTAGGCTCCAAATCTAAGCAGACCTATGCAGAAAAGGGCTTCTAAATGCAAACACAACAGTACCAGCACAGTTTTATTACAAACCAAGAGACTGCACAACTTTCCTCACCTAGGTCCAATTTTACCCACTATTGCAACCGGGCTACACACACGCAGTCGATATCGGCAGTGCTCTAGTCAATTCTGTCTACAGAGCCGTAGGCTCAGCTAGAAACTATCCCAGCAACACACAATCTGCAAATATAGCTCTTGTTGCTCATTCGTTTTCATGTTTAGGAGTGACTTAAAATCCATTTAGCTGAAGCAGGTCTGTCTGAAGTTCAACACAGCAAGGTTACATAGAGCTTTTGATTGACAAACACTGTTAAAGTGTCTTCAGTACTACAGCATACAAGCATTTCGCTTTTCCACCATGTATTTCATTTAAAAAAGTAACCTTTTTCACTGCATAGGGAACGTCATCATCTCATGCTTTCGCATTTGCACTGTCCAGACTCAGTATTTGTCTCACAGCAGAGCATACTCTGCACAATAGTAAAGGAAAAGCTGCACTTTGACTGCTTAATACTTTTCTTAAATCTCACTTTGAACCATCATGCCTCTTCCTATGTATTCTTCTCAGCTGAGGAAAGTGAGCATGCTTGCATGCACAGCTCCTCCTCTTTCAAAGGCGCACAGCTGCAGCTGTAGTAAACAACCACTAGTCAAGAGCCGAGAAGGTCAAAGTCTCACTGCTGCATCCATCTCAGCTTTTCTAAAATTGAAATTTCCATTTCAAGAAATTAATTTTTTTGTTTCTCTTTGTATTTAAGTCAAGAAGAGGCAAACCACAACTATGTCCCAACACAATAAATCAAGGCAACTCTTCAGAAACCAAAAATGAAACACTTCACGAAAAAATGAGTATTCCCCTGGCATGATTAATACGAGATGGCGAATAAGGTGTTTGCATATTCAACCTGAGTGGAACAAAGACCCAGTCAAAACCAATCTTGTATTAAGCAGATCTGTTACCCAATGCAAAGATCATTCACTTCTTTGGGAAACAAACAAGGAAGCTGGCCATCCCAAAGAGCAGCACAGCTCAGAGATGATCCAGCATTTCCAAAGATGAAGGCTGCCACACCATAGCAGTGGGAAGGTGGAGTCAGCAGGCACTGCTTACCCAGTGATACACAGCACACACCTTCCCTTTAGTTGATAAACTCTCTGGGTGGGGTAGATGCCTATCCAAAAGCTCAACAACAGGACACCCTTCTAAGCACTAAAACATACATACTGAAATTCACAGGGTTTCAGCAACACTTAAGCATGGTCAAGAGCACCCTGAACACTTGGAAGAGACTTTTTGCCCAAACAGCGTGGTCTATATTTCTACTTAATTAGAGGGGGTACAGTCATGGACTGTGTAGGTCTGCAAACTCTAGAACAGAAGGACTATTCCTACCACTGGCGTTTGCAGCCTAAGCCCACTCCATGGCACAAGAACTGGTTTGATGCTGCAGTATCTAAATCTCACTTCAGCAGAGAAACTCAGTTTACACACACTCAGATCTGGCTAATCCCAACAGGCAGAGGGCTCCATGGTTATGAGCCAGTCCTGTAATCTTAAAAGTTTATTTTTTAAAGTTGTTGCAAATATTCTTTCGGCCTCCCTTAGGCTCTCATAGGTCTTTTCAGCAAAGGTTTTTCTAGCAGAACAACGGGTAGGGAGCCTGGAAATACTACTCCAAGTAAGTACTGTTAAAGAATAAAATAGAAATTAAAACAAAAACCACCCTCATCTGCCATTCTCCTTCTTCACACGTCCAATACCACTTCATTATCAGTGGCAGAAACCAAAGAGCACCTCCCAAATCCCCAACTCCCTCCAGCACGCAACGCAATCCTTCCTCAAATGCCCCGCAGCGCTTCTCCCTGCAGCCAAGCACTGGCTGATGGCAGGGAAAAGATGATTTCTTCCACAGCCCCTTTTAAATGCTATGCACTACTCCATGAATTGAGGAGCTAAAAGCATTTTAAAAAAGGAAAAAAAAAAACAAACCCGGACCACCTCGTCCTCTGGCCACCCCTACCGCCTGGTTCCAAAGATACGCGGGGGGGGGGGGGCGGGGTGCGGGAGCAGCCCGGGCACTGCGGCCGGCGGCACGGTGATGTCATCCGCCAGGCTCAGCACGGGGACCCGCAGCGGCCGCCACCGACCGACGGAGCCGGGGGGGCCGCGGCGTTCCGCTCGCAACGCGGCCGAGGGCTCGCTCGTACCTCCCGGTGGGTGACACGGCGGCTTCCAGGAGGTGTTCGCGAGTTGATTACGTCCCGTTAGAAAGGTATTTCCGGGCACCCCCGCAGGAACACCGCGCAGGAGCCCGGCGGCGCGGTGCGCGCAGCCTGACATCATGCCCAGAGCGCTGCCCGTGCCCCCCCCGCCCCGATCCCTCACGGAGCGCTCCGCCGCTCCCGCACGTTCCGGAGTTGGAGCTCCAGAAAATGGAGCCCGGTGTCCGCGCTACAGAGCGGCCCTGGGAAGTTGCCGCCGCCGCTACCTGCCGGGGCTGGGCACGACGGGGACGAAGGGGAAAAACGAAGAGAATACCATTTGTCGTACGACGATGGAAGGGAAAAAAAAAAAAAAAAAAGAAGCCGTTTACTTACTTACCCGGGGGAGGGGGGGGCTGCCAAAGGCTGACATAAGCCACGGTGGGGGGAGCGAACTTATCCCCGGCACCTCGCACGGACCGGGGTGCTCCGACCCCGGTAGGCGCACACACATCTGCTCCCGTTCACAGCGCTGACGGGCGCCGGCACGGCCCCGAACACAGCGGGTGCCACAGCCCCGCCGAAGGCGGGCGGAACGCGGCACACCTTCGCCGCACGGCTCCCCCGGGCCGGGCCGGGGCACAGCCACGGACACGCGGCGCCCCAAGCAAACGCCGGCAGCGCGAATGCGAGCGGCCGCCCCAGCCAACAGTGCAGCGCGGGCGCGCACCGGAGGGATGGATGCACGCGGACGGGGGCACGCCGCCGCTCCCCCCGCGCTCCCCGCTCCGCTCCCCTCCTCCGGCCTCCCCCGGCGCTCCGCCGAAACGGGGCCAGCCCGACCCGAGGGAAGGTTGGTTGGGGCGGGGGTTCTGGGGACAGCGCGGGGGAACGAACGAACCCGCGGCCCCACGCACCGCCCGGCGAGGGGTGAACCGCCGGAGCTCTCCGCTCCCCGCGGTGACGGCCGCGGGGCAGGGGACGCGCAGCCCCGCGATCTGCAAGTCACTGCCCGGAGAGGGGGGGATGGGGGTTCCGGGGGAGCGCTCCCCTCTTCCGCGCCGCTCGGCCGCGGGCACCGCGCGCCCCCGGCGGAGCACGGCGAACTTTGCGCTTCGCCCCCGCCCCTCGCTGCGCGGCCGAGGGCGGCCCGGAGCTCCGCTGCTAACAAGTGCGTCGGGGGCCGGCAACCGGCGGTGCCCCCGCTGCCCGCATCCCGCTCTGCCCGCGCGGTGTCAACGTCTCATGGCAACGGCGCTGCCTCCGCCGGCTTCCGCGGAGCGCAGCGGAGCCCCGCCGCCCCCGCGGGATGTGTGTGTGTGTATTGGGGAGGGGGGGGTGATATGGAGGACGACGGACACACACACACACTCACACACACCCCCGCCCTCCCGCCCCGGCGACAAGGTCACGCCGCGCCCCGGACTCACCGTACACCCCTTGGCCGGAGCTGCCCTCCAGCAGAACCGTCAGCAGCCCCAGCAGCCCGATCGCTACATCCATCTTCACGTGAGCATCCACATATCCAGCCCGGCGGTGGGGGGCCGCGGGGAGGGGGGAGAAGCAGCGCGAAGCCCTCCGGAGCCCCGCGCTCCGCTGCGGCCGAGCCGCGCACGCCCGCGCAAGGCAGGGCGGCGGGGGCAAGGCGGCGGGCACCGCTCCGGTCCTCCCTCCTCCTCCTCCTCCTCCTCCTCCTCCTCCTCCTCCGCCTCCTCCTCCTCTTCCTCCTCCTCCTCCTGCGCAGCGGGCGGCGCGGAGAGGCGCGGAGCGGCGCGGAGCCCCCCCCTTCAGAACGGCAGCCCCCTCAGGGCTCCGGCAGCGGCAGCAGCCGCCGCCGCCGCTTCTTCTTCTTCTTGCCGGGGCCGCCGAGAGCTGCGCGGGGCCTCCGCAGCCTCCCGCGCCCCGCGGCCATCAGATGCCATCGCAGCGCCGCGACCCCCGCATGATGCGCGGGGACCCCCCCCGCGCTGGTGCGGAGGTGGCGTGGGGGGGTGGGAGCCGCGGAGGTGGGTCTTGCTCTAAGCGCGGAGGGCTCGTGCGCGATGCCTGCCTGCCAGGCACGCATTAGAGGTGCAAAAAGCAGAGGAGGTGGTTGTGGCAGGCGGGCCGGGCTTTGGCAGCACACACAAGGGG